>JZKD02S1866349.1:17133-29113 GCA_000966675.3 Picea glauca
AATTCATAATTTGTTATTGCAAATTGGGCAAACAAGATCGATTGACTTCGATCAAAATCGTTCATTTGACAATGAATTATAATCGGATTTGACAAAAATAACGAATGTTGATCAATTTGTTTTACAAATCAAACGGAGTAGCAATTAAAAAATGAATCCATCTCATAAAACAATCTTGCCAACTCAATATATGGGATAATCCAATCAGAATAAGAGTGAATCGAACAGAAAAGGTTTTAACATAGTCATTACGAATCCAAAATCGTTCGACGATTCGGGCGCATTTGCACAGGCTTAACTGAGAGCATTGTTTTCATACGAAAAAGAGTAGTTCCTTCCAAATTGAAACTGAACAGAGTTGTATTCCTGTTCTAAGAAGATTACATGACATATCACAAGATCGTAACAATCAAACTTATTGAAATCGCTTTCCAATCGCAGCGTATGAACCATAACGAAATCAAATCAAAACATGATCATATTCTAAATTGAGCATGAAAAACTTCCTATTCAGAATAGATGCAAAACGAATTCAATTGAAAGCAAACCATCAGTTCGTTAACTCAATCAAATCAAATCCAATCGAACCATTCAAATCCTAATAAAAATCTACCGGTAACTAAAGTAGGAATGATCAAATCATGTATTAAAACGAAACTCCATTTATTTTTAGCAAAGCAAAACAATGTACAGGATGAACACCGAATGACAGAGGCATTTGAATGAGAGATAGAGCTATTTGAAAACATAATTCAAATCATTATATTAACCTTAATCATTCACAAAAATAAAACGATATCAAAATTCATACCTGTATGGCTGGATCAGGACAATTTGGAGTTGATAACGGTTGTGGCCGATTCAACATTCTTGAAAATGATGGAGCCAGTTGTCTTCTTTTTTTTATCAGTTGCTTGGAGCTGGTCTCTTTGGCTGATCAATTCTGCAACTTGACTTTCCAGCGATTGAATTTTCGATTGAAGTAGGGGAACGTCAATGTAGTATCATTCCAACCATAACTCACATTGGTCACATGACGGCTGTGTGGGTTTTGAAAGAGCAGGCAAGGGTTTGTACACATTGATGAGGGTTTCGCTAGGGAATTTAATACCAAGGTAGTTGGGGTTATTCCTTAGGCAAGGGGGAAGATTCATCATGAAATCATAAGGTGGTTCGGGGCATAATCCCTGTGAGTAGGGGTACTCACTAGCTAAGAAACGTTCTACGTCAAAATCTGAATCCTCACTAAGGATTATAGGCTTTGACTCAACAGAGGGTTTAGGTTTGTTTCTAGCCATCCTTGAAATAAGCCGAGCGTTCTTTTTACCCTTGGCATTAGCAGTAGGGTTTTCCTTGGGCTTTTTTCTCATAGTTTTCTTTATAGCCTCATCCTTCTCAATTCCAATGTCTGGTAAGTCAATAGGAGGGTCGACCGAATGCTTAGGAGCGGGAAATAGGATATGGAAGGGCACGAGTGGCTCGGCCTTGGTTTCATTTACCACAGGCTTGTCAACCTGTATAGGGTCCGTGTCATCGAAACCATTTCGAGCGACGAAATCTCTCCAGCTATCACCATGTAAACTCAAGTGATAAACAATGATAAGTTTAATAAGCCCATGGTGGAATAGGTTACTGTCAGCCTTCTCCTTTTTAAACCTTTTCGACATTTTATATAAGCTACACTGAAAGTAGAAAGGCATATTCAACGGATACCCTATAAAATTCATTAGCAACTGCAGGTGGTAGAGAAAAACGAGTCTGTATCGACCTTCACAGGTCACGAACTGCTTGACTAGCATCAAAAGGTCGTGCCATCGTGGTTTAAGCATAGATATGGGCATACCTATTTCACAAGAGGTGACTTTGCGCGAGAGAAACAACAGCGGCCATGGAACCTCTTCCACTTTCGAGTTTTTGAACCAACGTTGGCCTGCTGCAGGTAACCCTGTAGAAGAACTGATAAATCCCTCATCGATTTCCAACTGGATGTCACCCACCTTGGCTCTACAGCCATTGAAAGTCATAGCGAACTGTTGTGCCACAAATAAGTTAAAACCCTCAAATCTCTGCATGAAGGTGAGCCAATCGTTAGCCTCCAAGTCTTTCCAGGCATTGTCAAACATTAACAAAGCTTGGTTGTCATTCGGCTCGATCCGCACGACTGGTGCCATGGAGCCGAACACATGGTAAGATCAGGGTTTGGGTCATAGCACACACAAGAGTAAAATGCATGTCGGGCTATCCGAGATAACAGAGGTAAATGGTGAATAATGGATAGGAATAAATGCCATCATGCAAAGGTGGTGGAGTTTATCTCTGCCATGCAAAATAGTTATTGCCAAAGTACAACCACCGGCTTATATCTATTCTACCCATTATAACATAACTCAACAGTCATGTCACTCGGCCAACTAATGAATCAAATGGTAAGTGTATAAACCAAAGTGCAATCAATATTGTGCCAAAGTTTTAAACCATCAATTATTCAATTTGAAACCAAAAGCAAATATTTAACCCTGCGCCAATGTATCAACTCATATCAATAGTTTAACCAATGTGTGAATATGTTTGAAACTAGGTGTCATACCAAATGAAATATATCAAGGGTTTAATCATAACATCGACATATTATCATGAAACCAATGATCAAGTAGATCAAAACACATAAATCCAAATGCCAATGCATCACAAACTTAGCGATACAAAGTCACAAAATCAACCCAAGAATGTCCAATGAGTACAGATCGAAAGGGATTTTGCAAACTGCATAGCGATAAATGAAATGTAAACGCAATAGGCATACTGACAAGAAAGATAACGACAGTTCAAATAATGATTTCAATGCGACTTCGAAAGATTAAGTTTTCACGCTTACAGTCGTGAAAACAAAACAAAGGTAAATGTGCAAATGTCATGAAAAATAAAAGTGTCGTTCATTTGAAAATTGCGACGAAAAATTGATGTTTGCAAATCATTGGTGTAGGCATCTTATAAGACAATAGAAAAAAGTGAATTCGTTGCCAACACCACGTCAACCAATCAACAACTAATACCTATCGTCCTAATGATACTTTGGCTACCATGCTAACATGCTACATTTTTCATGATGTCATTGTCCTCACTCCTCTTTTGAATACGTCTCACGGAAGATCAACGACAAAGATCCCCTTGTGCAATGGAAAATTGATGAATCTTGTCGTATTGTCGACTCCGATGTCATCAACGTTCGTACCTTCTCCCAGTTCACGCACATTCTACCTCTAACGATGATATGTCAGAGATCTACGAACCATATTTCCTGAGGACGAACCTTAAAAAATATGACGACCATTATTGAAACGAAGATCCAAGAGACCTCTTCACTCAATGGGTCCCACCCTTGTCCCATCGACCAACCTCTTCGCTCAGGTTTTCCCCCATCTGTGTGTCTTTGTCTATGTATGCTCTCCCCTCTTTATTGTACCCCCCCTTCTTTTCGTGTATTCTTCCTCAATACCTCGTGGGTCATGTCAGAATTTTCTTGATGGGTATTTTTCCCATTCCTTCATTGATTATCGAAGGGGACTAACCAACTACCAGCCTGACTGGTAATCAAATTTTTGGGTTGAGGACAGTTCAGGGTCTGCATTTTATTTTAATTTGACAGGGTACTACCTAGCAATTTCATTTCAACCAGTAATAGATTCCCTCTTGTTTCATTCCTCTCATGAAATCTTAACCTGTGAAGGCCATCCCGTCATCAATAGTTCAACATTTCCATGTTGCATTAATACCCAAATATTTACAATGAGTAATTTATCAAGGGTCCATTGTATTTCAATAATCACATAACAAGCATATTTATAGTTTTGGTCATGATATTAATTATATTTACAGACCGTGGGAAACATTGGGTGTTACAATCCCCTCCCCCTTAAAGGAACATCTCCCTCGGTGTTCTATCTTCCGCAAAAACTCTATATACAACAGTGAACAAAAAAAGGAATGCAAGTTTCATGGAATCCTCTCGTTCCCATGTAGCTTCATCGAGACCAAAGTGTTTCCAATGCACCTTGACCTGTGCAATGGTTTTGTTCCTGAGAGGGATTTCTTTCCTATCTAGGATGAACTGTGGTTCTAGCAGGAATTCTCCCTCTAGATCCACCTAGATCAAAGACCAGTGAATTTTGTGAGCAGAATCATGTATATGTTTCTTTAACAATGAAACATGGAAAACATTATGTGCACTCACTATGGGAGGTAAAGCTAATCTATAAACTACAAGTCCCACTCTATCTAGAATTTTGAAAGGTCCACAAAACCGAGGTGCCAACTTGGCACATTTTCCCATTCTCAAAGAACTTCTTATGGGTCTAATACAAAGATACACATGATCCCCTACTTTGAACTCTTTATGAGTCCTTTTTTTGTCTAAATAGCTCTTCTTCCTGTCTTGGGCCACTTTTAAATTTTGTTTTATTTGAGTTATTTGTTGTTCCAACTCCTTGAGCATATATCTCCCAAGTGTTATTTTTTCCATTGGGTTATTCCAGTTGATTGGAATATTACATTATCTACCATAGATATCCTCAAAAGGGCTCATCTTCAATGACTCTTGATAGCCATTGTCATAAGAAAACTCTACGAAGGGTAGATGTTTTTCCCATTTATTGCGTTGGTGCATCACATGCATCCTTAACATGTCCTCCAAGACTCAGTTTACCCTCTTTGTTTATACATCAGTTTGAGGTGTACTAAATAACAATTTAGTTCCAAAAAAAGTAAACAAAGATTTCCAAAATTTTGAGGTGAATTTTGCATCTCTATCATATATGATTTTTGTGGGCATCCCATGTAGCCTAAATATTTATTTCTTGAAAATATTGGCAATGTCTATTGCCTTGAAAGTGGACTATACTGGAATAAAGTGAGCAACCTTGATCAACTTGTCCACAACTACCATAATGACATCATTTTGTTTGGATGGTTTAGGTAATCCTGTAATAAAATCCATGGAGATGGTTTCCCATTTCCATTATGGAATAGCTAGGGGCTGGAATAGTCTTGTTGTGTGCTTATGCTCAACCTTAACCCCTTGGCATTCCAAACATTTAGCTAAATACTCCGCTATGTTCTTTTTCATTCTTGGCCAACAAAATAACTTATTGGTGGTTGTTATCATTTTTTGATAACTAAGGTGGCTAGTATATGGTATTTTATGTAGTTCATCCATGATGAACCTCTTCAAGTCGTCATGATTTGGGATATAAAAATGGCCTTTGTAGGTTAACAATCCATCATTCAACAGTTGATAGCCATCATATTTCAATCTTGTAGGTTCTTGCTCTAGATGTGCCTTTATAGTTTTGAAAAATTCATCTATTTCTTGTGCACTTTTAACCCTTTCTTTGATGTCTGATTCACAAGTGTTTACAACTGCTAAGTGAATCAATTTCATACGTCTACTGAGGGCATAAACCACTCTATTTTATTTTCCCTTGATGTGTTTGATTTCAAATTCAAATTCACTAAGGAGAGACATCCATCTAGCTTGTCCAGCATTTAGTTTGGGCTAGTCAAAAAAATACCTCAGTCCACTATGGTCAGTTATGAGTAAAAATTTTATTCCTAGGATATAATATCTCCACATTTTTAAGGCATGGACTATGACATCTAATTCTAATTCATGGGTCACATAATGCATTTCATGTTTATTCAATTTCATGGATTCATAACATATTACATACCCTTATTGCATGAGTACTCTCTGAGTCCTTATTTGCAAGCATCTATGCACACAAGGAAATCCTTTTTTGGGTCTACAATATTCAACACAAATGCATTGGTCAATATATGCTTCAGTTGTTGAAAACTCTCTTTACACTTGGTTGTCCAAACAAATTTGACTCCCTTTTTTCTGAAGGGAGGTGATTGGATAACCAATCTTGGAAAACCCCTTTATGAACCTTTTATGGCACCCTACTAGGCCCATGATCTGATATCAATTACATCCTTTGGTGTAGGCCAATCCATAATGGATTTGATCTTGTCAGGATCAACTTCCACTCCTTCTTTAGTAATGACATGGCCTAAGTAATGGACTTATTTTGGAAAAAGTCACACTCACTAAACTTTGCATAGAGCTTGTGTTCTTTCAGCACTTGAAGCACTAAATTGAGGTTTTCTTCATGATCTTCTCTTCTCTTAGAATATATTAGGTTATCATCAATGCAAACTAACACAAATCTATCCAAAAACTTGTTGAGCACACTATTCATCAAGCACATGAAGGTGGTTGGTGCATTGGTAAGACCAAATGGCACCACCACAAATTCATTGTGCCCATACCTTATCCTAAAGGTTTTTTTGTTGATGTATTCATCCTTAATCCCAAACTGATGGTATCCATACCTCAAGTCAATATTGGAGAAAATTGTAGCACCCCTTAACTAGTCAAATAAGTCATCAATTCTCGACAAGGGATACTTATTCTTAATTGTCATTTTGTTGAGTTGTCTATAGTCTATGCACAACCTGAGTGTGCCATCCTGCTTATTCACAAACAAGGCTGGTGCTCCCCAAGGAGACACACTAGGACGAATATAACCCTTGTCCAACATATCCTTTAGTTGTAATTTGATCTCAACTAGATCTGGGGTACTCATCCTATAATGTGCTCTAGACATTAGCACCACTCTAGGTACAAGTTCTATTGAGAAATCAATGTCTCTTCTTGGAGGTACACCAAGTACCTCTTCAAGAAACACATATTTATATTCTCTCAATATAGGATGGTCCTATAAGAGTTTTTTATGGTCCTTAACAAAGTTCAATACTCATATTGCATATAAAGGGCATCCTTTTTTGCAACACATCTTCACTTGAAGGCATGATATTTGTCTCACTGAGATAGGATTTTGAATTCCTAGTATGGTCCCTCTCTTCTCTTCCTCATCTTCACACTCTAATGTTTTTTATAATAGTCCAACTTGGATTTATAGGCAACCAACCATTCCATGCCAATCAACATGTCATAATATCCTAAAGGGAGTATGTTTATGGTTTCTTGGGTAGACAACCCATTCATAATGAATTGATATGTTGGTATGACCTTTGTTACCTTCCTCTTTTCTCCAGTTGCCAACTGCACCAACCACGGTTTAACATGTTTTAATTGTTGTAATTTACATTTCTCAAGAGTTTGAGAGGAAACATAACTCAAATTAGAACGAGGGTCAATTAGAATAGAAACACGATGGTTGGTAATCATACCTTCCATTTCCACCACTGAGGCTTAGTGGTTTGCTTGTATGTTATCCAAGGCTGCATGAATTTGTGGTGTGGTCCTGGCCACATCATTAACTATGGTAGCCTCTTGAACATTGTAGACTCTCTTATTGTCTGGTTGTCTATGAGGGTATTCCCTTAGTAGATGTTCTTCTCCACATCCCCGACATTTCAATGGTTCTCTCCTTGCAGTGTTAGTCCTTCCTGGGCTTGGTCCATAGGTTTGATTTCCACTCTGAGATGGAAAGTTCTGTTGATTCAAACTCTTAGTGGTAAATATCATCTTATAATTATTCCTATAATTATTAAACATTCAGGGTTTAACCACCTTCTTCTTGAATCCTAGTTTACCTTTCTTCTTCCAGTCCTTGGGATACTCTGCCTTGTGGTTGAATTGTTCATAGCAGTACCTAGCCTTCCAAATGGCATATTCCAAGGTCTTAGGTTCATCAAAATCAATTATATTCCGGAAGGATTGAGAAAACCCACTAAGGAACCACTGCATCTTCATCTTTTCCTCCTTTATATAGGGAACATACCTCAACAACTCCAGAAACTTGTTAATATATTCATCTATAGTGAGTTGTCCTAGTTTAAGTTTATAGAACTCCTTAGTCTTGTCATCATAGTACCTTTCAGACACGTACTTCTTCTTGATGTTTTTTTCAAATTTTCCCCAAGATAGCTCCTTCTCATGGATTCCCTTCATATTTCTAAGGTCCTCCCACCAAATAGAGGCCTTTCCATTTAAGTTAAAAATGGCTATTAGGGCCTTCAAGTTTTTAGAATAGTCATGGACTCTGAAGTGCTTCTTTAGACCAAGTATTCATGCTTTTTCTTCTTCCCCCTTTTTGATTTCTCCTTCAAAAGTGGGTGGCTTGGATTTCTTAAATTCTTCAGGGTCGCCTCCCTTGGAGTGCTTCCTCCTCTTTCTTTTCTTCTAAGGATGTGAACTAGTCTCGCTGCTGGATAGTTCCTTGGATATTTCTACTCCTTCACTAGATGATTCTTTATATGAGTCATTGTCTTTGGCATGTCTCTTGGCTCCATGTTGGGCCTTCTTGGGACTGCTTCTTCTTGCAATGTTGTTTTCGGGACCATGCCTTTATATATCAGGTGGAATTTGGGTTTTCTCAGGTTGATGTTTGTCCACATTACTGGATGTTGACCCATGTTGAAAATTTCTCTTTATATCCTATAGTATTTGCAACAAGACAACATTTATTTCTATTTTCTTTTCTTGTTCATTCATAAGCCTATCATTATCATCCTTAAAAATTTGTAGCTCTGCCATGAGACTTCTCACAGTATCAGCTAGATTTGGAGGAGTTTCTACAACTCTCCTTTCATCAGACTCCTCTTCTCTGTTATGGTATCCTTCTCCCATATCATGGTGCATCACCATTATTTATTTTGTAGCCTTACTTGTTGTCCAATGACTATTTAATTCTTGATAACAATATTTCTTTTTAGTTGATTATCCACTAATTTATGAACAATACAAGTAATTTTTAAGATGAAATTAGCTTCATCATAGTTCATATTTAAACATGTAAAAACAACATAATGTCTCATCCCTCTTTTCAGTACTAAAATTTAAATAATCTTTTATGGATAGTGATGCAGGAGCATCATTAGTCTTGAGATTTGGTTGTTTATTTGTCTACCTAGAGGGAACTCGTTGAATTCTGCATGATAGGTAAAATAGTGACTCGGGGACCATTAGATCAAAAGATCGATCAAGATCCACTGTTGGATCACAACATTCATGATCAAATCATTGATGGGGCAAGTTATAATTGTGATCATTGATCACGATCAAATCAATGATTCACATCATTGTGTGTCATGGAAATTATCGTGGATTACAAGTAAGGATTAACGGTTTTGATTGATAGGCGCACACCTAAGTTACACGGGAGTTAACATAGAGTTACCCCACACAAGTGGTATAATAAAACCCACTAAGGGACACGTGGTGGTCAATAAATTCACAAAGACACTCTTGAGGTTGGTTTCATTGCTACCTCCCTAACTCCCACTCTACTGAGGAGAAATACCACTTGGTAAAAATTGGTAAAGCACTCAAAGGAATAAGCGCTTGGTTGTGGGGCTTGATTCTATGGACAAAGATCAACACCTTGCCTATATTATTGGGAAAATATACCTTTTAGTTCATCAGATAGGGTAGGTTAGGGTCCCCTCCTTATTAAAATTTATCTAATAAAATTTATTCGATTATTTCATGAGCCCAAACAAGCCAAGTGTTGTAACATGGCTCTGATACCACTTTATAACACACCCAATCCTTTAAATGCCTTATAAGGGATGGGGTACTATAAATTTTTCTTTCCTCAACTGTCTCAAAACCTCTTCCCGATCATACCATCATATTCTTCTTTTTGGTATCTTTCCAACAACTATAACCATGCTCAATTCCAAAATCAGGATAAAAATTTATAGCCTCTCAAAGTTCTCGGGCCTTCATTGGTCAACCGCCATCTCATTACCACAAGGAATCCATGTGGCCACTTCATACTCATGCCATCCAGCGTGGCAGTTGCACGTTAGATTCATGGGCCAATCCTTTGGCCTACTTCTCATCGTCGTCAAGATTTATTATCCCATGGTTCACTCTCACTATCCCAAGACTTTCGTTGACGATGCACCAAAGTGCACCTTCCCCAAATTCTATGGCTCACATGCCTTGTTCTCAATGATTCAAATCACATCAATGATGTCATTTTACATGGAGGTTAGCACCCAAATTTCAAAGTTTACATAGTGTGTGGATGTGACCTACAATATCTACAATGGATATTCCACCTCTTCCCTCCATCGATCAGCGATCATTGTTAGCTCCAACTTCTAGATTCATCGACAATTAATTCATCATCATCGACATTTCTTGGTCAAACATGACCATGCCAACCTCCCATACTTCTGATGATGAAATGTTTGGATCTAATGGTCCATATATCCTCGTCAAATCTCTGATGGAATCAACGGTAATCCTTTCATGTCCTCTATTAACCTGCGTCAACCAATCAACAACTAACACCTGTCGTCCTAATGATACACTGGTTGCCTTGATGGAATGCAATGTTTTTCATGACATCATCAACCTCACTCCTCTTTTGAATACGTCTCATGAAATATCAATGACATAGATCCCCTCATCCAACGACAGATCAATAGATCTCATCATGTCATTAACGCCAGTGTCGTCGGTGTTCAGACCTTCTCCGGGTTCACCCACCTTCTACCTCCACGATGATACGTCAGAGATCTACGACCTAGATTTACCGATGAAAAACCTTGACAAATCCAACAACCATTATTTAAACGAAGATCCAAAGGACCTCTTCTCCCAATGGTACCCACCCTCATCCCATTGACCAACCCCAGGGTGACACCTGCCACCACCTTGGACACATGAACTATCAATTTGGAAAGCCACATCATCAGGTCGTCACCACATTCTCTCATAGATTAAGTGGAATTTATGATAGATCAATGCCCATCTTTTCATCTCACCACTCACCAATTAACGATCTGGATCTTCTCTCCGGATTCCTACTCTGAGCTCTTCGGAGTTGTACCCTAAAATATTCATAGTCCACTCTAAAAAGGTCCATTCGTGAAAATTCCACCACCTGACACATTGTACAATATCTACTAGACACATGGCGTCATTGCCACCTGACTCATGTGATTCATATTTCCCATAGAAGGTTCATCTATAGGTGCCAAATCACTATGCCATGTGGCACCTTCTAGACTCAAAACATGGCATCATCCATGTCCTCCTCTTGAGCCCTTAACTAAGGATCAATGATATCGATTCTATGCTAAGTACTTCTGATCTTAACAAATCGATGACCCAAATATCTTCTCGAAGCTTATCCGATCCCGATGGAACAACGGTCGGGATTGGGTCTTGGAGCTCCTTTTCTCTCGATAGATCAACGGTCCAAATATTCCCTCGGAGTTTCTCCTGTCAGAGAAACTTATAGAGCCTATGATAGATCAATTGTTGTCATTTTTTATGGCCCTCTCCGATTAACGACTCATATCTTCCCTCAGAGTTCCTTCTCTAGAGTGTATCTCCTCTGGGTTCGCAACTTACCCCAAACGACATCCTCTGAAGAAAAAATAGGATTAATTTATCTCGCTGGATCGATGGCCAAGCTAAAATCTCACCCTTGTTTTGATTAATGATCCATATTTCTCCCCGGAGTCTCCTCGTTGAAGCCCATCTCTTCAGCGTACTCTAATTGGCACCCTATGATGGACGACAAGGATCTATTCTCTCTCCAGATAAACGATCGATATTTATTCCTATCCCTATGTCAATAGAGGGTATAGATCTAACCATCGTGCCAAATCGACGGTCTCTATTCCTCCAAGGAAAAGTGAGGGTTTTATCCCAGGCTTAATGATCCATTTCTAGGACTTAGCCAAATTTTTGTGAGGACTTAGCCAAATTCTCCTACCCGGGGTGCCCCTATTCACCCTATCCCGAAAGGTTCATGTGTCACAAGGATCCCAATGGCATGACATGCAAGTGCACACACACACATAGTGATGTTGGTTAGTCTTTCAACTTTAGATATAATAGAGCTTTGACATTATTTGTGTACTCAAACGACTATGTAAGTTTGTGCCCTTCCATATTTACTCGTTACACAAGGTTATCACGAACCAATACTCA
>JZKD02S1866349.1:47549-67361 GCA_000966675.3 Picea glauca
CAATAATCTATCAAGGCGTTCAATAGCCTCGGTTGTGCCCGCATGAATGGAAACTGGTAGAATTTCAATAGCCCGCATTGAGTCAATGCAAAAATCACACCAGGGTCCTCATCGACCAAAATTTCAATGTCTTCATGCTCTATTTCTCTCCAGTGAACATACATTCTGCAAGTGCCAGTTCAGGAGAGGAATTAGATCTTGCTTTTTAATTTTTTCACAAAATTGGGGGCATATGTGGGTTGTAGTGGTGACAATCGCATATGCATGCATGTAGTAATTATTTTTCATGCGTGTTGTCCCAAGAAAGCCCGTGTATGCCTAGGGCCAACCCTTTTAAAGGTTGACGCCCCCCAAAAAATGAAATAAAATGCATAAAATAAAAATTGAAATGCAAGAGCAGTGATTTTGTACTTACTTGGTCCAATCGGAAGTTCGTTTCGTCCACTGAAGCTCCCGGAATCAACACTTTTATCAAAGGGGTGTTTTTGGCTCCAGAGTCAGTTTCCCAAATCAACAATGGTGATAATGAGCTGCCAGCTTCTATTTATAGACTTTTTGGCCCCTTTTTGTCATTTTTTGGACCCCCATTGTCATTTTTTTCTAAACTAAAAATCATTTAGTATGGTTCAGGAGTTTCTTTGGGAAGGTTACAATAGAGGTCACTTCGGGTATTGGGAACCTTTTGGGAGATTTGGGTCACTTTTGAAGGTCCTTTGGTAAAAATATCATTTTTTCAACTTAAGCATTTAAGTTAGGATTCCACCTCCACTTTTTGTATCTCGTTGTCTTTATCACTTTTCCATAGGATCGAACCCACCAAGTTGCGACACAGAACCATCTTTTCTTCTTTATAAGTGTCGTAATTCCATGGTAGAGACTTCCCATTCATGGATTCCCTAGTTAGATCTTGCTTGCATTTTCGACATCCATGTTGTTGGTAATGAATATAGGCTCGGGAGTCCCTATTAGTCTTGTCCTAATTACAAGTTTGAGCCTCATCTGCGTGATTTTTTATCACTCTTGACCTCACCCTCGGGACTCCCAAAATTTTAAACAGGTCTTCTTTTAAGCCCTTTTCAGACCCTTTAAAAATGAAAATATTGTTGAGTGATCTTGTTGTCTTTCATGCTCGTTAAACTGAAATTTGAAGGCATGTCTGTCCGGTGGTAGTTTGCCCCTTTTTCGGTCCGGATGGTCAATTGTACGAATAAAGGTATACTCTAGGAACTTCGATTCCCTAGAAGAGTATTCTCATGTATGATTTTAACCCTTTTTCGGGCCTAAGGGACTAAATTTACGAAAAAGGAACCCCCACGGAGTCCATAGTTAAGCTCTTTTCAAACTCCCTAAAATTGAAAAGATCGTCGAATGACCTTGTTTCTTCACACTCGTTAAAATGGCCAAGAAGAACAACCCCCACAGAGTCCATAGTTAAGCTCTTTTCAGACTCCCTAAAATTGAAAAGATTGTTGAGTGACCTTGTTTCTTCACACTCATTAAATGACCAAGAAGAACATCCTTTACGGAGTGCATAGTTAAGCTCTTTTCAGACTCCCTAAAATTGAAAAGATTTTCAAGTGACCTTGTTTCTTCACACTCGTTAAATGGCCAAGAAGAACATCATTTACAGATTCCATAGTTAAGATCTTTTTAGACTCCTTAAAAATGAAAAGATTACCAAGTGATATTGTCTTTGTCACACTCATTAAAATGATTTTGAATAGTCGTCTTTTTGGTGCTAATTTACCCCTTTTTCGAACCGACTAGACTATTTTCGAAAAAGGTACCCCAGTGGAGTCTCCTTTTACGCTTTTTCAGACTCCCTAAATATGAAAAACCACCGAGCTTACCTTCTCTGGGCTCGTTAAAATTACATCGAAGGATGTTACCATTGTGTGTCTTATTAATCATGTTTTCATACCTATGTCTTTGGCCTAATGTCGGCTCCATGTTGCTCTCAACTGAACCATCTGAAGCATGCCTTATACGCAAGCCTTGTAGCACTTTTCCTCTACGTCTTGACACCTTTGGCCCATGGAGGTTTTTTCTGAGTGTCCCTTTTGTGCATATGTCCCTTTTCTCTGAGCATCAGTGTGTTCCTTGCACCTGGAACTAGTATGATTGTGACACTCGTTCCTCCTTTGTAACGTAAAATTCTTTTATTCTTTTTTCAAAGATTTTCAAAAATATTGAAAAAAGACAACAAAAAAAATCAAATATACCCCAAAAAGAGGAATGGAAAAGTATTTTCTTTTTGTTGGCAGCACAATGAGTCACCCTTGGACAAAGCACATCTTTCTGTTTGTTCATCCAAGATTTGGGATATAGTATGACCTTAGGAAGTTGTTCTCATAGAGTTGTGTCCTCCTCCATTTGGTTATTTTTCCAAACATGTGGAGAGTTGGCATTGCCTCCTACATCATCAAATTATGTCAATATCATGCTGCCTGAGTCTCATCATTTGTCGTGCTACTGTCCAAGGGAATTTTTTACCAAGATCGTGTCGGCCTTTCTGCAATTTGTCTCTTGCCCTCATGCCCGACCATCCTAAAATACCAATCAAAATCCTTGTTCAAAATCAATGAAGTTTTTTGTCTGATCATCGGGATCCTCTTGTCTATTCACGAAGAATTGTCGAAGACCTCTGGGTAGTGAAGTCATACACTCATATTACACTCTTACCTAAGTTTTGAAGATCTTGAAGTTGTTGCTCGAGCTCTGAAAGTGTCATCTCCAGCCATCAAATGACACTTAGCTTCTTAAAGATGGATACTATACATGTATATCTTTTGATTTTGAGATGTAGATCCATTTTGTATTGCTCACGGCTACACTTTATATAGTTATATGACATGGATCTACAGTGTATTTGATTGGCAGCCATGATTTTAGTTTTTATCCCGAGCATGGGTATGTCTGCCTCGGTGAGACAAATTGTTATTTTGCAGATGGAAGCTCTCGAATACTGGTTCTTGGGCTCACTCACTTGGCACGTTGATAAATATTGGTAAAGTATTTCAGCCATCAGATGCTCTTCTAACCTCACACTTTAGGGGGCATATGTTATAAACCTAATTTTCACCCAGCCTGCATACCTGGCCTCTGGCCCTACTAGTTGCCAAATTCTTGAGCCAAGCTCTTCTAAAAAGCCCTCTTTTTTGAGCCACATGCACCCTGGCCTTCTACAGACCACGTATTCACACATCCATATGCTTGCAGGCCTTCTACAGCCGACGTATACTGACAAAAGCACAAAAAATGGAAAGTTGCAAACGAGAAACAAAGTTTCAGGAAATTGCTAAAACCATTTGATTGCCTATGGCCAGTCATTCAACCATATAACTACCTATAAAAGAAGGGGTAGGGGTCCCATTAAAGAGGAGAAGAATAAGATTATAGAAACTCTGCCCAAATTTATCCCCCCTTTGCTCCAATTTTCTGCAATTGTATTGTGAGGTTGAGTAGTTGGTGCATTGTGAAGAGGAGCCCAAGGCCAGGTTCGAGGAGAAGTGCCAACCACATATTGTAAATTTTACTCTTGTGAATATTAATACAAAAAGGAATAMTTTTTTCGTCCCACCATATCATGTGTTCAAATTGTGTATTTATTTTATGATATTGTCACATCTAACCCAGCAATTAGTATATGAAATGCATGTTTGCATCTCTTTGTTTGTCCATGTGTGAATGCAGGTCAGCTTTGGGAGGAGGCCTTCATTCAAGGAGCGAGTGAAATAAAAGGGATCAACATCAAATGAAGGATTGAAGGTAGAGTTACCTAATCTTGTTTGCACCTTTGTATTGCATGAATGTGGGGTTTTGTGTTGGGAGAACAGGAAAAAGTAGAGGCCTTTAAATGGTCATTTTTTGCATGCATGATTAGAGCCCTTTAATGCTAAGTCCTTAAGAAGAATTTCCCACTCACATCAGTGATGAACACATTCATCCTTAAATTCGTTAAAATGTAAATTTATACTAGAAAAAAAATTATAAAATTAGAACTCTAGACAAAATTAAATATTAGTTTGTACCTTTAACAAAATTATGTTGATTGTGTGACTTGAGACATGTCAAGTTACAATCAAGGGTAATTGATTTACTTTAGGAAGAACTATATCTTATTGGAGTTCGAATTGTATGAATCATTTAAATCTTCAAGGGTAATTGATTTACTTTAGGAAGAACTATATCTTGTTAGAGTTCGAATTGTATGAATCATTTAAATCTTCAAAAGTGTTAAGTCATCCTTATAAATCCTAAGAATATCCACGGTGCATTAGGATCCAAATATGCAATTCTTATTTCTTTTTTCTCTTAAATTTTTCTTTGTTTGGTATACAACCACATCTCTTCTAAATGGAAATGTATCTTTGTCTATGGAAATAATATGTTTTCAAAGAAAATATAATTATTTTTGAACATATGCATTGGATCCAATAAATGTACTATAATAAATTCTTCCCAATATAAAAGATCATAAAATTTGGAAACTTTGTCCATATATGTTGGCATGCAATTTTAAGGAAGTTTGATTTCATTTGGATGTTGAGTGTTAGTGTCATAGTTAGCATTTTGTGCTAATACTTGTCCTTGTATTCTCATATATATTTTTCCCCAATTTGTTGATATCATGTTATGAGGAGAGGATTTTATTAGACCTATTTCTCACGTCTCCAATGTGCCTTACGATTGTGCACCTCTTGAGAGAGTGTGACATCACAATGTTTCTCAATGGGATGCTTGGAAACACCAAGGATACTTCGTCCAGACTACGCCTCTTCACTTAGAGCATACCCATAGTCTTTTCTAGGCTACCGACAAGTCACACTCCTATTCTAGTGCAACTCTTGTATACTTAGACATTCGTTAACTGCTTTAACACTTAGTCATTTTTAAGAATACATCCAAGAGAAAACAAGAGATCAACAATGGAACAAATGAAATACAAACATAGATATAGTGCAGGYGACATGAAMTATGCCTAACACCCAGCTAATTCTTTGTTATGMAAAACACTTACAACATGAGGGAGGAGTCAAATGACTCACCTCACCTCACCAAGACACTCATACACTGATCGTCACCAAGAATATTCGTCACAACCATCTCCGCTACCACATGCGGCACACCTCAGACGTGCCTCCAACCGCATACATGTTGTCTCTTAATTTCTGCAAACTCTACCTCTTCATTTCCAAAGACTTCATAGATTTCAGTCTTGCCTCACTCATGCCTCCATAGACCTGTGTTTCTAGACTTAGTCAAAATATTACCAAGAGAAATTTTCCCAGCTTTGTTCGTCGAACCCTCCTCCTCAAGGTAGCACAATTCCTCTAAGAGTGGATCCACTTGGCTCCTTGAGGGAGCTCCTTCTTTTTGTTTTCCTCAGAATCGCAAAGATCTCCTTGTCTCCTTGTTTTGAAAAAACTTTCCTTCTTGGTTGTGAGCCCTTGTTCTCTTATAGGCTCTCCAAATGCCACCATCATGAAACTTTTCATCCTTTGGGGGTGTTTCTCCACTTTGTGAACCCATTTCCAAACGAATCGGCATGCCCCTTCATAGACCTGGTCTCCCAAACAAACCCATGTACCCGTCAACCATTTTTCCCCTTGGGAACGAAACACCCAACCTTGGTGTGCCCCGCATGTCGAAGCGCCCCATTCATCCAATTGACTCGTCATCTTGGGTGTGCATTCCCCTTAGGTGAGTTAATCTAAATTTCTTAAGTGCACCCCCCATGCCTTAGTCGATTTTCCCTTCATCGATGGAGCACCCAATTCTTGCCTTCAAATCCTCATCAAACCATTCGTCTTTTGACTTGTGTCACAAGGCACCTTGGGTGGAGTCATCCCTTGGCATGTCACATGCCTAAAGAACCCCAACTCCTCACTAWATGAATATGTACATCTCTTCATTCATATTGATCRTCTTGCCTTCCTAATTCAGACTGTGGTGGAAGTGTGCATGCCCGAGCTAAGATCCCAAGGCCTTACATCCTCCCGCACCTCAAGTCATTTCCAACTAGAAACCCCAAATTTAGCTAAAGTGGAAACCCCAAGTTTCGTCAAACCAAATTGTACTACGTCCAACTCYGCACAATMTGCTTCCTGAGTCAATGCCATCACTTCACCCAACTCCAAGGATGAAAGTCACCCAACTTTGTTGAACTGACTCACTGTGATATTAGTACCTTACTGTTGTTCGGTTTTGTTGTTGTTGCCGTTGCCTGCTACAACTAACCATTTCCTACTTCACTTCAAAATTTTGCCTAATTTTTGAACTCTTGTGATCTTGCTACTGAGCCCATACTTCAACCAACTCTGCCATGTTTCCGCACATTTAATTTCCCCATTCCTTGGATGGATTGGGTAGCTAGCCCAATCGTCGCACCCAACTCATGAGAATGCCCTTCCTCATGCCCAAACTTAGTCTTTTTTGTCACATTTCCGTCACTCTGACCAACTCCAAAGACTAAGGCAAATGTCCATCATTTCCTCATTGTCTCTACCATCATTCAATCTTCGTCAAGGAGATCCTCCACAATGTCTAAGTGTTGCACTTCTAATCTACTGGTGCATCTGTACTCTTGACCCCTTGTCACTTTGTTGTTCTTTCCCAAGTCATGAACTAGTTGAATGGCCAATCCAAACGTCACACCCCTTGATTCTGCACATCCTTATGCACAAATTGGTCTCTTTCATTCTTAATTTGGTCCTTCTGCACAATGATCTCAAACGAAGGAAAGGTTTCCCTTCACCTTGTTACACTATGAAGTCACCCCGAAAAAAATTCTTCTACAACAACTTGACTCCACTTTCCTCCTCATGGACAATTATTCAATTTGCTGCAAGAACCTGTCTACTCCATCGCTCATCCATGTTGTTGTGTCTTCCCCTCTATGCCTTGGAGTGGTTAGGATTCACCCTCAACCATGCTACCCAAAGAAAGAGAAACACACAAGTCCAAGTAATCTCTTCATGTTGCAATCTTCCTTTTCACACAATCCTCCAAACGAAGGCAAGTCCTCAACTCACCTCCTTTCGTCAAGTCACCTCTTCACAACTCAAAATATGTGATGAGTGTGGCCAACATGCCTACACTCCTCAAGTGTCCCAACGAACTTTCCAAAATGATCCAAGTAGAATGAATCACCTCAAAGAACTTCCATGCCTTAGGAACGTTTAAGCAAATACTTTCCAACTCCAACTAACGATCGCCGCCATATCTCTAAGTCATTGCAAAATCATCTGCAAGTCACCAAGGCATGCTTTTACTCATCCAATGTCCCATACCAAAGGTGGGTGAACACCACCCAAGTCGCTTGGTCTGCATTCTTCCCATTTAGGTTGACTGCCAACAATTCTTGTTTGACTCCTTTGTTGACTCCATTCGTCTCTTAGAACAATCTGCCTTGCCCCTGCTGCAAGTGTCCAAAATCTGGCACTATCATTGTGACTCATCAAGTCACCACCTGACTCAACAAATCTGGCTAAGGAACTAGGAACCAGGGTGCTTAACCCATCCTCTCAACTCGACATGAACAAAATTCACTCCCCACTTCATCGTAGCGACATGTCCAACACACATCATCAAAGAGTTAGGTAGCCTCCCCAAGCCACCTCCACAACTGCATCCAAATCTATCTAAGTCTGCCATAATACTCATCCAAGCAAGTCATCCTAAGCTCTCCACATGTTTTCCCAACCAAGGAGTCCCAAAATACTGCAATACTTCTTTGAATCTGCACCACTTGAGTCACCCTCAAGTCTATCAGTTCTCACCATGGAAACATAATGCACGTGAACCACCAAGTCATCCATTTTCCCTTCAAAGAACTCAAGCCAGCTAATGCAGGAACATAGACCCCCCCCCAAATCAAATCAGATTGTGAACTTTCTAGAAGTCGAGGATGTGACCAAGAGGATGTGATTCCTCGTGATTTCTAGACAAATGATAGGGTTTTTGCGATATTTCTATTTTATTAAGCAATCTTAGGGATCGATCAGATCTGGAATGATCCATCCTCTAATTGTTCATTGTTATAAATGTAAGCCCGCGGGAACAACAAGAAATGAGAGTCATGACACAATGTAAAACAAGTCGAGAGGGAGCTCTGGCCCATAGAGGAATTATTTGTATGTAATTGAGATCAATGTAATAGAAGAGTGTATTTTTATGTATCTATGTCTTGATGTGTTTATATGTGTGTAGAAACCCTATTGAATTAATATGCTTGAATGCATGCGAGGGGAAAGAGACCATGAAAGAGAGCATGTGTTGCAGGTTTGAATGGTGAAGGGAAGTCATATTCTAGTGGCGAGGAAGATCGACCATTGATCACTGAAAGGATCGATGGTGATTTGAGGTCTGAACAATATCGTGGAGGCACAGAGTTCGATGACTATCATAGCCAAGCAATCAAAGTGGTATTAACACATCAGAGTGTTTCCAATTGGTTGGAATCTTAATTTTTGGACTGGTTGGTGTTTCATTAGAGCCTGAATTGATTGGAGTGACTCACGTCATTGGAGTTTGATGATGACACTCCAACAAGATAATTATGGTGGTCTATGGGGAGTTAAGTGCCCGACGTAGTAAGTGCTTGGTCATATATCAAGATCATATGGAGTAAAGAGTCAATGACTAAAGGTGAGCATCAAAGCTATAGGGAGTTTAAGGAGTGTTAATTGTTGCCATGGACACATTTCAGTCCAAGTGTCGACCAAATAACCCATAGGTCTGAGGATCGAACTCAAAGGATATCAATTTGAAGGGAAGATCGAGTTGTGGTGGCCTCCTCCTTCAATGCCTGAAGGTTTACATATTTAAAAAAAATAGAGGGATCGTATCATCTAAGATAAGATCATTCCCTCGAAATTTGCTAACAAATTGCTTAATATAGTAATTAAATAACAATATATAAACAACCTTATCATTTTACATGAATTTTGAGGAAATCATGTCCTTCTCTTGCCACACTGCTCCCTCTAGAAGGTTCAGAAATTGAATTATGATTTGGGGTAGTACGATGCTCCTACATCACCAACCATACCTTTCTAACGACATCCTTCACTACAACCATGTTCTAAGCCTATTGTTCTGGACCTTTGTTCCCAAGCAATAGACTCTCCATATAAACTATCCTCAATCACTGTCTATTGCGATACAAGGTTGAGACGATCTTTCCACTTCATAAATTTATCTAAGTCCCAAATTTCGTATACAACCGACCAAACTCATCTCCAATGCTTTGTCATCTCTACACCTTGACTGCTTTCACTTCAAGGTACCATGCATCCATCACTCGATTTCCATGTCATACTACTGATAGCTGACAACCGTAACTCTACGAAGAGCTACCTCATCTAAAGGATGTGACCTCATCCAACAACCCAACTCAACTCAACTATTGTTCTCGACGATGCACGACACGAAAAAATCATGATGAAAATGTGCCCAACCAATTGCCTACTGCAGAGTTGCTCTAGGTCTCCCTAGGTCATCCAATGCACTCAAGTGATTCACCTTGCTGCAACCCATAATTTCTCTCTTTACAATCACTTCCGCGGTAACCCTCCGCATTTCACTTCTGCAATCACTTCTTCGATTATCTCTATGACAAGTCATGCAATGGATCATGTGTTCATCTGCCTTGCCCAAGTGCTTGGTTCTCCCAATGAACTATGCACTTGGTCTCTCCAAGGTGTGCACAATAGGCCCAACACTAACTTCCATCACGAATCAATCCAACCATGTCTACCTCTGTGATCAAGTCCACAACAAGTTCCGTGATGAAATCTGTGACGAGTTATGTGATCACCCACCTTGTCCAAGTGCTTTGTTTCACCACAACTCTGCTCTCGGTCTGCAGAAGGTGTGCACCCAACTCAACCTTTCCATCACATAGTCCAAACGAATCGTCGCACCCCTTCGCGAACCTAGTCACCCAAACGAACCCATGCGCTCATCAATCGTCGTGCCCCTTGGGACCGATGCACCTAACCTTGGTGTGCCCCTCATGCTGACGCACCCCATCCATCCAACCGAATCATCGTATTGGGAACGCATGCCCCTTAGGTGAGTCAAGTGGACTTGCCTAAGTGCACCCCCCATGCCTTAGTCGATTTTCCCTTTCTCAATGGAGTGCCCAAGTCTTTCCCTCAACTCCTCATCAAATCGTTCATTGTTTGACTTGCGCCGCAAGGAACCTTGGGTAGAGTCGTCCCTTGGCACATCATGCGCCCAAGGAACCCCAACTCCCCACTATATGAAGATGTTCGTCTCTTCATTTGTACCAATCGTCTTGCCTGCTCGATTCAAATTGTGGTGGAAGTGCGTGCGTGCCCGAGCTAAGCTCCCAAGGCCTTCCACTACCCATTAAAAGCTTTTTCATTTGATGAAAACGTGTCTTACATGTAAACAACTTCTATGACGTTCATAAATACATTTAAATGCAAATATGTGGAATACCTCGAACAAATATCCTCACCATAGCATGGACAAGTACAAAAACATTTTGTCCTTAGTCCCGAAACACAAAATAAATAAATATTGTATACCATAAATTGTTAGTATACCAAATTAGTTATTGATTTATTAAAATGATTTGAATTATTCCATAATCTTTGAATTGTTGATAAACCTAAGCATACTTCTAGATTAAAAAAGTAATGGATGGTCCAAAAACTTACACCATACATTACAAATAACCTTTCATGTATAGGTCATGAAATATCATACATTTGAATTATATTTTATATGACAAACATATCCTTTATAAATAGTTATAAATAAACATGATCAATATTGACTCGATCCTTATCAATAACAAAATACATGAATATCAAATGCATTATATACAATTTGAGTGGATATAATGATTAATAACATGTGTTTCCTGGTGAGAGATCACATGTTCAAATTCAAAGAGGACTAAAGTATATATACCTCCATAAACATTAGTAATCAAAACTTTGTTGAAAAATGAAAAAAATTAAATAAACCATAGGTTGAATAAAACATCCATCTCTGGGACCACATTTTGTGCTAGTTGTATACCATAATCTTATCCTTTCCTATGGCTATTGCACGTGCTTTGTGACATGTGAAACCACTACAACCAGTAACCACACAAAATCTGATATGCAAAGCAATACGGCTACATTCCACGACAGCTGTGACGTCTCCCTGCACATGAGGCCACCCATAATCATACAACATATCGCCAAAACAATACGGTATATTCCACCACCTTTATAGTTCCATTTTGCTTTTCTCTATTTTATTTAAAATTTTGCAATTTCATTTTGTTCTCTTTCTATGGCAATTCCGATTGGTTTTTCTGTTTGCAATTCCCTTTGGTCTCTTTTTTATTTTGCCTTTTGGCATCTAATAATGATATTTATTTTATTTTAGGCTTCCAGTGGACCAAGAAAAAGACGATAAATTACTGGCAAATTGCTTTCTAGACGGCGCCAACTTGCGATCTGGACGGTGTGCGAGTCACATCGTACGTTCTTCAGATATATATATTTTTTTCATTCCAGTTCTGAAATGACAGCGTTAATGTGTGAATGAAAATAAATCGTAGAATCATAAGAAAGGTACACAACTATACTTATGATAAATGGGCGGCGTATGCGAAAGGCTAGCAATATCCACCCTGAGAAATACTAATAAAGGGCTATAAAGAATGCAGCGAGGGTGCCCAGATGTACAACGTATAATTTGTCTGGAGCATTGAATATGCTGCGATCGTGTATATACCACTATTATATTATTCAATGTTGTCTAGCAAGCTGCTTATTGTTAACTTTTTAGGCGAACACTGATAAATAATAATAGACAACTTACTATACAACATTTAATGTTGTTGTAGGTGATATATACACCATCAAACATATCAAGATAATCGGACAGTGTATATACCATCCTCTGTTATATTGGATGTTCTGCATAGCTGAATAATCTATCTGCAGTCTACCATAGCCGACAATTTTGCATAGCTGAATAATTTGTTTGCAGTCTACCATAGCCGACGCCCTTAGACCTCTACATCGTCGCATCCATCATATGCAGCGATACAAGGATATATCTTGTATGAACATCGTTGCCCTCGAATGTTGTCTAGCTTATTGTTCACTGTCTAGATGAACAATGGCGAACAATAATATACAACTTGCTACACAACATTCAATGTTGTTGCAGGTGATATATACACCATCGAATATACCCTGACATATATACCAAGGTAATCTGACAATATATATACCACCCGCTACAACATTGAATGTTCCGCATAGCCGAATAATCTGTCTGTAGTCTACCATAGTCGACACCCTTCCTAGGTTGCTACACCGTGACATCCATCATATGCAGTCACACAAGGATATATCATGTATGAACATTGTTGCCCTCAAATGTTGTCTAACAAGTTGCTTATTGTTCATCGTCTAGACAAACAATGACGAACAATAATATACAGCTTGCTACACAACATTCAATGTTGTTGTAGGTGATATATACATCATCGAATATACCCTGACGACATTCAATGCTGCTATAGGTGATATATGCATCATCAAATATACCCTGGCATATATACCAAGGTAATCCGACAGAGTATATACCACCCACTGCAGCATTGAATATTTTGCATAGTTGAATAATCTTTCTACATTTTACCATAGTCGAGGCCCTTCCCAGATCTCTACACCGTGGCATCCATCATATGCAACCATACAAGGATATATCATGTATGAACATCGTTGCCCTCGAATGTTGTCTAGCAAGTTGCTTATTGTTCATCGTCTAGACGAACAATGACGAACAATAATATACATCCTGCTACACAACATTCAATGATGTTGCAAGTGATATATGCACCATCGAATATACCCTGGTGTATATACCGAGGTAATCCGACAATATATATACCACCCGCTGCAACATTGAATGTTTTTCATATTCGAATAATTTGTCTATAGTCTACCATAACAAACGCCCTTCCCAGACCTCTTTACCGTGGCATCCATCATATGCAACCATACAAGGATATATCATGTATNATCCAAGTAGAATGAATCACCTCAAAGAACTTCCATGCCTTAGGAACGTTTAAGCAAATACTTTCCAACTCCAACTAACGATCCCCGCCATATCTCTAAGTCATTGCAAAATCATCTGCAAGTCACCAAGGCATGCTTTTACTCATCCAATGTCCCATACCAAAGGCGGGTGAACACCACCCAAGTCGCTTGGTCTGCATTCTTCCCATTTAGGTTGACTGCCAACAATTCTTGTTTGACTCCTTTGTTGACTCCATTCGTCTCTTAGAACGATCTGCCTTGCCCCTGCTGCAAGTGTCCAAAATCTGGCACTATCATTGTGACTCATCAAGTCACCACCTGACTCAACAAATCTGGCTAAGGAATTAGGAACCAGGGTGCTTAACCCATCCTCTCAACTCGACATGAACAAAATTCACTCCCCACTTCATCGTAGTGACATGTCCAACACACCTCATCAAAGAGTTAGGTAGCCTCCCCAAGCCACCTCCACAACTGCATCCAAATCTATCTAAGTCTGCCATAATACTCATCCAAGCAAGTCATCCTAAGCTCTCCACATGTTTTCCCAACCAAGGAGTCCCAAAATACTGCAATACTTCTTTGAATCTGCACCACTTGAGTCACCCTCAAGTCTATCAGTTCTCACCATGGAAACATAATGCACGTGAACCACCAAGTCATCCATTTTCCCTTCAAAGAACTCAAGCCAGCTAATGCAGGAACATAGACCCCCCCCCAAATCAAATCAGATTGTGAACTTTCTAGAAGTCGAGGATGTGACCAAGAGGATGTGATTCCTCGTGATTTCTAGACAAATGATAGGGTTTTTGCGATATTTCTATTTTATTAAGCAATCTTAGGGATCGATCAGATCTGGAATGATCCATCCTCTAATTGTTCATTGTTATAAATGTAAGCCCGCGGGAACAACAAGAAATGAGAGTCATGACACAATGTAAAACAAGTCGAGAGGGAGCTCTGGCCCATAGAGGAATTATTTGTATGTAATTGAGATCAATGTAATAGAAGAGTGTATTTTTATGTATCTATGTCTTGATGTGTTTATATGTGTGTAGAAACCCTATTGAATTAATATGCTTGAATGCATGCGAGGGGAAAGAGACCATGAAAGAGAGCATGTGTTGCAGGTTTGAATGGTGAAGGGAAGTCATATTCTAGTGGCGAGGAAGATCGACCATTGATCACTGAAAGGATCGATGGTGATTTGAGGTCTGAACAATATCGTGGAGGCACAGAGTTCGATGACTATCATAGCCAAGCAATCAAAGTGGTATTAACACATCAGAGTGTTTCCAATTGGTTGGAATCTTAATTTTTGGACTGGTTGGTGTTTCATTAGAGCCTGAATTGATTGGAGTGACTCACGTCATTGGAGTTTGATGATGACACTCCAACAAGATAATTATGGTGGTCTATGGGGAGTTAAGTGCCCGACGTAGTAAGTGCTTGGTCATATATCAAGATCATATGGAGTAAAGAGTCAATGACTAAAGGTGAGCATCAAAGCTATAGGGAGTTTAAGGAGTGTTAATTGTTGCCATGGACACATTTCAGTCCAAGTGTCGACCAAATAACCCATAGGTCTGAGGATCGAACTCAAAGGATATCAATTTGAAGGGAAGATCGAGTTGTGGTGGCCTCCTCCTTCAATGCCTGAAGGTTTACATATTTAAAAAAAATAGAGGGATCGTATCATCTAAGATAAGATCATTCCCTCGAAATTTGCTAACAAATTGCTTAATATAGTAATTAAATAACAATATATAAACAACCTTATCATTTTACATGAATTTTGAGGAAATCATGTCCTTCTCTTGCCACACTGCTCCCTCTAGAAGGTTCAGAAATTGAATTATGATTTGGGGTAGTACGATGCTCCTACATCACCAACCATACCTTTCTAACGACATCCTTCACTACAACCATGTTCTAAGCCTATTGTTCTGGACCTTTGTTCCCAAGCAATAGACTCTCCATATAAACTATCCTCAATCACTGTCTATTGCGATACAAGGTTGAGACGATCTTTCCACTTCATAAATTTATCTAAGTCCCAAATTTCGTATACAACCGACCAAACTCATCTCCAATGCTTTGTCATCTCTACACCTTGACTGCTTTCACTTCAAGGTACCATGCATCCATCACTCGATTTCCATGTCATACTACTGATAGCTGACAACCGTAACTCTACGAAGAGCTACCTCATCTAAAGGATGTGACCTCATCCAACAACCCAACTCAACTCAACTATTGTTCTCGACGATGCACGACACGAAAAAATCATGATGAAAATGTGCCCAACCAATTGCCTACTGCAGAGTTGCTCTAGGTCTCCCTAGGTCATCCAATGCACTCAAGTGATTCACCTTGCTGCAACCCATAATTTCTCTCTTTACAATCACTTCCGCGGTAACCCTCCGCATTTCACTTCTGCAATCACTTCTTCGATTATCTCTATGACAAGTCATGCAATGGATCATGTGTTCATCTGCCTTGCCCAAGTGCTTGGTTCTCCCAATGAACTATGCACTTGGTCTCTCCAAGGTGTGCACAATAGGCCCAACACTAACTTCCATCACGAATCAATCCAACCATGTCTACCTCTGTGATCAAGTCCACAACAAGTTCCGTGATGAAATCTGTGACGAGTTATGTGATCACCCACCTTGTCCAAGTGCTTTGTTTCACCACAACTCTGCTCTCGGTCTGCAGAAGGTGTGCACCCAACTCAACCTTTCCATCACATAGTCCAAACGAATCGTCGCACCCCTTCGCGAACCTAGTCACCCAAACGAACCCATGCGCTCATCAATCGTCGTGCCCCTTGGGACCGATGCACCTAACCTTGGTGTGCCCCTCATGCTGACGCACCCCATCCATCCAACCGAATCATCGTATTGGGAACGCATGCCCCTTAGGTGAGTCAAGTGGACTTGCCTAAGTGCACCCCCCATGCCTTAGTCGATTTTCCCTTTCTCAATGGAGTGCCCAAGTCTTTCCCTCAACTCCTCATCAAATCGTTCATTGTTTGACTTGCGCCGCAAGGAACCTTGGGTAGAGTCGTCCCTTGGCACATCATGCGCCCAAGGAACCCCAACTCCCCACTATATGAAGATGTTCGTCTCTTCATTTGTACCAATCGTCTTGCCTGCTCGATTCAAATTGTGGTGGAAGTGCGTGCGTGCCCGAGCTAAGCTCCCAAGGCCTTCCACTACCCATTAAAAGCTTTTTCATTTGATGAAAACGTGTCTTACATGTAAACAACTTCTATGACGTTCATAAATACATTTAAATGCAAATATGTGGAATACCTCGAACAAATATCCTCACCATAGCATGGACAAGTACAAAAACATTTTGTCCTTAGTCCCGAAACACAAAATAAATAAATATTGTATACCATAAATTGTTAGTATACCAAATTAGTTATTGATTTATTAAAATGATTTGAATTATTCCATAATCTTTGAATTGTTGATAAACCTAAGCATACTTCTAGATTAAAAAAGTAATGGATGGTCCAAAAACTTACACCATACATTACAAATAACCTTTCATGTATAGGTCATGAAATATCATACATTTGAATTATATTTTATATGACAAACATATCCTTTATAAATAGTTATAAATAAACATGATCAATATTGACTCGATCCTTATCAATAACAAAATACATGAATATCAAATGCATTATATACAATTTGAGTGGATATAATGATTAATAACATGTGTTTCCTGGTGAGAGATCACATGTTCAAATTCAAAGAGGACTAAAGTATATATACCTCCATAAACATTAGTAATCAAAACTTTGTTGAAAAATGAAAAAAATTAAATAAACCATAGGTTGAATAAAACATCCATCTCTGGGACCACATTTTGTGCTAGTTGTATACCATAATCTTATCCTTTCCTATGGCTATTGCACGTGCTTTGTGACATGTGAAACCACTACAACCAGTAACCACACAAAATCTGATATGCAAAGCAATACGGCTACATTCCACGACAGCTGTGACGTCTCCCTGCACATGAGGCCACCCATAATCATACAACATATCGCCAAAACAATACGGTATATTCCACCACCTTTATAGTTCCATTTTGCTTTTCTCTATTTTATTTAAAATTTTGCAATTTCATTTTGTTCTCTTTCTATGGCAATTCCGATTGGTTTTTCTGTTTGCAATTCCCTTTGGTCTCTTTTTTATTTTGCCTTTTGGCATCTAATAATGATATTTATTTTATTTTAGGCTTCCAGTGGACCAAGAAAAAGACGATAAATTACTGGCAAATTGCTTTCTAGACGGCGCCAACTTGCGATCTGGACGGTGTGCGAGTCACATCGTACGTTCTTCAGATATATATATTTTTTTCATTCCAGTTCTGAAATGACAGCGTTAATGTGTGAATGAAAATAAATCGTAGAATCATAAGAAAGGTACACAACTATACTTATGATAAATGGGCGGCGTATGCGAAAGGCTAGCAATATCCACCCTGAGAAATACTAATAAAGGGCTATAAAGAATGCAGCGAGGGTGCCCAGATGTACAACGTATAATTTGTCTGGAGCATTGAATATGCTGCGATCGTGTATATACCACTATTATATTATTCAATGTTGTCTAGCAAGCTGCTTATTGTTAACTTTTTAGGCGAACACTGATAAATAATAATAGACAACTTACTATACAACATTTAATGTTGTTGTAGGTGATATATACACCATCAAACATATCAAGATAATCGGACAGTGTATATACCATCCTCTGTTATATTGGATGTTCTGCATAGCTGAATAATCTATCTGCAGTCTACCATAGCCGACAATTTTGCATAGCTGAATAATTTGTTTGCAGTCTACCATAGCCGACGCCCTTAGACCTCTACATCGTCGCATCCATCATATGCAGCGATACAAGGATATATCTTGTATGAACATCGTTGCCCTCGAATGTTGTCTAGCTTATTGTTCACTGTCTAGATGAACAATGGCGAACAATAATATACAACTTGCTACACAACATTCAATGTTGTTGCAGGTGATATATACACCATCGAATATACCCTGACATATATACCAAGGTAATCTGACAATATATATACCACCCGCTACAACATTGAATGTTCCGCATAGCCGAATAATCTGTCTGTAGTCTACCATAGTCGACACCCTTCCTAGGTTGCTACACCGTGACATCCATCATATGCAGTCACACAAGGATATATCATGTATGAACATTGTTGCCCTCAAATGTTGTCTAACAAGTTGCTTATTGTTCATCGTCTAGACAAACAATGACGAACAATAATATACAGCTTGCTACACAACATTCAATGTTGTTGTAGGTGATATATACATCATCGAATATACCCTGACGACATTCAATGCTGCTATAGGTGATATATGCATCATCAAATATACCCTGGCATATATACCAAGGTAATCCGACAGAGTATATACCACCCACTGCAGCATTGAATATTTTGCATAGTTGAATAATCTTTCTACATTTTACCATAGTCGAGGCCCTTCCCAGATCTCTACACCGTGGCATCCATCATATGCAACCATACAAGGATATATCATGTATGAACATCGTTGCCCTCGAATGTTGTCTAGCAAGTTGCTTATTGTTCATCGTCTAGACGAACAATGACGAACAATAATATACATCCTGCTACACAACATTCAATGATGTTGCAAGTGATATATGCACCATCGAATATACCCTGGTGTATATACCGAGGTAATCCGACAATATATATACCACCCGCTGCAACATTGAATGTTTTTCATATTCGAATAATTTGTCTATAGTCTACCATAACAAACGCCCTTCCCAGACCTCTTTACCGTGGCATCCATCATATGCAACCATACAAGGATATATCATGTATAAACATTTCCCTCCACCATAACATTGCACTCATCCTCCACACGAATGCAAGGCCACCAGGGAACCCATACCATATGAGGCCATGACATATCCTATTCCACTTGGATTGACGTCGAATCAATGGCCATGGTGTATCGTATCCCAGTTAGATCGATGTCAAAATCGATGGATCAGATTAAAGTTATCCCATCAATCTGAGTCAAAATCATCGACCAATAAGAAAACATATTCAGTTAGATATATATTTGTAGTGCCTATAACATGGAACATGAGCAAATAAAGTGTATGAGCCTAGGCAAATGGTATGAAGCGACGTTGGCTATGCATGATATATTTCAATGGTGTAGTTGCTCACCTTGCCCATTGAGATTTGTCTTATTTTCATTGTATGTTTAACAACATATGTTCTCTTAATTGGATATGTTCTTCTTTTTTTATCTTTTCATCAACATCCAACACGATATATTTTAGTGGTGTATTTGCTCACTGTGCCCACTGAGATTTGTATTATTTTCATTGTATGTTTAACAACATATGTGTTCTTGGTTTTGTGCTTCCTTTTTTTGTTTTTTCATCAACATTTTATTTTTAACATGAATACCCCTTATTTTTTTGGCTAGAGTTGGGGACTTAGAGAATTAGAGAATATCACTCCTGAGACATGTCACCCTGAGGATACTCAGTTAGATGTCAAATAAACTCACCCTGAGAATCGAACTTGGGCCAATGATGGAAAACTCCCATAGATTAACTATTGACCACAACACAACCAATATTTTTTCATCAACATTATAGGTTTAACTACAGACCTT
>JZKD02S1866361.1:30372-48708 GCA_000966675.3 Picea glauca
ATAAACCTGCAGACCTGCTCACACTCGAAAAGATACATCAGCAACAAAGGTGGGGTGGTATTGCCACCCCACAAAATATAACATGTATACATATGAAATAAAACAATCAAATGCAGATGGTATAATACACTGAAAATGCCTAACTACTCATACTTACCTATACAGTCATGTCCCACCACCTTGGTGGGGTTTGAGGAGGCGTCCGTTGAAGGGTAATGGGCGCCTTCTTCCTTCCAAGGTGGACAAGTAGTACGAGTTATCCATTGATTCCATCCCGACCTTGAAAGGTCTGAGCCATGATTGTGTACTTCCTTTTACATTAGTTGGCTCTCCTTTCTGAGTATCCCACATCCATACCAACTCCCCCTCCTTGTATTTTCGGATCTTGTGTTTGGTTGTTCCTTGAACAACCCTGGTGTACTGTACTGAGGGAGGTGGGTGGGCTTTTGGTGTAAAGACTTCCTGTTGGGACGGATGGATTTTCACGTCTTCTTCATCCTTTTGTCTTTTTAGTATCTTCACCGTCCCTACTTCTTTATTCTGAAACTGATCTAGGAGTTGTTGATATTCCTCTTTCTTGGGCCACTCAATCTGGTCAAATTATTCTTCTATAGCAAATGGCATATCTTATGGAGAATATTCTTGAATAGTTTGTATCACATCGTTCTGTGCTTCATTTACAGAAGGAACGACATCTTGTACATGGTTTCCAGTTATTGGCACATTGAGTAAGTGTCCAATTGTTCCATCTTTCAAAGGCATCCGCAAAAAGGTGAGATCCATCTCAAGGGACTTGCCTATCATCGCACCAAACTTCCTAGACAACAACATTCCCCACACATCTGGGACATCGACGACTATAATATCTATGTGAACGGTCTTCACGGGGAATTCTTTCAACTGCACTTCGACATTTTCAACTACACCATGTGTGGGTATTGCTTTGGATTCAAATCCACACACATTTCTGTAAGGCTTGGTTACCTTCAGGCTCATTTGTTGCATGACTTTAAGAGACATCATGTTTGCACCAGAACCTATATCCAGCATGCAATTATTAAGGTATTTATTTTTCATCATAAGAGTCATGAAGAAAGGTGGATTTTCACTATACTGGATCCTGAAATGGTCAGCTTGCAATATAATCGGGGGGTCCACAGGCTCAGTCATTCCCGAAAAGAAGGTATTGAAGCGTTCTTTAATATAAGGGATCTTAATTGCTTCTTTTAAGGGAACATTCACATGCATCTTCGACAAAGCTCCTTCAAAATCAAAATCAAGGGTAATCTTATCATCTTTAGATGTTTTGGGAGGAAGAACCTCAGGAGATTTTGGTTGATCAGTTGCAAGTTGCTTCGGGTTCTTTCTCTGGTATACCTGTACTTATTTATTTTTAAGCTTTTCTCATGATTCTTGGTCCAAGTTGTTAATTATTTCTAATCTTGTTGCTCTGGATGCTTCCTTTAGGGCTTGCTGATGTTCTATATCAGTTATATTTATTTGAGGAAAGGTTGAAAAGCAGTCAAGATTGTTGACTTGTTATTGGTTGGCGTTATAAGGACACTCATTCTCCTAATGTAATTTGTTGCATTCCAGACAACAGGGAATTTCATCAACAACATTTGTAGGGGCCAGAGTATTTGGGACTTCATTTTCATTCTTCGGCTTGTAGGTTTGGTTCCCTTTCTTGAATGGCCCTTTGAATGGTGATCTAGGTGCCTGGGTCTGGGACTTTTCAAGTCTAATGATATGGTTCATCATTTCTTCTTGATTCTTCATGATGCTATCCACTGAACCTTGTAGCTTATTGATACTGGTGCATGGATCCAAAGTAGGCTCAGCATTGTGTACCACTTTTTGCTTGGCGTCTATTCTCCCCCTAGGGTTAGCAAAGGGTTCAATCTTGGATGAAAGGATATTTCCTTCAATCTTAGTTGTGAGCTCTTGGGCTTCTTGAATGGATTGAGGGTCTTTGTCTCTAAGAAGATATCCTAATTGGCCATTGAAAGATCTAGTATAAATGTGAACAAGATAGTCATCTTTCGGATGGTAGCTTGGGGGAATTTGTTGGAGTAATGCTTCGAACCTGGTATGAAATTATCGAATGGATTCATTCTCATGCTTGGCAAGGATATTTAGTTGGGTGAGAAACATGTTCGGGTCTTCTTTGATACTCCACCTTCTGAGGAAGATTTTCTCAAGTCTATCCATGGTTTTGATGCTTCCATCAGGCAGGCCAAGATACCAACGTCTTGCAGCATCATAAAGGGTAGCGGAGAATAACTTCATGACCAATTCCTCAGCATCATCACTAATGGGGTGAAGCTGAAAAAATGCCTAGAAGTTACTCATATGCTCTTTAGCACTAGTAGCATCAATGTCGGTAAACTTAGGCAACCACTTCTCATATTTGGGTGGCATTTGCCTAGGGTAGCCAGGTATGGTTGACATGTCTAATGGCCTGAACAAAGTAGATGACCATTGTCTCTGATTGTTAAATGGGTTTGTAGTATCGATCTGAGAAATAGACATGTTTAAAGGAAGTCTCTTTCCAAAAAGTGACTTGACAATAGGTGAATTTGCAGGAGGCTTCCTTCTGAAAGCTAGAGGAGGATTATTGAACCTCCTTTTGGTTTGTGGAGTCACCAGATAGTTTTCCTGAAAATATCAAAAAATAGGGGAATAAAGTCTTAGTGGAGTCGCTAGGTAAGCTTGTAAGAGAAAGGTCTTTGAGGCAAGGCTTACCAAAGGATTTTTCGTTGAGGAATATTGACTCAATGTTCCCCGGCAACGACGCCAAAATGTTATCGCGCAGTTTGTATTTTAGGTCACGGGCTATAGGATAGAAGACAAACTGAAATAATAGGAACCTTCCCCACCCAATGTCACCTCGATGGGGAGGTTCTTTCTGTTTAGGGAGGTTAGCCCAAGGGAGACGTCCCCAGTAACCCGGGGTTTGAAGAGGCAATGGATACAAGATCAAGTGTTAAGATTTCCCTCATCGCAGGTTACCACCAGTATCAGATGGTCCAACTAATCAGCCAATAAAGAAGTGAAGTCCCTATTGAAAACACCTGCCCGGAATAAGATAATAACAAAAAAATATGTATCTTTGCAGGCTATAACTCAAAGGATTAGTACTTCTTAACTATCTGATTTCATTCAATAAGCAATGTAATAGATAAGATGAGGTCAACGTTCTGCTAATTAGTCCATTAAACATCACCAATTCATCAATATCAACCAAAACGACAAAGCCTACAGTATATCAAATCAATAATTTGTTCAATATAAGCTTGACGTCATCATTTAATTGCTTATTATTAGTCAAAAGCTTGCTATGTCAGCTATGACGTCAGCCTAGGTTAGCATCATTAGGGTTAGTTAGGGTTTCAGAAATTGAAGTTTGAAAGATGGTTTTGCACACTTAAGGCTCAACGTTGGAGATATTACCAGTGCCTTAGGGTAAATGGAGTCAAAAGCAAGGGCACAAAGTCTCAGGAGGATCAAAACTTAGAGACTGGAATGTAGGGTTCTAAAGTGTTGCAATGGTAGGGCCCTAGAATCAAAACCCTAGGGGAAGGAGGCTCACTCTGGTGTTTCTTAAGCAAGGCCTCGTGCCCCTTCCTCCTTCTCTAAATACACTTGGCAAAATGGCTAGTTTCAAAGTATAAATTTAAGGGAGAAGGTGTTGCAAAGGCAGGGCCTTCAAACCCTAGAAGGTGAAACCCTAGGTGTATCTCAACTAGGCCTAGGACGTCTCCTCTTTTCAACCTATAACTTCAACGCTAGCTCAGAAAAAAGAATGAAAAGTGTAGCAACGGCTAGGCTATATCTTCTTCTTTCAATGGATGAAAACTATTTTTCAACATGGGGACATATAGCAATGACCTACTTGTGTGCTTGCTACCTAGGGTTTTTAAAATCAGCAATTTATAAGCAAATGCAAGAATACTAACCTACAGCCATTCAATCAAGAAGTTTTGCAGGAAAAACACTTACATATCATGAAGAAAAGCACATGCAAACCCTAGTTGTAAACCTTCCATGAGAGAAATGCCATAAATGCCAAGAGAAATCCTCCTCCAAGAGTAGTGCCTCACTTAAAACACCAAAAATACCCAAACTAGGGCTCAAGTATTGAGATCTCACAAGAGAGTGAGTTGTGTTATCCAAATGAGGGAAAAACATCCTCAATATATATCATTCCATGACCTTTAAATTACAAAATAGGTCATTAAAACAGCCGACAAGGATGACTACAAAATTTACATTGTTTTTACATTAACTGCTAGATAAATGACATAAAATGAGCAAAAGGTGGGACATCAAGCCCTTTTGAGGGAGACGTTGGCCATTTTTGGGCATATCCAGCATCCAGAAGTCAGACGTTAGCCCTTTTAGGGCTCCTCCAAGCTGCCACAAATGCCAGTAACCTCATCACACTGCCACATGCTCAAGGTAACGTCCAGATCTCCTAGGTGACGTCATGTCCATCAAGAGGAAAATGTTCCATCTGAAGTGGGTGACCCCCCCTAGGCTGGGCTCAGCCAAAGTGTCTTGGGTGGAATGTCCTTCTTTCTTCATGTGCAAAGGCTCATCATAACACTGTCTTGTCTCTGCCATCTCAACAACCATCTGATGGGCTCTTCAGCCCCATGGAGGTCCGAGCTAATCATCTCCCCATGTGTACCGGTCCACTGGTACCTGTCCGTCGGGCATGGTCCTGCACATCAAAACTTCGCCCTCCATGGGCTCATTAGTCCTTGGGATCATAGCAATGTCAATCATATCTCTTCATTAAATTTATCAAATACATGCATAAAACCCCTAGCATATCATCTAATAGCTCAAAGACATTACACTGACCTACTATACAAAGTTGAAGAAAAGACAAAGTTCCATGTTGGGCCAGCATCCACAAGAAGAGGAAAGTTTCCAAAGGATATCATTCAAGCCATGTAACATGAGATGGTATGGTCTAAGGATGTCCAGACACTGTGAAGACCAGGGATAGCTATTATTTGTGGGTGCCTTTGTAGGAGGCAAGTTGTACCTATCATGGATGCAGTTCTTTCCAAGCCCTTTTATTGCCTTTATTATTTCTTTATTCATTACTTTTTTCTTTCTGTTTTGCTTCAAGATCCGACCATAGGACACTGCCTTGTCATGGTGACCAGAGCTAAAAGTGTTACCCACTATTTTTTTCACAGAAATGATAAGGCTGGATCGTGATGAGACCCCCTTTCCCTTGGCCATGCAACCAAGGGTCATTGCCCTGGCGTGGTGACCAGATAATGGCAACGCCATACTGCTAGATACCTATGAACATAATGGGCCAGCTCGTGATGAGACCTCACATCCTCTTGGTTAGGTCTTGTTTTATTATTTTCTTCGAGTCCCTTTTGTTTCTTATCGAGAGGCCTTTTATTTCCTTCTTGGGGATCCCTGGGTGAGGCATCTCTAGGTTTTATTTCATATGGCTTTTACCTTTTACCAGCTGCTTTTACCTCCTGGGCCTTTAGCCCCTTCTTCCCACAGGACAAAGTGTAACCCCTCAAATAGGTCATCCTAATGCCCAGACTAGGGGAATGGGATGGATGTATGGGAGATAAGATGTAAAATGATAATATGGTGGGAACGGACGATGGCCCTTCAAATCCCCCTTGGTGGCTAACCAAAACCTATGGATGCAGCCTTGCTAGGGCACCCTATTAATCTCCCCAACAATGGTCAAGTGGGTTAGTGTAAGATCCAAGCAGTTGTCAAAAATGTAAGGAACCTAATGCATATATCTGAAAGTTATAACGATCAAACACGACACATACCATGATACCTAGACCAATTACCTCATGGAGAAAGAGTCTTCTTTGATGCAAGTCCAAGCAGATGGTGATGGATGTTGTTGCTGCTGTCAGGACAATTCTGGCGAAGAAGAAGAAGGATGGGCCCTCCAGGTCCATGCTCAGGTCAATCCTTCTCTCGGTACTCCATGTCTAGGACCTGTGGGCCTCGAGACATGATCTCCTATTTTTCCCTAGAAACTGGGGATAACATCTGGCTCCAATTCGGGGACATGTGCTCACCATAGAGTGCATGAGAACCTCAGCATCTCTAGCATAAACATGCAGACCTGCTCACACTCGAAACGATACATCAGCAACAAAGGTGGGGTGGTATTGCCACCCCACAAAATATAATATGTATACATATGAAATAAAACAATCAAATTCATATGAGGAAACAAACATGAAATGCAGATGGTATAATACACGAAAAATGCCTACCTACTCATACTTACCTTTGTGGGGTTTGAGGAGGCATCCACTGAAGGGTAATGGGTGCCTTCTTCCTTCCAAGGTGGACAAGTAGTACGAGTTATCCACTGATTCCATCCCGAACTTGAAAGGTCTGAGCCATGATTGTGTACTTCCTTTTACATTAGTTTTCTCTCCTTTCTGAGTATCCCACATCCATACCAACTCCCCCTCGTATTTTAAGATCTTGTGTTTGGTTGTTCCTTGAACAACCCTGGTGTACTGTACTGAGGGAGGTGGGTGGGCTTCTGGTGTAAAAACTTCCTGTTGGGATGGATGGATTTGCACGTCTTCTTCATCCTTTTGTCTTTTTAGTATCTTCATCGTCCCTACTTCTTTATTCTAAAACTGATCTAGGATTTGTTGATATTCCTCTTTCCTGGGCCACTCAATCTGGTCAAAGTCTTCTTCTATAGAAAATGGCATATCTTCTGGAGAAAATTCTTGAAGATTTTTTATCACATCTTTCTGCGCTTCATTTACAGAAGGAACGACATCTTTTACATGGTTTCCAGTTATCGGCACATTGAGTAAGCGTCCAGTTGTTCCATCTTTCAAAGGAAACCGCAAAAAGGTGAGATCCATCTCAAGGAACCCACCTATCATCGCACCAAACTTCCTATACAACAGCATTCCCCACACATCCAGGACATCGACGATTATAATATCTATGTGAACGGTCTTCTCGGAGAATTCTTTCAACTGCACTTCGACATTTTCAACTACACCATGCATGGGTATTGCTTTGGATTCAAATCCACACACATTTCTGTAAGGCCTGGTTACCTTTAGGCCCATTTGCTGCATGACTTTAAGAGACATCATGTTTACACCAGCACCTATATCCAGCATGCAATTGTTAAGGTATTTATTGTTCATCATAAGAGTCATGAAGAAAGGTGGATTTTCACCATACTGGATCCTGAAATGGTCAGCTTGCAGCATAATCGGGGGGTCCATAGGCTCATTCGTTCTCGAAAAGAAGGTATTGAAGCGTTATTTAATAGAAGGGATCTTAATTGCTTCTTTTAACGGAACATTCACATGCATCTTCAACAAAGCTCCTTCAAAATCAAAATCAAGGGTAATCTTATCAGCTTTGGATGTTTTGGGAGGAAAAACCTCAGGAGCTTTTGGTTGATCAGTTGCAGGTTGCTTCTTGTTCTTTCTCCGGTATACCTGGAATTCTTGCTTTTTAAACTTTTCTCATGATTCCTGGTCCAAGTTTTTAATTATTGCTAAAATGTTTTCTCTGGCTGCTTCCTTTAGGGCTTGTTGATGTTCTATATCAGTTATATTTATTTGAGGAAAGGTCAAAAAGCAGTCAATATTGTTCACTTGTTGTTGGATGGCGTTATAAGGACACTCATTCTCCTAATGTGATTTGTTGCATTCCAGACACCAAGGATTTTCATCAATAACATTTGTAGGGGCCAGAGTATTTGGGACATCATTTTCATTCTTCGGCTTGTAGGTTTGGTTCCCTTTCTGCAATGGCCCTTTAAATGGTGGTCTAGGTGCCTGGGTCAGGGACTTTTCAAGTCTAATGAACCGGTTCATCATTTCTTCTTGATTCTTCATGATGCTATCCATTGAATCTTGTAGCTTACTGATACTGGTGCAGAGCTCCGAAGTAGGCTCAGCATTGTGTACCACTTTTTGCTTGGCGTCTATTCTCCCCCTAGGGTTAGAAAAGGGTTCAATCTTGGATGAAAGGAGATCTCCTTCAATCTTAGTTGAGATCTCTTGGGCTTCTTGAATGGATTGAGGGTCTTTGTCTCTAAGAAGATATCCTAATTGGCCACTGAAAGATCTAGTATAAATGTGAACAAGATAATCATCTTTCGGATGGTGGCTTGGTGGAATTCATTGGAGTAATGCTTCGAACCTGGCATGAAATTCTCGAATGGATTCATTCTCATGCTTGGCAAGGCTATTTAGTCGGGTGAGTAGCATGTTCAGGTCTTCTTTGATACTCCACCTTCTGTGGAAGATTTTCTCAAGTCTATCCATGGTTTTGATGCTTCCATCAGGCAGGCCAAGATACCAACGTCTTGCAACATCATAAAGGGTAGCGGAGAATAACTTCATGACCAAGTCCTCAACATCATCACTAATGGGGTGAAGCTGAAAAAATGCCCAGAAGTTACTCATATGCTCTTCGGCACTAGTATCATCAATTCCGGTAAACTTAGCCAACCACTTCTCATATTTGGGTGGCATTTGCCTAGGGTAGTCAGGTATGGTTGACATGTCTAATGGCTTGAACAAAGTAGATGACCATTGTCTCTTATTTTTGACTGGGTTTGTAGTACTGGTCTGAGAATTAAAGGAAGTCTCTTTCCAAAAAGTGACTTGACAACAGGTGAATTTACAGGAGGATTCCTTCTGAAAGCTAGAGGAGGATTATTGAACCTCCTTTTGGTTTGTGGAGTCGCCAGATAGTTTTCCTGAAACTATCAAAGAATAGGGGAATAAATTCTTAGTGGAGTCACCAGGTAATCTTGTAAGAGAAAGGTATTTGAGGCAAGGCTTACCAAAGGATTTGTTGTTGAGGAAGATTGACTCAGTGTTCCCCGGCAACGGCGCCAAAATGTTATCGCGCAGTTTGTATTTTAGGTCACATGCTATAGGATAGAAGACAAACTGGCGTAACAGGAACCTTCCCCACCCAATGTCACCTCGATGGGGAGGTTCTTTCTGTTTAGGGAGGTTATCCCAAGGGATACATCCCCGGTAACCTGGGGTTTGAAGAGGCAATGGATACAAGGTCAAGTGTTAAGATTTCCCTCCTCACAGGTTACCACCAGTATCAGATAATCCGGCTAATCAGCCAATAAAGAAGTGAAGTCCTTGTTGAAAACACCTGCCCGGAACAAGATAATAACAACACAATATGTATATTTGCAGGCTATAACTCAAAGGGTTAGTACTTCTTAACTATCTTATTTCATTCAATAAGCAATGTAATAGATAAGATGAGGTCAATGTTCTACTAATTAGTCTATGAAAGATCACCAATTCATCAATATCAACCAAAACGACGAAGCTTACAGTATATCAAATCAATAATTTATTCATTATAAGCTTGACGTCATCATTTAATTGCTTATTATTAGTCAAAATATTGTTGTGTCAGTTATGACGTCAGCCTAGGTTAGCAGCGTTAAGGTTAGTTAGGGTTTCATAAATTGAAGTTTGAAAGATGGTTTTGCACACTTAAGGCTCAACGTTGGAGATATTACCAGTGCCTTAGGGTAAATGGAGTCAAAAGCCAGGGCACAAAGTCTCAGGAGGATTAAAACTTAGAGACTGGAAGGTAGGGTTCTAAGGTGTTGCAATGGCAGGGCCCTAGAATCAAAACCCTAGGGGGAGGAGGCTCACTCCAGTGTTGCTTAAGAAAGGCCTCGTGCTCCTTCCTCCTTCTCTAAATACACTTGGAAAAATGGCTAGCTTCAAAGTATAAATTTAAGGGAGAAGGTGTTGTAAAGGCAAGGCCTTCAAACCCTAGAAGGTGAAACCCTAGGTGTAGCTCAACTAGGCCTAGGACGTTTCCTCTTTTCAACCTATAACTTTAAAGCTAGCTCAGATAAAAGAATGAAAAGTGTAGCAACGGCTACGCTATATCTTCTTCTTTCAATGGCTGAAAACTATTTTTCAACATGGGGACATATAACAATGACCTACTTGTGTGCTTTCTACCTAGGGTTTTTAAAATCAACAATTTATAAACAAATGCAAGAATACTAACCTACAACCATTCAATCAAGAAGTTTTGCAGGAAAAACACTTACATATCATGAAGAAAAGCACATGCAAACCATAGTTGTAAACCTTCCATGAGAGAATTGCCATAAATTCCAAGAGAAATCCTCCTCCAAGAGTAGTGCCTCACTTAAAACACCAAAAATAACCAAACTAGGGCGCAAGTATTGAGATCTCACAAGAGCGTGAGTTGTGTTATCCAAATGAGGGAAAAAAATCCTCAATATATATCATTACATGACCTTTAAATTACAAAATAGGTCATTAAAACAGTCGACAAGGCTGACTACAAAATTTACACTGTTTTTACATTAATTGCTAGATAAATGACATAAAATGAGCAAAAGGTGGGACGTCAAGCCCTTTTGAGGGAGACATTGGCCCTTTTTGGTCATATCCAGCATCCAAAAGTCAGACGTTATCCCTTTTAGGGATCCTTCAAGCTGCCACACGTACCAGTAACCTCATCACACTGCCACATGCTCAAGGTAACATCCAGATCTCCTAGGTGATGTCCTGTCCATCAAGAGGAAAACGTTCCATCTAAAGTGAGTGACCCCCCCTAGGCCAGGCTCAGCCAAAGTGTCCTGGGTGGAACGTCCTTCTTTCTTCATGTGAAAAGGCTCATCATAACACTGTCATGTCTCTGCCATCTCAACAACCATCTGATGGGCTCTTCATCCCCATGGAGGTCCGAACTAATCATCTCCCCATGTGTACCGATCCACTGGTACTTTTCCGTCGAGCATGGTCATCCACATCAAAACATCGCCCTCCATGGGCTCATTAGTCCTTGGGATCATAGCAATGTCAATCATATCTCATCATTAAATTTATCAAATACATGCATAAAACCCCTAGCATATCATCTAATAGCTCAAAGACATTACACTGACCTACTATACAAAGCTGAAGAAAAGACAAAGTGCCATGTTGGGCCAGCATCCACAAGAAGAGGAAAGTTTCCAAAGGATATCATTCAAGCCGTGTAACATGAGATGGTATGGTCTAAGGACGTCTAGACACAGTGAAGACCAGGGGTAGGTATTATCCGTGGGTGCCTTTGTAGGAGGCGAGATGTACCTGTCATGGATGTAGTTCTTTCCAAGCCCTTTTATTGCCTTTATTCTTTGTTTATTCATTACTTTTTTCTTTCTTTTTTTCTTCAAGATCCGACCAGAGGACACTGCCTTGGCGTGGTGACCAGAGCTAACAGTGTTACCCACTAGTATTTTCGCAGAAATGATAAGGTTGGCTCGCGATGAGACCCCCTTTCCCTTGGCCATGCAACCAAGGGTCATTGCCCTAGCGTGGTGACCAGATAATGGCAACGTCATACTGCTAGATACCTATGAAAATAATGGGTTGGCTCGTGATGAGACCTCCCATCCTCTTGGTTAGGTCTTGTTTTATTATTTTCTTCGGGTCCCTTTTGTTTCTTATCGAGAGGCCTTTTATTGCCTTCTCGGGGATCCCTGGGTGACGCATCTCTAGTTTTTATTTCCTATGGATTTTACCTTTTACCAACTACTTTTACCTCCTGGGCCTTTAGCCCCTTCTTCCCACAGGACAAAGTGTAACCCCTCAAATAGGTCATCCTAATTCCTGGACTAGGGGAATGGGATGGATGTATGGGAGATAAGATGTAAAATGATAATATGGTGGGAACGGACGATGGCCCTTCAAATCCCCCTTGGTGGCTAACCAAAACCTATGGATACAAGCTTGCTAGGGCACCCCGTTAATCCCCCCAACAATGGTCAAGTGGGTTAGTGTAAGATCCAAGCAGTTGTCAGAAATGTAAGGAACCTGATGCGTATATCTAAAAGTTATAACGATCAAACATGACACATACCATGATACCTGGACCAATTACCTCATGGAGCAAGAGTCTTCTCTAATGCAAGTCCAAGCTGATGGTGATGGATGTTGTTGCTGCTGACAGGACAATTCTGGCGAAGAAGAAGAAATATGGGCCCTCTAGGTCCATGCTCAGGTCAATCATGCTCTCGATACTCCATGTCTAGGACTTGTGGGCCTCGAGACATGATCTCCTAGTTATCCCTAGAAACCGAGGATAACAAGCTAGATATGATATGTTTGGGGCTTGAGTTGTTGTTTCCCTCCCTTGACCATGTTTAAGGGATTGAGGCTTGTTTCCCTACCACAACCATGGTCAATGCCCTGAGACCCATATGTAGTATGAAAAACATATAAATGACACTCATTTCCAAATCTTAGTCCAAAGACATTGAAGTGAGAGCTCATTTCATGGTTTCTAGGTGTTTTTCATGGCACACGAGCTTGTGAAGGTTCAATTATGGCTTAAGTACTTTACTCCCCCTTAAGTACTTTACTCCCCCTTAACCATTTTTAGGTGTTAAGACCCATTTCCAGGGAAAACAACCTACTCATGGCATTTGTATCCTACTTGGAGGCCTTCAAGGAATCCTTGCAAATGAGTGATGTGTTGGTTTAAGGACTTATTCAAGGCTGTCAAGCCTAAAAATATTCAACAAGATCCTAAGGTACTTTTTTTTCTTCCTCAACCATGATTAATCCCTCTCTACCCATCCTTAGTGCAAAAAACCTCTTAATGGTGTCCTTATCCAACTCTAATGCTAAGGACCCCCTAGAGAGGGATTGTGTTGTGGTTTCTAGGTGTTGTTCTTACTCAATGTAGTTAAAACATTAGCAATATCAAAAGTCATGAGTAATAACCACCAATGTTTCTCACTAAATGATTTTAGTCAACACAAGCAACCAACCAACCATCCTTTTCCTAGGAGGTCGCCATGAGTTGGGGTAATCTATTTTGCAAATTTTCCTAGGACCTTGCAAATTTTCTTAGGAGGCCGCCAAGGCATAGATACACAAAGGGAATCCTAAAATTGTTGAATGCCCTTAGATGTTTTCACATTCCATATTTCTATAGGCTTGGGGTAATAATTTATATATATATCAATTAAATTAAAAACAAATAATAACAAAACATAAAAAAAAAATACAAAACAAAAAAAAACAAAAACAAAACACCAATATTCAAAACTCATAACACTATCTCCATGCCCATTCCATTCACAACCGAGAGAGCAACCAAACTCATAACACTATCCCCGCGCAAGAGTGGAGACCGAGATCCGATCAGACTATGGGCATTGATACAAAGGGCATTGAGACTGAGGGCATTGAGACACAAAGAGCACCCAAACCCCGCGCATGAATGGAGACATTCATGACCGAGAGAGAAGCCAAACTCGTAACACCCTCCCCACGCAGGAGTGGAGACCGAGATCTTATCAGACTGAGGGCATTGAGACAGAGGGCATTGATACTGAGGGCATTGAGACATAGAGAGCACCCAAACTCCACGCAGGAGTGGAGACCGAGATCCGATACTGACGGCATTGAGACTGAGGGCATCCGAGACTGAGGGCATCCAAGACTGAGGTCATCCGAGACTGAGGGAATTGAGACCGTCGAGGGTCATCTGAGACTGAGGGAAAGTATTATTGAGACCATCGAGGACCATTCCAAACCGAGACCGAGACCAAGACTGAGACTCTAATGGTATGTGATTTCAGATACTCTAACATTTCTTGCAATGGAGATGTGGTTGGACTGCTAATGTTAGCAACAAGACATTGAATGTAGACTAACTAGGAAATTGTAGGAAATGAGAGAAAACCCGACCTACAAGTTTTGGGTTCCCAAGAAAATATTATCAAGTAAATTTGCTCATTAAACGTTGTTACGTGCTCTTTCCCTATCGGCTTACTGCTCTATTTTTTTTTAAATCATGTTTTCTGCTCTTTTGTGAGATTTTTTTTACTGTTGAGGATTTTATTGTCATATGACATGATTAATGGGGTTTTTAAGGATTAGTATAGGTGTTATTGTTTTTGTTTTTAAATTAAAAAAATGGAAAAAAAAACTATGTTGCACTAGTTTTTGAAACGTGGGAACGTTGGGGACGTGGATATGAGTGTCCTGAATGAGTAGAAGTTTCCCTCAAATTTACAGGAAACATGAATTTGGGAGTGACAATTATATATATTAAAAAATATAAAAAATATTTTAAATTACAATGATACTTTAGATTACAATGTATAGAGATATTGATACATTTAAAATCTTATTTCAATAAAATTGAGGGTCAATAGAGGACAGCGTTTCTTCTATTGCAACAACTACAATATTAAAATTACTAATTTAATATGTGCTAATAATTATATGAATATATTTAACACAATACTGAAAATTTAATATCCCTAAATATTCCATTAGAAAATGAGAAACAAAATTGAAAATACATATATACAATTTTAACATCTTTTTAAAATTAAACTTTACATATACAAACTTTAAACATCTTTGTAAATTTGAAGCATTATTTTTTTTTATTGGAAAAAAACAAAATAGTACTACTCTTCTAATATGAAAATACAATAAAAATCAATGATATCTACAAAGTGGAACAAATACTTGTCGTGGATACGATATTGATTTATTCGACTTTCATGTTTAGTTTGAGCTTGAAGGAAAACATAGATGTATTAAAAAAAATTCATATCCACAACTATAAAGTGAGTATTGTTAAGTTTTTTTACTTAACTAACTTTTGAAATAATATTTACCTGTAGTTCAGTCTTAGTTTTATAGTGATATTTTGAATAAATATGATAAAAATATTTGTAAGAAATTATGTATTTGTAATAATGGAATAAATATATTTACATTTTAATTTAATTTAATTCTAATTTAAAGCTCTTTGTTTAGGAAACAGGTTCCCAAGCTGCCATTGCTTTGATGTTGAAGCTCCCAAAAAGCTCCCAAGTTCCCAAAAGAGTTCCCAACCAATTGGGGACGTTCCCAACTAGTTCCCAAGCTCCCGAAACTTCTGGAACTTTGGGAACGAGTTTCAGAGATGTCTGGAGCAGTTCCCGTGCAAATATGGGAAAAAACCCTTTGCAAGAAATGATGGACAAGTTTTTAAAAGCATTGGGAAACTACTGGAGAAGTTTCCAAAAATGGTCAGAAACTAGCGACCTTTTATGGCATCCTCAAAACATTTTTTGGGGCTTGTAACGCATCCCCAACCCACCATAAATCATTTTTGGGATACATGAGTTATTAGTTTGCAAGATTAGTTTAGCTTACTATAGGGATCCCTATGCAAGAAATTTAGATTCATGAGATCTATCAATTAAAATTTAAAATGATGTTTAGTTCATAGAGCGATTATTTCATAATTATGTTTAGATTCTTGATTTTGGTGTAATATATTAGGAAAAACTTGTCAGTTCATTAGTCTTTCCATCAGGCCACACCATACCTTCTTCAAGCCTCCACATTGTGGGCGTGTGAAGCATTATATATCCTGACCCACTTAGCATGATCCATGTGGACCCAAAGGGATAACAAGTCACAAGCCTTACATGGATACGATGGATGAGTCATATGGGCACAAAAGACATGAAGATTAGTGTGATGATAAATAAATAATGTTAAACATGTATTGACTTAGGCACATTATGTTTTTATGTCATGTCTATGTTAGTGTGTTTATGTGTACATCCATGCATGTATGTGCACCTTCAAGAGTCCCAAACATACCCCATAGGGAAATACTCTTGTGTTATAGTGGCATCCAATAGGCTTGATCTTGGTCCTAGTCCAGATCAAACTTACCAATTATCGATTCCCATGGGTAAAATAAATAAATAAAATGTATTGTTTTTTGTTATTGAATTTTTGTGTCATGTATTTTTGTAAATAGGCTCCATAATTCTCGTACAAAGGTGTACCAATCCTCATCAAACATGTAAAAAAGGACTGACAATCCCCTTCCAAGTGGACACATGGCTCTTCAAGGTGAAGGAGGCTTCAAAAGTGATGAATGTTACCCTAAAAAATGGACAACCTACTCTAAATCAGATCTAATATGTCAAATGTGAAGCCAACAAGGTGTAATCACCCTCAAATCATTCCAATGTCCTCTCCAATTCAATGGATGGTTGAAAAAACCCACACATGCCAAATGAAACCTTAATACAAACTCCAAGGTGGTCATCTCATAAATTGATGTGACAGATGCCTCAAAATGAGTTAATAAGGTAAGATTTCATAAATTTGGAATGTGGCAAGGCATGAGAAGCTTTGGTAAATCAAGAATAGCCAAAAACAATTTTTACCAATGCTTTGGGAATCATGAATTACCTTGATAAATGTGAATTGCATTGGGAAACGTGAAGATGCCCAAAAATATGAATGAAACTAATGCCATGCCCAAAATCAACAAGACACCATGCACCATCAAGTATTGCATCATCGATCAACAAATATGCCATGAAATCCTCTACCTCAACAAGATACGTGGAACCAAGTAGGTTTCTCAATTGTCTACAGCTGATAAAAAAATCCAAAGGCTAGTGAATAAATTCACTAGGGTTGTTACCTTATACCAAAATGAGGGGTAATAGACCATATAATTCTATATGTAGCACAAAAAAAACGTATTTTTATGCTTCATAATGTTGTCAAAAGTGCACCATATTTTGGACTCATCATCACCCCCCCCCCAAACCAAAGGCATTTTTGTCCCTAAATTTTCACACAAACTCTCTAGGAGTATAGAAGGTCTGTTTTTTTATACTATTCACATAATTAGATTAATTTTTTAGGCATTGTCATGTTGTATAATTTGTTTTTGTGTCTAGGAATTTTATGGGAATCCCTTTTTCCTATCTTTTACAATTTTTGGTGGTTTTGCTTTAGGTATAACTCATTGAAATAGAACTTAGGATTATTATATTCCTATGATACAATGCATTTTTTCCTATTATTTGTTAAGAACCAAATATCAATATAGCATAGAAAAAACCTCAGAATAAGTACTCAACGCCTTGAAAAAGAGATAACTTCGTATAATAAGCCTCTTTGAGGGGGAAACCTCCTTATGCCCACATAAATGTACAATTCCAAGATGATTCAAAATGAAAATGTCTCCTTGGTATATATAGGAGACTAGGAGGTATAATTACGACAATTGGAATAAAGATGTTGTAAATAAAATAACATTACTAATGTAATATGCCCCAATTAAGGGGTAATGAGCCACTATTTAGGGCTTAACATGACCCTCCTCTTGAGACAAGTGTTGTCCGCAATGCTTGAGTAACTCTAGATGCTTCTGTATAAAAGACTCATCTTCCTAAGTGGAATATCCAGCCAGTAGTTTCCTCCATTTAATGAGATACTCTTAAATGGATCTATTCCCCAACTGGAGAATTCTTGTGTCAGTGATGGCTTCAGCCTCCAATATGATTTTTCCTTCCTCGTCAAGTTCTAACAATATAGTTTGAACTGGGATCTTTTCACCTATAACCTTCTTTAAGAATGAAACATGGAAAACTGGGTGTACTCGTGAATATGCAGGCAACTCCAATTTGCATGCCATAGTACCAATCTTTTGCAATACCTTATAAGGGCCATAGTACTTTGGTGATAATTTATTATCCTTCTTGGCTTGCTTGAAGGACATCTGTTTGTATGGTTGTAGTCTTAAAAACACCCAATCTCCTACTTCAAAACTTCTTTCACTACGATGTTGATCTGCTTGTTGTTTCATGTGATTTTGTGCCATGGTTTTTCCTTTAATATATGGAAAACTTGTTGTTGATGCTCAATGTGATCTTCCACTGCTTGAACCTTAGATTTTTATTTTAGAGAATAAGTGATGGAAGGAGGGTGGTATCCATAGAGTGTCGTAAATGGTGTCATTTTTGTTGCAGTATGAAAGGAAGTGTTATACCACCATTCTGTCAAGGATAACCATTTGAACCATTGTGTTTGTTTATCAGAGACAAAGCAATGAAGGTAGCCTTCCAAAAATTTGTTCACTATCTCGGTTTGTCCATCAGATTGAGGATGATTGGATGAGCTATGAGCCAATTGAGTACCCAAACAAGAAAATAATTATGTCCAAAAATGTCCAGTGAAGATGGGATCTCTATCACTTACAATAATCTTTGTGCTGCCATGTAGCTTTTGAACTGTATCTATGAATGTGGTGGCAACTGTACTAGATTTGAAGGGATGAGAGAGTGCACAAAAGTGTATGTACTTGGTTAGTCTATCCACAATCACCATGATGACACTCTTTCCTTCAGACTTCGGTAACCCTGTGATGAAATCCATGGAAACCTCCTCCCAGCACTGACTTGGGATGGCTAATGGTTGTAAAAGACCTGGG
>JZKD02S1866372.1:0-21139 GCA_000966675.3 Picea glauca
CCAAGGGTGGAGCTTGAGAGTTTCCAGAATGTTGCGGCAGCAGCTAGTCCAGCACTGTTTCCAAGGGAGGAAGGTGTTCCTAAAGAGTCTTCAGTTTCTTTCCTTCCTGACCTACCAAAGGATGAAGCCAGGAATCAATTTCCAGATATGATTTAGGAGGGGAGAGTGAAATGCTTGGTCCCTCCAAATGGTAATGGTGTCAACAATATTGTCTCGAACACAGTCCGAGGTGCGCATGGTGAGCGCATTTTGGTCCCAGATTTGTGCCATGTATGGGCAAGAGGTGAGGAGGTGATTCATGCTTTCGGCTGCCTCCCCGCAGAGTATGCACATTGAGGGTCCCACAAAGCCTCTCTTAGAGAGATTGTCCCAGGTGAGAATGCTGGAATGGAGCACCAGCCAAAGAAAGAGAGTGATTTTGGGCCAGTGTTTGAGGTTCCATATCTTTTGCCAAACCATCTTTGTAGGTTCCCGGTTCGGTTGGATCTTTATGTGATAAGCTTTGTTGGTGCTATAGGTGCCTCTCAGCCTATGCCCCCATCAGAGGATATCCTCTCCTGTGAGCTTGGCGATTTTTCTTTTGAGCATTTCGGTCTGATAGGGGCCCAAATCCACTTGACCGTCTAGGTTCAAGCTGTGCCTATCAATAAGCCAGTGCCGCCAAGTGTCATCTTGTGGGTCGTCCCTCCAGTAATCCGCCACTATAGTTAGACCTGCCTGCGTGGCTGGAACGCAGATTTGCCCGTCCAAGTCCTCCTGGTCCAGAGTGGGCCATTGTTGCCAGGAATCTTTCGAGAATAAGGTGGTTTTCCCATTTCTGATTTCCCAGAAGGCGTGCTGGGTGATGAGGTGTCTGTTTTGCTTGGCAGTTGCCCAGATTAAGGACCTAGGTGTGTCCCCATTCCAGCGTATGAGGTTTTTTTCTGCTACCTCGGGAGCGTATTTCTCCCTCCATAAGCGTGCCCATAAGTCCTTAGGTTTCTTGAGCCATCTCCACCATATTTTGGCACTGAGGATTTTGTTCATGAGGCTAGGATCTTGTAGCCCAAGTCCTCCTTGCTCTTTGGGCTGGCAGATTTTATCCCAGCTGACCAGCGCTATTTTCTTCCCTATGTTGAGTCCTTGCCACAGGAAGTTCCTCTGCAAGCTTTTGATAGTTGACAGTACAAAGTTGGGAGCCACCAGCACCGAGAAGAGATAGGTGTGAAGGGCCTGGAGAACAACGCGGAGGAGAGTGAGCCGGCTAGGAAGATTAAGAGCTCGCAGGGTCCAAGAAGAGAGATTCTTCGTAAAAGAAGAGAGCAAATGTTCCCAGGAAGAGTTCCGAAGGGCATTATCGATCAAGGGAATGCCTAGGTATTTGGACGAAAGGGAGCTTCTTTGGAAACCTAAGAGATCAGAAATATGGCGCTGGACTGGGGGGGCGTATTAAAGAAGAAGATGAAGGATTTGTCTTTGTTGCAGTCTAGACCTGAGGCTTCTGAGAAGGTTTGGAGGACCTGGAGAATGGAATTTTCTTCCTTGACCGTTGATGTGCCCATCAAGAGCGTGTCATCCACGAATTGACTGTGTGAGATAGGGGGCGAGATACCGTGCAGCGATAGGCCTTCCAGAGTGCCATTTGCAACTGCCGCTTGAATGCTTCGACTGAGACCTTCTACCATGATAATGAAAAGGAAGGGGGAAAGGGGGTCTCCCTGTCTAATTCCTCGTGAAGGGGTAAAGGAACGAGAGGGGACGCCATTGACCAGGATGGAGAAGAAAGCAGTAGAGGTGAGGTTCAGGATCCAGGTCACCCAGAGTTCATCAAAGCCAAAAGCGAGGAGAAAATCCCTCATGTAATCCCAGCTTATCTTGTCAAAGGCCTTAGAGAGGTCTAGTTTAAGGAGCATACCTGGCGATTTAGTTTTCTGTAGAGAGTGAATCACCTCATGAGCTAGAATAATGCTGTCCAAGATTTGTTTGCCCTCTATGTAGCCAGATTGTTCTGGGGAGATGATGGTAGGCAGGATGGGCTTGAGTCTGTGAGCTATCACCTTTGTTAGAAGTTTATAAATGACATTGCAAAGGGCAATGGGTCTGAACTGCTTGGGGTGGTGAGCCTGCCCCTCTTTGGGTATGAGAGTGAGGAAAGTAGCATTAAGAGCTTGAAGGACCTGTCCAGTGGCACGGGAGTCCTCAATAATCTCCCATACCTCCATTCTAATCATTGGCCAGCAGTGGTGGAAGAAATCGCTTGTAAATCCGTCCGAGCCAGGAGCTTTGCTCTTGGGAGTGTCTTGCAGCGCCTGATCCACCTCCTCGATCGTAATGGGCCGTAGTAGAGCCAAGTTTTTCTCTCTGGTGACGAGGACAGGCACATGCTATGTAATTTTGGCTATGGCTTCCGATCTGTTTGGAGATGGCTCCGTGAGAAGGTTCTTATAGTAGTCAGTCAACATTGTTGCCATGTCTTCATGGGCGAGTATGCTCTCATCGGTATCGGAGGTTAAGTGCGTGATTCTATTAGAGTGGCGGCGTTGCATGACAGATCTATGGAAGAACTTAGTGTTGCGATCCCCCTCCTTGAGCCACTGAATGTGTGACTTCTGCCTCCATAGAATTTCTTCTTGTGCTTTCCTGGAGTCCAATTGTTGTGCAGTTGTTGCTTCCTAGACTTTCAGATCATCCGTTAAGCCTTACAGCCAGATATGAGTTTGTATCCTCTCCATTTGCTCTGACAATTGCCATTGGGAGTCGAAGATGTTGCCAAAGGTGTTCTTATTCCAGGTCTTGATGAGTTGTTTAAGATTTTTTAACCTTTGCTGAAATCTGAACATCTTGGAGCCTTGTGTGACCTCTTCCTGTTTCCACTAGTCTTGGATCCTGGCTTGGAATTCTGGATGGTTGAGCCAAAATTGCTCGAACCAAAATGGTTTTCTCCCTAGTGACGCCGACACTTCTATCCATAGCTGGATAGGCCAATGGTCCGAGCCATGAATATTTAGTATACTTGCTTCCATGGCGATTCCTTCCAACATGAGGGAGTCAGATATTAGAAAGCGATCAAGCTTGCAAGCAATCTGGTGAGATCCTGTTCTTCTATTTGTCCAGGTGAAGGTGCCATTGATGGGTTCCAGGTCAATCAAGTTGAGTTTGTCTATGAAGCTGTTGAAGTCGTTGACATATTGATCCAGGCGCCGGGAGCCCCCTCTTTTCTCCTCCAGGTTTCGAATAAGGTTGTAATCTCCCCTATGGTCCAGTGCTTGTGTCTAATCAGGTTGGAGAGATATTCCAGGCTTATGAGGAAGGCTTGTTTTTCCTTTGGATTGGCTGGGCCATAAACATTGGTTAGGTGGCCCGGTTTGTTGGATCCTATGAGTCTGTAGTCCGCTGTAATAGACCATCGAGTGGTAATGAAGTTTTCTAACATCACTGTGGCTGGGTTCCAAAGAACAACTAGTCCTCCAGCCATACCTGTAGCAGCTATTGACATAGCTTCCCCCTACTTCCAGCAGTAGGGGAGAATCTTATCAATGTCTTCTGTTGAGAATTTCATTTCCTGAATTAATAATACATCCAGTTTCTCTGCAAAGATCATATCCCGTAGCAATTTTTGTTTGCTATGTCCATTGAGGCCTCTAATGTTCCAGGAGATAATCTTCATGATGATGGGGGGGGGGGGAGGGGAGGAAAATTGTCTGAGATTAGGTGCATTTGCCCTGAGTTGACCATAAAATGCCCTATTTCCTGTATGAGTTTGTTTGTAGACTTCCTGCCTCTTTTCTTGTTGTCTTTCTGGCTTTTACCCTGGTTCTTCGATTGACTGCCCTGTATCCCTAATCCCTTGCTGGATCGCGCTGAGGAGTCGGCAGAGGAGTTAAGAAAAACCTTATGTACTTTCCGCAATTGGTCTCGGGGTATAGTGTACAGTTTTTGCTGTATGTAGGCATGTTCAAGGTGTTCCAGGTCCACCCCAGCAAGGTCTTGCTCTTCGGTTTCCATATCTGCGTCCCCATCCTCGATTTGTGAGAGATCCTTCGGGTCCCCTACTGTGGTTTGTGGAGCCTGGTCGACTTCCTTTCCTTGTGATTGTCGATCTTCCTCCTGTCCCTTGGTAAGGGAGGGGTTATCCACAGGGGGTTCCTTAGGATTTATTTTGGTTACAGGGTCCTCGGGTTGATCTTGTAGAATAGAAAATTTGTTACTAGTAGAGGGATCTTTACTTACTTGAGATTGCTGCCTTCGCCCTGCTTGTCGCCTTTTCCCACCTGGTTGAATGAAGCCGTCCTTGTATTTTCTGTCTTCTTGGTTTCCTTCTTTGGGAGCTGCATTGAGGGGGCATTCTCTGAACAGGTGCCCATGTTCATGGCATTTCCGGTATCGAAAGGGAATTTGTTCATAGTCAATGGTTTGTATCCAGTCCTCGTCTTGGTACTCAAGGATGATGGTTCCTGGCAGGGGTTTTGCTATATTCAAGTACACACAGATACGCGCATACGAGGTGTATCGTCTTTGTTTAGTAGTTTCTGAGGACTTTACATATATTCCAATAGTGTTGCCTATACCTGCCAGGACCTCTTCCAACCAGAACTCTTGAGGAAGAGAGTACAGATGGATCCACACTGGAGCATGGGTGAAATCTTCTTTTTCAGGGCTGAATCTCTCGGTCCAGAATCTTAAGAAGAGCCCAGCTAAGTTAAAAAAATAAGGTCCCCCATCAAAGATGCGAGTGCGGTCCTCGAGATTGTGCAGTATGATTGTAAAAAATCCCTTTGAGCCCAGCTGTAATTCATAGTGCCCTTTTGGTTTCCACCAATACTGTATCCATTTGATTAAATCCCTTTCTGACGGCCATAACCCTAGGAATTTCCCTACCAGATCATGGTCTCTCATGTATTGTTTTTGCTCCTCTATCCTCGGCGAGTTGACTATGTACTTCGGGGCTTGCGGTGCTTGAGGAATGCATTTTCCAGGAAGCCAAGGCGTCGATGCTGTAACAGGGGACCCAGGGTTTTCTGGGTCGATGTCCATCTCACGGTCCTTGAAGGTGCCTTCCGTGATGAGTGTGGCTCGCAGGTCCGGCGGCGGCTCAAAGGGCAGCCGCTTAAACCCCACCAATGCTTCCATTTACTGTAGCTTGACTGTAGGAGGCACCGACTCGCCCCCCTTCCTTCTGAATCATGGCCCTCACGGGCTTGGGAGTGTGACCGTTCAACTTAGAGTCTAAAACCCTAATCCAGAGAGCAGAGCTCGCGTTTCTTCTCAATTCGAGTCTAGCATTGCATTGTGTAAGGTCGTATAATGAATTTTAAAGCTGACATAGAAAGGATGTACATCACCATCATCACTACTTTCTTCTACTCGAGGACCAAATAAGATTGCAGGATGATCATCTTACACATTCAGAGTATCAAATGCTTCTTCCTTTTTCAACATTTTGATGATTTGGCTTCTATATTCCCCATTTCTTATCAACTCATTAAAAGGAACAAAATTTTTTATTTTTTCCATTTTCACTTTAAAAATTAAAGGGAGGCTGAATTTTTTCTACCTCCTTGATGACTGCATCTCTTTTCGTCTCTAGCACCTTTTTTGGGGTCTCGTATTTTCGTTTTCCCTTCTCCAATGCATCCTTTGCAGGATTGTCTTTCTTATACTGATTTGAAGAGGGTGGATTGAATTGAGGCTCCCTTGTAGGATTCCCTTTTAGTAGATTTGCAGACACCTTTTTATTTTTAAGATTGTACTACTTCTGAAACTGCATGATAACATTTTGATACCCCTTCTTAAACTCTTTTGTTTCTATTGACGACATATCATCATTTTCCTGCATAAACTTATCCTTTGCATCCATAAATTGATCGTGTTCTTCTTTAGTTAGAAACACACACGTTTCAGTATCATCACAACAATATATGTTGTCTTCAAGAGATTCATCAAAATTTTCATTCATATAATTATTTTGGAACGGGGGTTTGATTTGTTGATCACCTTGATTTCTTTGGTCTCTCTATCTGATCTATGGAACTGGTCCTCTTCTGAAATTTTGATTTCTGTGTTGAAGTTCAACTTGATCTCTAATGGTAGGTTTGGTGTCTAAGGAAAACTTTTCTACTAACCTTTCCATAGTTTTAACCATCAAATAAAAATTTTCATCTGTTGACTGGGAGGTTGAGGGTTTAACTTCTCCTTGAACTTTTTTCATATCATTTTCAGGATTGTATTTAATATTTCATGATGCCATTAAATTTACTTCCACCTCAATTGCATCATTCATCATGTCATATAGTGTAGTAGATCTCCTTTCCCTCAGCAGCAAGGCAAAACCAATGTCAAAAGAGTCAGCATAACGAAGTTGGGAAGCTCCAGGAGGGGGTTTAACTTCAGTTGGGATTGAATTATAAACCCTCATAAATCTGGTTGAAAATTCTTGTACTGTCTCACTAGGTGATCTATTTATGTTATTATATTGAGTCATCAGTTGAAGAGGATTTTTCTTGTCACCCCATCTTGCAAGGAAAATGGCTTCAAAGGCTACAAAGTTAGGGATTCTTGCTGCTAGAAGAGATTTAAACCATTTCTTGACTTCACATGAGAGATTTTGTGAAAACATTCTCACTTTTACATCCTCATCATCTACCTCCTCTAAGTCAACAAAGTCATTAAACCAATGTAAGTGTCTATGAGCTGAAACATTCTCTTTTGCATCATATGACTTAATTCTTTCATATAATTTTTAGGTAGATCATGCAATTGAGAAGATAAAACAAGGGGAGAAAATCTTGTTGCCATGGATATAGGAGGATTTTGGACTATCTGAACAATCTGACTAGGAATGAAAATATTTTGAATGGGGACAACAAAAATCAAAGAATGAAATTTCTTCTCATCAAACAAAACTTAAGTCAATTTAGACTCTGATCTAGATCTAAACAAAGTTTGTTCAAATTTTATATCAAAATCGAGTTCATCAATGCTCTTCACTTTTTCCTTAGGCAATGATAGATTTTTTTCCAGAAAAATACCTGAGTCAACGATCCTTTGTTTTCTTTTATGTAAGAGTTTTTTCAGGATCAGACACATATGCTATAGGTTATGTATTTCTCCTAGTGTATATCTTCTTTGGAGCTAGGATTTCTCAATAAAATTACTTTTTTGCTACTAATCTTATAAAATAAAGTCGCCAAGGTAAATGTTTTTTAACCAATATAATGTCTGATTCTTTGTTACCCTCAGGAATCAAATATGAAACTTTATTCGCTCTTTCCAAGGGAAAAGTTTCACTTTTCGTTCCCCGACAACGGCACCAAAATGTTATCACTGAGTAAATTGCTTAGGCCAAGGAGACAACTCACAAAGGTAACCATAGAACCACTTTAGAACTAAAACTAGCCTTTTAGTTCTGAGACGGATCTCTCTTGTCACTTGGTCTCTAAAGATGGATTTTCTTTGAGGTTTAATGGCTAGGTTTTTTGAATAGGTGAAGGGTTTTTTAAAGGTTTGTTGGCAAGAAGGAAAGGAACCTGTTGGGCAATGGACTCAATTCTTTGAAAGCAAATGAAAATTGTTTCTAGTAGGTAGAAATATCAAGAAAGTAAAGGCTAGGTAGGCAATGATCTTTCAGTTTTTAAATTGATGTTATAGAAGGGAAGAAAAAGGAAAACATATAACAACATTCAGAGCACCTTTAAGATGAATTCCAATGAGTTAAGAAAGAATAGACAGTGTTTGAATTGATAGAATCTAAAGCACCTTTTAAGATGAATTCCAGACCATTAAATATACAATTCAAACATATGAGTATCAACATATGAAAGATAAGAAGACAAGAAGAACATACATAGAGGAAAACAAACTTCGGATCATTACCACTAGAATCTTTGGTATGAAAAAGCTCTGGACATTTGCACTAGCATTTCATTCAAATTCATAAATTTTGTACAATATTCAGATCAGATTTGTCCTTTGTGCTTCTGCCAACCCTTAACACATTCAAAATGCCCTATTATATAGATAAAGTAATTTACTAATCTAGAGAGATCTAACACCCCTTCCATCCTATGATTTTGGATTTTATTACATAAAAAAGAAGACAATTTCTATACCACTTGCTAAAAATAAAAATTTTGTTTTGACCATATTTATGCCTAACAAAATATTTTGCCAAAGAGATCTCCATCACATCTTCAACTTTAAGACTGATATGAGTCATCTTGGACAACTAGAGAAGTATCTTGGAGGGATATGAGCACTAACAAGACTCCAATCTATATCTTTGTAGCAAACTGGTGTGATGCACTGTGTAAATGTGACCTTCAGCACTTGTGTAGCGCGCTTTGCACAACGCAGCTAGTTTTTTCTTCAAGACTCATCCAAATGATGGTTGCAACATCCGTGGAGGCTAGTTATGAATTCTAGGCCAAACACCAATCATTTTCCAATATTCAATATCTTTAAATACATTTACAAAGTTTGGGTAGCACAAGGTTTCTACGCAAACACTGTACAATGCAGTTTTCTAAAAAACTCAAAATTGGTGTGTTTTCAAGGGTTCCTCAAAAAACAAAAATGGTGCAGGCATGAACTTTAAACTCAGCCACCACTGCAAGTAACTCTAATCTCCTTCTGGCTTCATCATTAAACTGCATTCTTTGTTTGAGAGACATGTTTTCCTTTCTTAATGTCAAGTTTTGCACTTTCAAGTTTCCTACTTGCCTGAACAACATTGCATTTCTTTTCAGTTTTGACTGGACGTTGGAAAGGGATGCACATGCATAATCTATGGCCAGTCTACATTCTTGAAAGTGTTCCATCATTCTGGCCTCTAATATTATTTTTTCTTCCCTGAGATGGATAATTTGGTCTATATTCTTGAAAGTGTTCCATCATTCCGACCTTTGATATTTTGACCTTTCTCAATTGCTTGTTTATCCATTTGATGGTTTTCTCACCTTCTCCAGGTGAAGTATGAGTTTTCTCCATAGGTGTAAGCTGACCTTGTGCTAGTGTTTTGTCTGCAAGCTTGTAATTAGAGTTTGTCTTTCTGGCTGAAAACCTTGTTAAGGGGGGTGTAGGTTTAAACAAACCCATAGTCTTCAGACTGTGCCTGCTTTCTTTCTCTTTACCAACTTCTAGAATCTTTGAGGATGATTCCTTTTTAGAAACGGTGGCATCTTTTTGGGTCTGTACATGAGAAACCCTCTAAGCCAACCTTTTTTCATTTCCCTGTTATCCTGAAAAATTTGGGCTATAACATGTTGAGCTTCCTTGAGTTGGTTTTGTAGCTCATTAATTTCTTGGTCTTTCCCCTCTGGTTGCATCTAACCTTCATCTATTTATTGAACTGAATGTTCAACAGGTTGTATAGGCAAAGCAAGTACAAGTGGTCTTCTGGCAATTGATCTTGTGATTAGGCTGCTTACTCTGGGTGTTTCCTCCACTTCATCTGTAAACTGTAATATCCTACCCTTTTTCTTAACTGGTTGGCTTGGTGGTGAGTCATCAATTTCCTTTCCCTTCCCTTTATTTTGTTCTGCATACCTTATCTCTTTTCCAGTTGATTGTTTAGAAACCATTTTTTCGACAAGTGATGGGGTATCTCCTTTGGGATCTAGAACGATGTTTGTTGAGGCCAAGAAGGAGTCCCATTCTCTGTTCACCTTCCTAAGTTCTTCAATCACTAACAATTTTACCAAGGAGAAATGAAACAAACTGCTCTTCATCTGGTCAACCCTAGCTTGTACTTTGTCTGCCATTTTTCCTAGGCTTTTGTATAGATAAAAAGGTAGGTTTAAAGGGTTCTTCCCAGTAAAATGCATCAGAAGCCTTATGTGATACTGATACACCCTATCAAATATTTCCTCATAAGTGAAATACCTTTGAACCAACCTTAACAATTTCTCATAATGATCAAGCATGCATTCTCTAGGGATGGTGGCACCAAATTTCTGTTTCTTGTACTTGGGTTTAAGAAAATCAGTGTAGAAAACTGGATCAAGGGGCATACCTTTAAACCACTTTTCTTCTTGAATTGGAATCTTAGTTACAGTAGCCACTATCTCTTCTGATACTTGGAAGGTGAAATCAACAATCCTTGACTAGACTTCATTGAAGTTGAGGGTGAATTCCTTCGTCACCTATGCATTGTCACCCTGGATCTTCTCACAAAACCTTATGCAACCAGCCTGCTCAAATGAAACCCTAAACGCTGGATCAAAATTCACTAGCTTTAAGGTCTGTGGCTCACACCTCAAAACACAGCCTCCTTTGTGATATTTCTTCCTTCCTTGAGTAGCCATGTTGTGGATGCAAGATAAAACCCGAGACTAATAAGGGCAGAGGGGTCCAAGGGATGAAACTCAGACAAGGAACTTTACACAACAAACAAACGAGGCTAGGGTTTACTCAAATTTGTCATAGGGGACTCAATTACACAAAGGAAAAATTAACATTGCATGCATGTAGGTATTTAAGCATCAAATTTATCCCTCTGGTCTTTACACATCGAGAATTTGAAGGAACAGGGGATGCGTAGCGTGAGGTTTCTGCACAGAGTTTGTGTAGCGCACTAGATAGGTTTGCGTAGTAGGTGAGTATTTGAAGTTTTGCTCGAAGGAAGAGGACTGATTGAAGGCCGAAAGAACATGAAAATAGACAAAGGTGATGAAAAACATGCATAAGCTGGGTAAATAGCGATTTGAAAGGGGAATGATCCGTTTTTGAATGACAAGACAGTTTAAGCATCTCCAAGCAACTTACGCAACATGTTTACACATCACGCATATTTTTCTACAAACCAAGTACAATCATCATGAAATGACATCATAACCTTTGATGATTTCATCATGTGTTATTTTTTTCGATTACATCATCAACAAACACTCCACCTATACCTATGACTTAACTCTTTTTCATATGTCAAATAGATCTTACTTGAAAATGATTCAATGACCATTACAAAATTTATGAGACATAACTATCTTTGAGGGAATACCCACACTCAAGTGAATCAAATTGTAATGCATTTGTCTTCCCAAAACCAAAGCATGACTTTGCAAACTCTGGACAAACCTCTAACTTTACCTTTGTGAAAACCATGCAAGCGAAGGGTCTTCAATCTTCTCTTTGTGGACAAAACCTCCTCGATAGTATAATCCTTTTAAAGAAATGCACCTGTATTATATTACTTGTGCGTTCTGTTATAATTCATCACTTGACCTCGGAGAATCATGTTCTATCACAGCTTGTATGGTCATACTTGGCCGTGCTTGCCCCATCCTATGCATTATCGTTATTTTCTTATCGTCATACAAGGGCAACTATGATACTTGGGTTCTTTTCCTTCGGCTACCATTGATCCCAAAAGGGCACTTACCTTTGCTGCCTCCTCCTCATTTGCTTTGCTGCATCTGCGTTTTCCAGTGGCCAGATGTAAATGAGACATACCACATGCAGGTGCCCCATCTTGAAATCATCTCCTTTTTATATCTCGATTTCCTCAGGTTATCTCGTCCAACCGTGTTCCTTCTCACCCATGGATTTTAGCGTTCAATCCGTTTTTCTCAGTCATGATCATTAGGGTTCCAATGGGTCGGTCCAGGTCCTGTCGAGAGCTTCGTTTGGGGCCAGCCCAAAAATTCACATGAGTTTCGGTTAATATCGATTGTATTATGCTCGTGTTTTCCTGTGTATCGGAGCGAAATTAATCACACCCTTCGATCCTTCAATGTACAGGCTAAAAACAATGGTCACCCGAGATGTTCTTGTTAACTGCTCGATTGGAGAACCGCGACCAGAGTTCATTACCTCAATTTCGTCGATGCCATCGACATACTTCTTTTTAAGTTCACCGATGCTATCGGACTTCATCAATTTAACCTTGCCCTTCACTTCGGAGCAGTTCCGATCAACCTCGCCAATGAGATTCAGAGACATTCTTCTCAAGTTCAGCGATTCCGTCGGCATTCTTCCTATTAAGTTAGTTGATGGAATTGGAGTACTTCCCCTCATGGCCTCTGATTAGCTTCGGAGAAGTTCATCCCAAAACTTATGATGGCTTTGGAGAAGTTCCTCCCAGCTTCTGAGAAGTTCCAATTTGTCAATGGAGACTGGATTACTTAGCTTATAATGCGTTTATAAAATATATAAAGAAATTTTAAGTCTTCATAAATTTCTCATACGAAGTCGGATTAGAGTACCATATTTTACGCTATGAAGAAAGTGAAGAGGCACTTCCGGCGATCCAACTAACCGTTATGTTCAAGCATTTTATCTGTGTAACGAGTATCGAGGCTATTTTGGGAAAGAACTTTCTGGTGATGTTTTTGAAACTTCTGGGGCCTCGGATTTCGATTCTGTGAATTGCGTTGGAATCATAATGCTGAAAATCATATGACAAGCTTATTTTAGGGATACAAAATTCACTTTGACTGACTCCGAAAATTTGCGTTTAAAGGCGTTTTTAATGAAAGCTCAAGTTCCGCTTTCGATGCTTCTTCAAACAAAATTGATTTTGTAAGTTCTTACATTATATGTTGTGTATATGCTCTTATTTTATCCATTGACACTACGGTGATGTGTCACTGGAATTAAATTATAAGTCCTCCAAAACAACCAATTGACGTTCAGAGTGCTTAATATTGTTTAGGAGCCAAGGTGACCAATTTTCCTTCAAGATACATTTCAGAGCCAATGTAAGACCAATTGGTGTTGTGGTTAATCCATCTGAACTTTCACAATCAAGATGTAGTCATAAAATCAAGAAGCGCAAAAAAAACAACCTGGTACTATGTGCGATTAAAGTTGTTGGTGACACAGACAGGTTTGATTGTGACTATGATCATGAAGAAGAAGAAGCACGATAGGCATTTGTTATAAATTATCCATCTAGGTGTGGAGAGTTTCGTCACTGTAAATGCTTAGGAGACCGATTTGACGGGCACAACATGATTCGGCTTATTTTCGGCACGAAATGAGATCGGAGATATAATAAAGAAATGCACAGAGATATCACAGATATTCAATAATATAACAGAAATGTATCAGAGATGCAACCATAAACACAGATATGCAGTAATACACGATTTCTATTAATGAAAGAAATGTACAGAGACTGTAAAAATACAAAATGAAAGACTCACTAGAATGGTGGCAGCTTATCTCTGAGAAGAGATGTGACGACTACTCGCATTCGCAAGAAGATGATTACAATGAGGCTCAGAAGGCATTTTTACAATAAACAGGAATGCCAAAAACCCTAGACATCCAAAAACCTAACCCTAGGAGATGAAGCGCCAAAAGTCATGTGGGCCTCGTTTGGGCAAGTTAGTACATCAACTTCCTCGGGTCGTAACTTTTGCATACGATCTTCGTTTTAGGCGTGTGATAGCTCGTTGGAAAGGTATCGTCGAGGAGATTCATTTTAGGGGATCAATCATGCCTTTGGCTATCACTGAGAATCTCGACCTCAAAAAACCTACATTTAGGCCCTCAAAATGGCCCCGAAAGTTAAAACCTGCTAAAAATAGTAAATTGTCAAAATTGTCAGAAAACTGTTTTGAGCCAGTCGGAAAAGGTGGGTGGCCACCGATATCCACTTGGATCAATCCTCCCTCCTTAAGAAGAAATGGTCTCCATTTCATTGAGTTCCCGGGGGAGAGGGAAAAGCATTTGTTGGATTTGCATCTTGGTGAGTTACTTGTATTGCTAGAGACGTCGCACTGCTTAGTTTGTGGAAGTTTTTCATGAACCTGTTGAAGCTGAGGTTGTTCAACAAGTCGAGCTACATGAGAGGAAGGTGTGCAGAAGGAATCTTTGTGCTTTGCTACAACCTTGTCGACTTGCTTCTGTTGGATAGAAGGTGCAGGGGGCGAGGCTATAGTAGTTGTCGTGTCCTTCTGTTCCCCTTTTAAATAGATTGTGAAGAAGTTGAATTTTGCAGTATGAGATACTACCTTACGACACTTTTTAGATGGAACAATAGTTGGAACTACCTCTGGTATTCTGTAGAGATGACCCCCCAAAGTAATAAGGACACTATAGGGTCGAGACTCATAAACAACATGGCGTCTCCACATATATGGTTGGCCCAAGAGAACATCATAGACATCCAGTGGGGCAACATCACATAATACCTCATCCTTGAAGGGTTGGATACTGTATGACAATCAACACTATTGGCTGACACGAAGATCTCATCCTTGCCGAAGCCACCCGATGTTGTATAGCTATGGGTGTGGTGTTGTCGACAATCTCAACTGTTTGACGACCTCTATCGAGATGAGGTTTTTCTAGCTTTCGTTGTCAACAATAAAATGCAGCAGGGTCCCCTTCACCCACATCTGTGAACGAAAAAGGTGCCCCCCCTCTTCAGGATCTGTTGGTTTTTCTGGTTGAATTATTGCGATCACGACAATGGCAGTGGGGTATGCATCAATGATCTGTCCTTTACCAATATTTTCAGAATCAGATTCTGAATCAGGGTTCGACTCCTTGTCTCTGATATCGACCACCAATGACTGTTTTGAGCGACATTCATCGGTGTTGTGCCAGGAGATTTTGTGGAAATCACACCATTTTCCGATGTCCTTCTTTGTCTTCCCGTAACCCTTCTTTTCCTGTGTCTTGGACTGGTTTTTGAGAGATTGTTTGTTAGGTTCGTCTTTGTCATACTTTGGTTGTTACGGATTTGTAGACCCGAATTCCCATTTGTTATGGTGTTTAAATTTCTGCTCAATTTTAACAGCATATCGATAAGCAGCACTGAGTGATGAGATGTCCATAAAATCCATTTCAGTTTGGATGTATTTGTGTAGAGCGCCACGGTATTTCAAAACCAAATGTCGCTTGGAGTCTTTGATACCCAACTTGGTGTGCAAGGTATGGAAGGTATTAGTGAACTCCAGAACTGTTTGGCCCCTCTCTTGTCGCAGTGTGGTCCATCTCATGTATTGGTCCTCATAGTTTCCAATAGGATAATATTGTTCCTTTACCGCATCCACAAAAAAATCTCAAGTGGGATCGACCCCATATATTCCAGACTCATTTGTGGAACTTTGCTCCCAGTAAGTTTCCCACCAATGTTTGACATGAGGGAGAGCTTTAAGGAAAGCGAAGGTGATAATTTCTTTGTCGAAAAAATTGTGAACAGAGAAATAACCTTCTAGCATAGTTAACCATTGTTCTAGGGCTTCTACATCTATCTGTCATTCAAATACAGGAATATCAAAATTAACTTGTACCTTGAAAGGCGAGGTGCTTCCAAAGTGGCCTCTTGATGAAGATGTACCTGATGTTATCAGTAGGCGTTTAAGGATGTGGTCAAAATTATCCATCATTTCGCCCCTCTGTCGCATGAGAGTTTGCTCAAGCAACAGATTGATAGGATCGTCCGCTCCGCCATTTTTCTTTTCTTCCTCCATTGAGGGTGTCTTGGGTGTGAGAAAGCAATTGTCTTCAATATAGACAAGCTCGAGACCCAACTTGCGATACTCGGACCTTGTCGAGGACATGCACTGAAAAAACGATCAAGAGCAGCCTGCTCTGATACCACTGATCCAGATTATTTTTATCACGAAATGAGATAGGAGATATAATAATTAAATACATAGAGATATCGTAGATATTCAATAATATAACAAAAATGTATCAGACATGCAACCATAAACATAGATATACAGTAATACATGATTTCTATTAATGAAAGAAATGTACAGAGACTGTAAAAATACAGAATGAAAGACTCGCTAGAATAGTGGCAGCTTATCTCTGAGAAGAGATGTGACGGCTACTCGCATTCGCAAGAAGATGATTACAATGAGGCTTTGAAGGCCTTTTTACAATAACCAGGAATTCCAAAAACCTTAGACATCCAAAAACCTAACCCTAGGAGATGAAGCGCCAAAAGTCATGTGGGCCCCGTTTGGGCAAGTTAGTACATCAACTTCCCGGGGTCGTAACTTTTGCATACGATCTTCGTTTTAGGTGTGTGATAGCTTGTTGGAAAGGTATTGTCAAGGAGATTAATTTTGGGGGATAAATTATGCCTTTGAATATCATTGAAAACCTCAATCTCAAAAAAAAAATTCATTTAGGCCCTCAAAATGGCCCCAGAAGTTAAAACCTGCTAAAAATAGTAAATTGTCAAAATTGTCAGAAAACTGTTTTGAGCCAGTCGAGAAAGGTGGGTGGCCACCGATATCCACCTAGATCATAACAAGAAGGATTCAATATTGAGGAGGATAATATAGGCTTCAAGATGAAGGCAGGCCTTGCTGACCAGGTCAGCATTGGCAAGATGAAGAAGATCATCGTCGATGCACTTAGCGACGGCGAGGGGTTGATATCCTATTGTTGGTGCATCAAAGAAAAGAGAGGGGAACTTATAAACAAGTAGTGCCTTGATTAAGGTGAGACAAACCTTGTTGATATGTAGTGTATCGTGTAAAAAGGGAGGGGTTCTTTCGATATGCGATGCATCAACGAAAGTGGAAGGAATTTAGTCGGTATAAGGCATGTGCATGGCGAAGATAATCATGTGAAAATTATCGAAGTGTTGATGTTGATCACATTACCTTTGTTGGTAATAAATACATGCGTCAATGAGGTTTAGCAGGTTTCGCCGCATCAACCAAGTTCAAAGGAAGGTTTCCTATGTATTGGTGAAGAAATCATTGGCGCGCCATTGCGTAGGCAGAAGAAAGGATGTTTTTGTCGATACACTATGTATCGACCCAGGGAGAGGGAACTCGTTGAAGTGTTCATCAAGCAGTTTTGGTGATCTGAAGAGAAACTACAAATGGTAAGGCGGGAAGAGTGGGAGGAATATTCGGGATTAACCATTTGTACGAGAGAGATTGTGAGGGTTCCAATAGGAAGTTTGGAAGTTTAGGAGGGGGGACCAATTTATTCTCTTAGGTAGACAAAAAGAGAAGAAAATTGGGAGTTTATTGTGCATGTGAAACACTTTCAAAAGGTAAAAGTCGGTCTCCTTCTTATTGGACACACTCATGATCATATTGATCAAATGTTCAGTCATTTTTTAGTAACATTGAAGAGAAAAAATGTTGGAATCCTACCATCATTAATTGAATGTATTAAGAAATCATACATTCCAGAGCTTTTTTTTCATATATTAGAAGAAACTGTTTACATGCGAAGATTTATTTAGGGATCACATGGTGAAGAAAAGTGTATTGAGCAACTTAATGGCATTATCTTTCAACATAAATTTTGTTTCAAAAAAGTTGATGGGAAACACTTATATGGGGAAAGAAGTGTTCAACTACTGGAAAATGGGGGCCTTCATCAGGTTTATCATTTTTTAATTTCATTCCAAATCGTCCAATATTTGCATCAAAGTTATTGTTATTTCAATTAGTTGCTAAAATCCATAATGCACGAAAGCGTAATATAGATGTAGATTATTCTGAATGCTTGGAAGAAATAAAAAAAATCCATTAAAGATACATACGAGTACTTTGATGTTGTGGATTCTGTTTGGTGGGAGTCTTTTTTCAATGGTCAAAGTGACATAATTTCAAGCTCAACAAATGAAGATACATTTTTGAAGACTCCATTTCGTTGGCCACAAAATATGCCAAATTAATAAGAAGAAATAAACATTGTTGAACAACAAGAATCTCAAGTTTCTATTGAGCTTTCACAAGTAGAGGAAAGAGAAATGTATATTGGTTGTAGAAGATCATGTGCACAATGTGAAGCCATGGAATATCTTTACAGGGGTTCGGTACATGATATTAAGGAGGGTAACATGATTGTAGTCTTAGCAACTGAAGATCCACATTGTTATCCATTTTGGATTGCAAAGGTTATAAATATTGATAAAGAAAATGAAGATGTTATAGCAATTGAAGTGCATTGGTATGCAATTGGTACATTCCCATTCCATGGTGTGTACAAGCCAGAGATGGTGGTTAAGAAACGTGTCAGTAGAAAGATAAAAATAAAGGTTCAAAATACAATTTGTCGTCACATTGACATCTTAAAATTAAAGGATGTTGACATACTTGTTTACGACTTCAATTTGACAAAGAGAGGAACTCTTCTCTCGGGGGCCACAAAGATTATCAAGAGTTTGTTGCCACAAGAAATAATGGCAAGATGAGACTCTATTGAACCTAGTCATAGATCCAAATGGATTTTGACATTTGCAATGTTGGGCATGCATGTAGACTCAGATGGTTCATTCATCAATAATAGAGAAGAGTATGGATCATCTACATCTTCATCCAATCATTCATCCAAAGACAATGTAGATTCTAATGGTATTTCAGAATCCATGAGTCAATTTGAATAAGTGTATGAAAGATTTTATGTATTTTTTATCCATATGATCTATGTACGGTAACTAGAAATAAGCATTCTAATTTACATATAATCTTACATGAAGTTATAAATCATTTCTATGTTTTATGAATTATATGTTTTGATTATGGAGAATACAACAAAATTTCTTAACTCGTATGTTATGAATATGAACAATACTTTTAAAAAATAATTTATGTTTCATTCAATGTAATTTGTATTAACGTTTTTTATTAAAAGTAAAAAACAAACTATAAGTGATGTTGAATTTCAAAGTATAGGGTGATATTTTCATGGAATTATGTATTATCTCATGCTTGGAGTGATAAACTAACCTTTAAAAAGTAAACATTTAAGGGTTGATTTTATGATTTTGTTTACAATAGTGATGATTTCTTACACCACTTCAAAAAATGTTGCAATTTTAATCCCCCAATTTTAACATTGGTGCTACCAGTAGTAGTACTTTTCAATTTGATGGTTGATTTTTAGGTTTTGGTTTTAATGGTACCAATTGTAAGAATAAGATTTCAAATGAGTTGTAATTTTAACGTTTAGGGAAAAAAAAAACATTTTTTCTTTAGGTAACATCACTTTTTGATTTAGGTGTTGATTTTAAGGTTTTTTTTAGCAACTATATGAGTTTTAAAGACCATTTTTGAAAAATGTTGTAATTTTAACCCAAATTAAAAAAATGGTGCTACAAATAACACCACTTTTTATTTAGTGGTTGATTTTCATGTTTTTTTATGAAAGTGATAGAATTCTCATTTTGAGGTCACAGTTCTCGTTAAGTCGGTAATTTTGTTAATGGTAAAGTTCAAGCCATTAATTGATTTTTGAATACTATGATGCAAATTATGGTGGGAAAGCCTAATTCCAACTAGCACTTGATGTTTTTCTCGACATTATGGGGCTACTAAAACTTAGTTAAAATTGCCACTAGTTTTACACCATTCCTACTTGTTCATGGAATCGAGATAGTTCTATTGATTGAATGAGAAATACCTTCGTTAAAGCTAGTCATAGAACTCCTACCTAATACCTCTATGGAGGAAGAACATCTCATTTATTCGGCCTATCTTAATGAACATCACCAACAAGTTTTGTTGGCTAATGAAACTCATAATAAGTGTATTAAATCCCAATATGATAAAAGTGTTGGATTACTGAGAGGGAGGGTGAATCAGTAATAGAGCAATTTAATCCTTTTTAACCAAATAATCCAAGTGTTATGTCAATGTAGAATTATTATCCAATAATGAGAAATGAACAAATGAACAATCATACACATACACAGTACACCAATGTTTTACGTGGAAACCCAAAGCGGGAGAAAACCACAGAATGTTTTTTCTTATATGTCTTGAAGAATTGCATTCATTGAAAGCACCAACTTCCTTTGTTTTCCAGCTGCAACTGGAAGGAGGCTCCAACCCCCTAGTTTATCAGGCTACAACCTGAGGGAAGCTCCAACTCCCCAGTTATCTGGCTACAACTAGAAGGAGGCTACAACCTCCTATGTTCCTCAGCTACAACTGGAAGGTGGCTACAACCACCCGCCCTTGCCCTGTCTAATCGCCCTGAAGTAGAAGTAGAATGATGGAACCACTGTCACACTATCACTGTGAGATATACCGTTGTAAACTTGTACGAATAAATATGAACCATGCATCAAACTGTACCTCAACCTGTAATCAACATGTACCATAAACAAGTGCATCAACCATGCACCAACCTGTACCATAAACAAGTGCATAAACCATGCACCAACCTGTACCAAACAACCTATAATCAACCTGTACCATAAAAAAGTGCATCCAACTATGTACCAAGTATGTACCAATCATGTGTCAACTAGTCATCAACTATGACTCATCAATATGTACCAACATCATCAAATATACACCTCATGTATGTGCCAACTCATCAACTACTTGTCTCAACCATGTACTCAACATGTACCTCAACCAAAAGCCCTCATCAATTTCATCATCCAAATATGATTTGTAGCTCTGTAATAGACCTAGTGTATATGATCACATTAACTTTCCTTAATTTTAACAACAAGAGACTGGCATTTACATCAAACTTTTCTTTAGTCTCACATGCCTAGTTTTGGATTAGTCAACAACCCTAACTTGAAGTAATCATAACTTTGTACCTATAATGAATAAATATCTGACACTGATACGCAATGTTCTTCTGTGTGTTTTGTGCAATTCCTCTAGGTTTCACTACTTGGAACCTCTCAGAAAATGAGTTATAGAAAAAATGGCATACCTTGCTGAATTATGGATTATTCTAGAGAGATACCTTGTAGAGCGGCCCCCACACGGAATATTTGTTGAATCAATCTGAAACTGTTATAACATTTTTACCTAAAACACCTGTTTTTGACTAGTTTCAGGACTAGCCACTAACCCTATTTTACACGAAGTGTAACTCCAAAAATACAACGAACCACAAATTGAATTCTTTACCACAGATACTTGGATATGTTTTATCAACGACATAGCAATTTCATTCTCTGAATAATTATAGAAAATTTTTTATTGCTAAAATGGTGAGATGACCTGTAAATAACATACCTTATAAAGCACCATCAAAAGAATTTATCCTTCCTTGAATTTCGGCCTTCTTTTCTTCACCTTCCCTCAGAAATATGTCTTAGATAGCCTTTGGTTACCTCAGACACCTATAGGTATTCAATATTCTCAAGTTTGTCTTAAATGAGAGAGCCTTGTCTCTTATTTATACTCTCCAAGTAGCTTCCTTAAAAACATCTTCTAGGTCACTTTGCCCACTTTCCTTATTTTAGGGTTAACCCACT
>JZKD02S1866372.1:21149-60059 GCA_000966675.3 Picea glauca
GTCACTTTTGGCTAAAGTGAACATTAAATTACCTTTTTGGTGATTTTGAGGGGACATGAGTTGACTTAGGGAATTAACCCAAAAGTGGGTTTTGAGATTACATTTATGAGGAGTGGTCTCAACCTTTGATTAGGGATGATCTCATCCATTGGATCTTAGGTTTCCCTATTCTTGCCTAAAGAGGGGAAAAAGGCCAAAGGAGGGGCGCATTGTTCATGAGGAGACTTTTGCTTGTGAGAGGAGGCGTTTTTGGAGTTTGAGCATGAGGTTTGTTGCATGAAGAGAATAGGAGGAGGCCACTAGCATTCATTCATGGAGGCTTGGAGTAGCATTCATCCTTATTTTATTGGAGAGACTTCATCTTTGAGGAGGGCGCATGGCTTTAGCAGGCTGTTTGCTTCCTGGAGAAGTTTCTAGCCATCAGATTTCCTTGATGTCAGTTGCAGAGTGACCACAGCAGCAGGAGGATCATTCCTATGGAGGGGTTTTACTATCTGGCATCTCAGTTGGATTCTGGAGCAGATATGGAAATTTCAGAGGGGGCGCACCATTCATTTGTGCATCTGGCAGTTTGAGCTTGGATATCTTCTTCATTCTGGAGTTGCTATTGTACTAGGTTTTTATTGTATTTTGTTTACTGTAAAAGATATTATCTCTACCTCATATATACATCATATCTCAAAACTGGTTTTCCCCAGGAGGGTTTTATCCAGGGTCATATGACCAAAAATACCTGTGTCTACACATGCATTTTAGTGGCTGTTAATTAGCTCTTAGATCTGTCCATATTTCAGTAGAAAAGATAGTTTAGGTGTGTTGTTATTATTTGGAAGCATGTATGTATTTTTCCTAACATAAAAACTACTTGCAAGAGCACCCAAACAGAGATAACAACCATAACACATCAGCAAAACAAAAACTACAGTTGGCTATTATAAAACAGCAGAAATTAAAATATATGACAGCAAGAAACTTAGAGTCTTAGCTTGGTCAAAGACAGACCAAGAAGACATCTGATAGGACCTGGAAATTTCTACACCCCTTTGGCATTGATGGCAACACTTTGATGCAATACTGAAATCATATCACTCATGCTCCCCCTAGAACCATGCCTTTGTCCTCTGGATCTGATAAATCTACTCCCCTTGGAGCCATTCCTCTGTCCTCTGCATATGATAAATCTCTCCCCCTGGAACCATGCCTCTGTCCTCTGCATCTGATAAATATATCCCCTTTTGTCATCAATGGAAAAGGTATATTTCCATCTGAGGTTTTACCCCCTGATTGAAATGTCCTCTCATGGTGCTTCCTCATGTACATCTAAGACATATAAGATAAGCATTCAAAAAGAATTAAAAAATCATTCATTTTGGAGTGGAAATAACTCCAAGTCTTTGGTGAAGATATTCAAAGGCTTCCTGTGGAAGTGGTTTTGGAAATATGTCTGCCACTTGTTCTTTTGTTCCCACATACTCAACTCTGATGTTCTTTTCTACATCCTGCTCCTATAGAAAGTGATACTTGATTGGAATGTGCTTCATCTTGGAGTGCATCATTGGGCTCTTCGAGATACTGATGGCACTTGTATTATCACAATAGATTGGAATGGGCTCATCATACTCAACCTGTATATCTGTCAGAGTTTGTTTCATCCAAAGTACCTATGTACAACATGATGTTGTTGCAATATACTCTGCCTTGGTTGTAGATAAAGATACCGATGATTGTTTCTTGCTTAGCCATGATACTAAACACTCACCCAGGTAGAACGTTGCTCCACTAGTGCTTCGTCGGTCATCAATACAACCTGCCCAATTTGGATCTATGTAGGCAATTAGTGATAGATCCTTTCCTTTTGGATACCATAATCCAAACTCTTCTGTTCCTTTGAGATATCTGAAAATCCTCTTCACTGCTAATACATGTGATTCCTTTGGTGTTGCTTGAAATCGTGTCACCTATCCAACTGCCTACATTACATCTGGTCTGGATGTTGTCACATATAGTAAGCTGCCAAACATTGACTTGAATTGCCTTTGATATGTAGACTTTGAATCATCATCTTTGCTCAACTTGCAACTGGTTTGCATGGGAGTGATAACTAGTTTGCAATCTTCCATTCTGAACATCTTCAACATTTCTTTGATATACTTGGTTTGAGAAATAAAAATTTGTTGATTGCTTTGACGTATCTAAAGTCCCAGAAAGAAGGATAGTTCTTGAAGTAATGACATTTCAAATTCATTTTTCATATCTTTTGCAAATTTCTGGCTTAACCTGTCATCATCACTACCAAAANAGTGTCATTTTTCTCTATTTGATCCAATTCTTCATCCATGGCCTTATTCCAAAATTCATCTTTGTTGGCTTCTTCAAAACAGTTTGGTTCAATTGTAAATAAGAGTGCTAGGTGTGTTTGTTCTGGTGAACAGATTCTTCTTCTAGTCTCAACTCCTACATCTTTGTTTATGATAATCTGATCTGAAGGATGATTCTTCAGTACTTGTTTATTGGGTGTCTTTGGAGAAATTTTTTGAACTTGCTCTTCTACTTCTGTCGGATTCTATTAATATTCCTCTTCTACTTCTTTTTTATATTCTGCTTCTTCTTCTAAGGTAATTTTCATTGATTCATTTTCTTCCTTTGATTTGAACCTGGTCTTTGTTTGCTTTCCTTGTTGACAATGCTTGCATAAAGTGTTGGTTGGTTTCGTGATTTGGAGCATTTCTCCGACTGCTTCTCTTTTGATGACTTTGACAAGTTTATCAAAATGTATGTGACCCATTCTTCTATGCCAAAGTCAACTTTCATCTTCCTTTCCTAGACAACAATTTTCATTTCCAATTTCACTTAACACATATATGTTGCTTGAAGTTTTTACAGCTGTAGCGACCAATTTCTCTGAACCTTATTTTCTTATCTCATACTTTTGTGAATTGAAAGTAACTTTATGACCTTGGTCACACATTTTACTCACAATTAGAAGATTATGTTTTATATCTTCTACTAGTAGAACATTTTCTGCCTTTTCATTCTTGTTCCCAATTCAGACCATGTCTTTTCCAATTATTTTGGCTGAATTATCATTTCTGAAGGAGACTGATCCATCTCTTTCCTTTTGTAATGTAAGAAACTTGTCTCTATCACCTGTCATGTCTTTTGAACACCCACTGTCAACATAACAACCATGTTTCTTCTACTTAGCTTGTAAAACGAGTGTGCATTCTTCATTTCTATATTGATCTTATTTTCTTATCCATGTCATTTTCTGTGGTTCTTGTTTGTGACTGTTGTTGTTATATTGAGGTTCTTTAGGAGGTATTGTCATTCTGCACTCTTTGGCGACATGTCCAAAATTGTTACATTTGTAACATTCCACTTCATTGCTCAAGGATTCAAACCTGTTGTAATTTATTCTCTGTGTTTCACTAGGCCTTCTTGAATAACCCCTTTGTGTATAACTCTCAAAGTTGTTGTTGTTCCTATTGTTAGCTCCGCAATTCACATCTTTATGTCCAAAATTATTACATGCATAACATAAACCAAAAAATATAGTTTGATACTTGGGAGTTAAGGATCTTCTGAAAGGAAGTGCTCTTTTGAATCCTTCTTCTTCTTGAGGCCTATCTGTCGTTTGTTGATTCAAAAATTTGAATCTTCTCGGTGGAGGAGTGTCCCTATAATCTTCTTTGTATATCTTCCTATCCCCTTTGATTGTTTCTGCATAGATTTTTAGATAGGTTTCTTGCTCTGTTGTTTTGGAGCTTGATCCCTTTTCTATCTGATTGTATCGAAGTCCGATCTTGTCAAAATGAGATTTTTGACTGCTGATAATGTCATCCAGAACTTTTGAGCTATTCTGCATATTTTTCTTTTGAATATATTTTCTTAATGTTACAATCTCTGCTTCCAAGTTTCTGATGATCCTATCATTTTCTTCTAGTTGTTCTTTGAGTGCTTCTTCAATTCTTTTATCTTCTTCTACTTGAACTTTCAATTTTGTGATCATTTGTTCTAGTTCTTGAGTGTATTCTTTCTTGTCTAGTTCTGCTTGTAGTTTCTTGTTCTTCTTCTTTTCTCTTTTAATAACTTCTATGGAACACATTAATTCTTCTCGAAAGTCAACTTTTGCTTCTTCAATTTCTTCTTCGACTTCTTCTTCAGCTTCTTCATATTCTTCTTCAGAGTCTTCTTTGCCAGAGTCTTTTACTGCCATGAATAGAACTCTTCCTGTCTCACTGTCATTGACTTCATCTTCATATGATTATGAGATGTCTTCTTTGGTGCATAGGTTTTTCTTGAAAACTTTCTTTGTAGTTATTTTGCCTTTATATGTTTGTTTTCATTTTGAGTAACCTTCATCATTTCTCCTTTTCTTATGAGGACATTTGTTAGCAAAATGACCAATACCATCACAATTAAAACAAATTAAAGGAAGCTTACCTCTATACCTACCGCCGGTTCCCTTGTTCAGTCTTTTGATGAAGTTCGCCACTTCTTCATCATCTTCCGAGATGTCACTGTTGCTTCTATATTCTTCTTGTTGCTCTTTCTTTTTCTTTGATCTTTTGGATTCTTTGAAGGCTGCTTCTTTTACATCTGGATTTTCTTGTTCAATTCTCATTTCATATGCTGTGAATATTCCATGCAGATTGTCCATGCTTATTGAGTTTAAATCTGATCTTTCTTCTAGTGCTGATATCTTAGGGTTAAATCTCACAAGAAGAGGTCTTAGTACCTTTTGAACAATTACAGATTCTTTGATTTCTTCTCCTAATCCTATGATTGCATTCACTGTTTCATCGACTTGTAAGAAGTAGGCTGCAATATTCTCATCTTTCTTCATTTTTAGTTGTTCGAACTGACCCCTGTAAGTTTGAAGCTTTGCTGCTTTGACTTTTGTATCTCCTTCATAAATATTTCAAATCTTGTCCCAAATCTCTTTAGCGGATTTACAATGTGCAACTTTGGTGAATATCATTTCACTGAGACCATTCAGAAGTGTATTTGTTGCTTTGGAATTATTTTGACCGAGTTTCATTGCTTTGTCATTTGTTGGTGGAACTGCTAGTGTTGTGTATCCATCTACAATTGATTGCCAAATTTCAAATCCATGTGCCTGTATATATGTCTTCATTCTTATACTCCAAAAAACATACTTTTGTCCATCAAACTGTGGTATTTCATTTTTATACAAGTTGTTTCTCTCCATGATCTACCTTTCAGTGGTTAAACTTATTTTTGAAGGAACCTTCTCTGATGCCAATTGTTGGATTACTGAGAGGGGGGGTGAACCATTAATAGAGCAATTTAATCATTTTTAACTAAATAATCCAAGTGTTATGTCAATGTAGAATTATCATCCAATAATGAGCAATGAACAAATTAACAATCAACACATACACATTACACCAATGTTTTGCGTGGAAACCCAAAGCGGGAGAAAACCACGAAATGTTTTTTCTTATATGTCTTGAAGAATTACATTCATTGGAAGCACCANAACAAAAAAATTAATAAATCTTCATTTATGGATATTATTTCTTATTTGATGAGGTTTTGTGTTGTTCTAATTAGCTTGAGTTATTAGATTGAGACTTTATTCATGTAAGTTATATTTACTATTTTATGAGGAATGAGGAATGTGTTTCTTGTTGGATGATTTTGCAAGTTATTTGCTAAAGCGGTGGAGCTAGATTGAAATCAAGCAAAAGCCATTGGATACATTGGAAAATTATCCATAATCATGTTTTTTCCTTATTCATTTCTCATTTACTTCTTAACACACATGTTAGTCTTAGGATAAAGAAATGTTGTGACATCCCCCAAAAATAAATATTTTTATGTGCTGGAAATTTATTTCCGTTTTTGGCAAATTCGAATCTGGAAAATTTTTTCCATTTATGGCAATTCCAAATTTTGAATTTAATAATTGTATTTAATTATTATGACTGTTGGGTAGAGATCTGTTTGGACCCAACTAACTATTTGACTATGAAACTTGTATCACAACAGAATAATTATACTAATTGTCGGAGGACAAATGGAACAACCACGTTAAAATCAGCTGACCATGAATCCATGAGTGGGGAACAACTTGGAACTGCCCCAGGGCTGATGATTACAAGTGGAAAATCAGAGATTTGGCCACTGGCAGCCCCTGAAAATCAAGGATTAAGAAAAGCTGCGAAAATTACCAAAGGAGGGAAAAGACATGGGCAAAAATGGATAAATAGCATATGCGAGGAGGCAGAATGCTACCAATTATGCGGGGAAAGGATTCCTGAGCTCTCTTGCTATTATGAACACTGCGGATTGAGTGTGAGGCAAGAGGAGCTTGCTGAAACAAAATTGTCTTGCTGTTATGAACACTGTTGAGTAAGTGTGAGGCAAGAGGAGAACTGTTGGAATTGAAGGACACTGCTGAGGAGGAGTTTCCAAGTTCACCCTCATGGATTCATGGTCAGGCTAGGGGGTGAATCGGGCAAGTAGAGTTACTTGTAACGGAAGATGAAGTTCATTTGTAGTTTTACTCTGTCTGTCGTCGTGTAGTTTGGAATAAACATCCAAACTTTGGAAAATTGTTCCTCCTGTGAGAAAAATGCTAGATGGATGCACCTGTAATTTATATTCCTTTAAGTAAGAAAGGAAAGGAGGAGCTTAACGTCAATAAGGTAGGTCCTCTCGGTAGTTAAACCCCCAGAAAACCAAACTCAGATCTCTCGGAAACATAAAATTATAATTACCAAATTCTGATGGAATGATATTCTTAACTATGTATTTTTATAGATGCACAGATCTAGTACTGTTGATGTTTAATGCATTGATTTAAAAGAGGCTCTGAGTGGATATTATAGAATTTACCCTATATGGAGAATTTTTTTATCCTTTGTGTCCCTCTGTGCGCGTAAATTTCCAAAGTCCTCAGGCGGTCAGAATTCTGTGAAGTAAAGGTATATCGTATCCTTCTACACCCTCAGTCTCCCAACAACAAAAGTAAGTTTTCTCCCAAAAAATGAAGTTTGAGAATACCCGCAAAGGTTAAAGACCAAGAAGTGATGAAACTAGTGTGAAGAGTTACAGTAGGAGCTCTCTCTCCCTTTGTGTTTGTTTTTATTTCCTTAACTTTTTAACAGGAACACTTAGTCCAACTTCCCTTTCACCTTTCAGAGGTTCATGTATATTGAAGTATGGATTTTGAACTCATGAAGTTCTGAATACTGAAACCCTGAAGCTTCCACTTTTCGCTTTTTGGATTTCCTTTTTCTTTTGTGGTTGTGCACCATGTGTTCATAAATCCAAAAATCCCGAAGTAGCGGGTCCCACTTTACCTTTTTGGAACGTCGGGAAATGTCTTGCGCAGTTGTTGACATTTGAAACCCCGAAACCCCGAGTTCCGAAATATCGAAGTAGTGGGTCCCACTTTACCTTTTTAGAACCTCGGGAAATGTCTTGCACGGTTGTTGACATTTGAAACCCCGAAACCCTGAGTTCCGAAATCCCAAAGTAGCGGATCCCACCTTACCTTTTCGTAGCTTCAGGATATGTTTGCGCTGTTGTTTGACATTTGAAACCCCAAAACCTCGAGTTCTGAAATCCCGAATTACGGGTCCCACCTTTCCTCTTTTTCACTTTTCCTGATTTCGGAAGTTCTGGTGTGTAAAGGATTGGCGTTTGAAGTCACGAGATTTCGAATCCTGAAATCCGAAAGGGGGTCCCACCTTTCCTCTTTTTCACTTTTCGCGATTTCAGAAGTTCTGGTGTGTAAAGGCTTGGTGTTTGAAGTCACGGGATTTCAAATCCCGAAATCCCGAAGGGCTTCCCACCTTTCCTCTTTTTCACTTTTCACGATTTTGGGAGATTGGGGTGTAGAGGTTAGGCTTTGAATTCATGAAACTTCTAACCCCGAAACCCAGAAAGGCGGGTCCCACTCGTCTCTTTTCTCTTTTCGCAAGTTGTTGTGAGGAACTTTATGATCCGACGTTTCATGGGATTTCGGTACTTTCCCGATGAATTTTCCACCATCTGTTCCTCTAAAGACATATGATCGTTACCCTCCTGAGTTTTGATAGATCATCCTTAACTTCCGCACAGATCTATGGGATCTAACGATCCACTGGATTTCGGTCCTTTTCCCGACAATTTTATCACCGTTCGTTCTCCTAAAGATATCGGGCGAGGAAGATTTGGCGTTTTTCCACTGGATTTTGACCCCTACGAGATGATGTTGCTCTCAGCCTCGCTCTGAACACTTCAGGGTGATATCCTTTTCTCTCTCTGAACAACAGAGGCTCCTTCGAGCTAAGTTCGTATCGCCCTCTTACTTTGAGTATGCTGGAAGGGTGCAGGGAATAAGGGAAGGAACAAAATCATGGAGGGACTTTTCCTTTTACCTACAGAAGCTTCTGTTCGAAGTAGATTAGATGGGTGTAATAATACCCTTATGGTCAGAAATGAATCATTCCAGTTTTTTTTTTTTTACATTATAAGCTTAAAACGAAATTGATTTATGCCATGGGAATAAACTTTTTTTTTTATGGTGATTTTTTAGGTTCATTCCATATGGTATCAGATAAAAAGTTACAACACTGGGCCTAAACAAGGCCACATTAATTGCTTAGTATATATATTCTGATCTATGAGAAAACTAACAAACCTTGTGAATTGAAAACAGAAAGCTTTTCTGTTTTGTGTTAAATAATGGCAGCTCAAGAAGGTGCAGAAATCAGGATGGAAGAGAATCTGCAACAAGAACCTCCTAGAGATTTGAGACAAAACAATGATGGAAGCTCACCCACGGAGGTGTTGGAAACAATGAGAAACCTTATAGTTGAATTACAGGTTTTCAAGGCCGACAATGAAAAATTAAAGAAGGCATAGCAAGAACAACAAGAGATAAATGAAGTCTTGTTGCGTAGTATAGTAACCTAGAAAATCCCAAAAGATGATAACCATGAGGAAGAGGTCAGCAAAAGGGCCTCCAAGAATTCTGATGTGAAAACAGAAAAAGGAGACAGTTCGGCTGAAGGGACACCTTCAGCTGAAGACAAAACCATACCAGACAAGAAAAGAAAACAAACAGACTACCTTGAAGGATAATTTAAAAAGATTAAACCAGCTACTTTTGATGGAGAGTCCAGGACAGGAGAAGAAGTCGAGGCATGGTTGTTGGACATCAAAAAATACTTCCAAATCTACAACTATTCCAACAACATGAAGGTCAGAATGGCCATCTACAATCTGAAGGGAAAGGCCAACATTGGTGGCAGGACCTGAAATTGGCCAAGGGCCTAAAGGAGAAACAGTTGGAATGGTCTGACTTCAAGAAGTATTTTAAGAAACAATACCTTTTTGAGAGCTATTATGAAAGGAAGGCGAAATAATTTTACGAATTACGACTCGGACAAATGACGATGGATGACCTTATAAATAAATTTCTGGAACTACTAAGGTTCATACCATACATCCGAGAGGATAAGGTAAAAATCCAGCGATTCTTAAGTTGTTTACCATAGTCCTACAGGGACAGAATTGAGTTTGACAACCCCAAATCCTTGAGTGAGTCATTCAGGAAGGCACAAATGTGCTATGACCAGTATAAACAACGGGTAGAGTTTCCCAAGACCTGGAAGGATAAGAAGCAAGATGGAATAAACCAGTAGAAGAAGAGATATCAGCCAACTCCTTATCAGAATGCAGCAAAGGGTTTCCCAAGGAAGAATTTTCACTCCAATCATCCGAATACGCACGGTAGCGGTAAACCAATAAACCTTGGAATGAAGAAGTTTGGGGACAACTCCCGTGATCCATTAAAGTGTTGGGAGTGTGGACAACCTCATCTAAGGAGGAACTGTCCATGTTTAATTGCAACAAACAGAACTATTGTTCACAATTTGCAGGAAGCCTCGACAGTGGGTGACATGGGAAGAAGTTTGCATCGGATAAATGCAACCATAGATGGTCGAAAAGCTGACCACCAGTCCTCAGTGGTAGAGATTGAAGGTAAAATCCTTCACACTCAAATTTCTATTTTAATTGACCCTGGAGCTACGTTAAGTTATATTACTCCCGATGTAGTAGAGTCGAATAAACTTAAGAAACAAAAGCATGAAAAACCTTGGCTTGTACAACTAGCAACAGGGACTAAAGAAAAGTAGTTAACTTTATTTTTGATCTTGAGTTCAATTTAGATGGTCAAAAGATAAGGACCAATCTAAACATCCTACCACTAGGGTCTTATGATATGATTATTGGGATGGATTGGTTGGAACAACACAAAGTAGTACTAGATTGTTATACAAAGATACTTAGCTATAAAGATAATTTTGGCACTATTAGAACAGCCCAAGGCATACCAAAACCTGTGTCAGTCAGGCAAGTTTCAGTGATGCAATTCAAGAAATGTATTAGAAAGGGATGTCAATTTTACGCCATCCAAGTAACAAATTTATTAGAAAAAGAAGATAAGCCCAAGTTAGAAGACTTTTTTGTCCTACGTGAATTCAGAGACATGTTTGTCGATGAGATACCAGAATTGCCTCCTAGGAGAGAAATAGATTTCTCCATAGACTTACTACCCGGATCAACCCCTATCTCAAAAGCACCCTACTGAATGAGTCTACCAGAACTGACAGAATTAAAAATACAATTACAGGAATTGTTGGATAAAGAGTATATCAGACCAAGTGTCTCGCCATGGGGAGCACCAGTCCTCTTTGTGAAAAAGAAAGATGGTACTCTAAGACTATGTATCGATTATAGACAACTGAACAAAGTGACCATTAAGAACAAATACCCCTTACCATAGATAAATGATCTGTTCAATCAAGTTGGTGGGGCCAAGATCTTGTCAAAATTGGATTTACGATCTGGGTATCATCAAGTTAGGATAAAGGACCAAAACATAAACAAAACATATTTTCGAACAAGATATGGACACTAGAAGTTTGTAGTCATACCTTTCGGACTCACTAATGCACCAGCCACGTTTATGTGCTTGATGAACAACATTTTTAGCAAGTACTTAGACAAGTTCATGGTAGTATTTATCGATGATATTCTGGTCTATTCTAAAATGGAGGAGGAACATGATGAACACTTATGAATAGTTTTGCAAACACTAAGAAAACACAAACTATACGCAAAATTCGACAAGTGTGATTTCTATCAAAAGAAATACAATATTTAGGACATGTCGTTTCCTCAGAAGGTATTGCCATGGACCCGGAAAAGATAAAAGCCATTATGGAATGGCCAGTACCTAAGGATGTGGCAGATATCCGGTCATTCATGGGAATCACCAGGTATTATCACATATTTATAAAAGGGTTCTCCAAGATATCCTACCCTATCACGTCATTACAAAAGAAAGGAACCAAGTTTAACTGGTCGCAAAAGTGTCAAGACAGTTTTAACAAGCTAAAATAATTATTGACATCAGCGCCCATCTTGAAGGTAGCAGACCCAGATAAAGACTTCACAGTATGTGTTGATGCAAGTAAAGAGGGGCTAGGCGGCGTTCTAACTCAGGAAGGGCACATGATTTGTTATGAATCCCGGAAATTAAAGGAACACGAGTAAAATTATGTCACTCATGACTTAGAATTGGCAGCAGTAATACATGCCTTAAAAATGTGGCGACACTATATCATGGGTAGAAAATTCTTACTATTGACAGATAATAGCGGAGTGAAATATTTGTTTAACCAACCAGACCTTAATGTGAGACAAGCAAGGTGGCTAGCCTTCTTGAGCGAATTTGACTTCGAAGTTAGACATATCAAGGGTAAGGAAAATAAAGTAGCAGATGCTTTAAGCCGCAGAATCCATGGGTTATTTGAGATAAATATCAACAGAGCAGAAAGTGATCTGCAACAAAGAATAAGAACGGCAGGTATTAATGATAAAAATTACACTAAGATGATGGCGGAATTGCAAAATAGTGTCACAAACTCAAATGAACTAGATATAAGTATCGACAAGGAGGGACTATTAAGATTTAAAAACAGAATTTACGTACCAGATTCAACAAAGCTAAAATTAACTATTTTAGACGAAGTGCATAAGAAACCATACTTTGGCCATCCAGGTTACCAGAAAACAATAACAACACTCAGAAAACTATTTTACTGGCCTAATATGAAGGGAGAAACAACAGAGTACTTGGCTAGGTGCCAAGATTGCTAGTAGGTTAAGGATGAACACCAGCATCCAGCCGGCCTATTACAGCCATTACCAGTACCAGAATGGAAATGGGAGACCATCTCACTGGACTTTATCACAGGTTTGCCTAAAACTCAGAAACAGACTGACTCTATCATGGTTGTAATCGATAAACTCAGTAATTTTGCACACTTTATTCCTGTAAAGTCTACTTTTAAAGCTATTAACATTGCTGAAATATTCATGAAAGAAATTTTTAGACTGCATGGTATTCCTAAAATGGTGATTTCAGATAGAGACGTAAAATTCACATCTTCTTTTTGGAAGGAATTGTTTGCAGGGATAAATACTAATTTGAATTTCAGCATGATTTATCACCCACAAACAGATGGACAGACCAAAAGGACAAACCAAATCATAGAAGATATGCTCTGCATGTATGTAAGAACAAAACCGAACAAGTGGGAATACTACCTACACTTGGTGGAATTTCCATATAACAATGGGTACCAAACTTCGGCTAAGTTGAGCCCTTTCGAAATACTGTACGACAGAAAGTGTACAACTCCAATTAGTTGGGATAACCCGACTGACAGACTCATGGTTGGACCAAATATGCTCCAAGAAATGGAGAACATGGTAAAGAAAGTACAACATAACTTGAAAGAAGCACAGGACAAACAGAAGAGCTATGTGGATCAGAAAAGAAGACACTTGGAATTTCAAGTGGGAGACCATGTTTATTTGAAGGTCAAATCCTGAAAAAGCTCGTTGAAGTTGGGGAACTATGCCAAGCTAGCACCTAGGTTTTGTGGGCCCTTCGAGATACTAACTTGAATTGGACCCGTAGCATATCAGCTTGCACTTCCAGCTAATCTAAGAATTCATAATGTATTTCATGTTTCTTTGTTAAAAAAGTATATTCATGACCCTACTCACATGATTGATTGGAACTTGGTGCAGGTGGAAACCAAGGGTGAGTTCCCGGTGGAACCCCTGTGCATTCTGGACTGGAGAGAAGTAATAGTTCGGAGCAGAGCCATTGCTCAGGTAAAGGTGCAATGGAAGCACTTTAGTCCTGAGGAGGCCACTTGGGAATTGGAGGGAGATTTGCAGAAACCTCATCCAATCTTGTTCCAGGAAAGGAACAAACACTAAGGACAATGTTTTACTGAAGGGGGAAAGGATGTGACATCCCCCAAAAATAAATATTTTTATGTGCTAGAAATTTATTTTCGTTTTTGGCAAATTCGAATCTGGAAATTTTTTTCCATTTATGGCAATTCCAAATTTCAAATTTAATAATTGTATTTAATTATTGTGATTGTTGGGAAGAGATCTGTTTGGACCCAACTAACTATTTGACTATGACACTTGTATCACAACAGAATAATTATATTAACTGTCGGAGGACAAATGGAACAACCACGTTAAAATCAACTGACCATGACTCCATGAGTGGGGAACAAGTTGGAACTGCCCCTGGGCTGATGATTACAAGTGGCAAATCAGAGATTTGGCCACTGGCAACCCCTGAAAATCATGGATTAATAAAATTTATGAAAATCCCTAAAGGAGGGAAAAGACCTGGGAAAAAATGGATAAATAGCATATGCGAGGAGGCAAGACGCTGCCAAGTATGCGGGGAAAGGATTCTTGAGCTCTCTTGTTGTTATGAACACTGTGGATTGAGTGTGAGGCAAGAGGAGCTTGCTGAAACAGAATTGTCTTACTGTTATGAACATTGCTGAGGAGGGGTTTCCAAGTTTTCCCTCATGGATTCATGGTTAGGCTAGGGGGTGAATCGGGCAAGTAAATTTGGCTGCCCTGTTCTACGGTTGGGAGGAACGTGGCCGTTCCCTTTGTCTTCCCGCGGATTGGATTTAGATATGTGGATTTATCTCTTTTTATTATGAATGGCTATATTTTCATCTGATGTCATGTATCCTATAAATCTGAACTAGAATAGTTTCCATTCTCTGTTGAATGATTTGATATCTGATGCATTGTATTTGATTAAAAATTGGAATTGCAACGATTCCTCTTCTTTGTTTATGTTCGTTATGAGAAATTTATGCGAAGGAAATCCATATATATATATATATATATATATATATAGTTGTAATTCGTCTGCTGGAATGTTCATATCTATCTGCCGAAGTAGAGTTACTGGTAACGGAAGATGAAGTCGGTTTGTAGTTTTACTCTGTCTATCATCGTGTAGTTCGTAATAAACATCCAAACTTTGGAAAATTGTTCCTTCTGTGAGTAAAATGCTAGATGGATGCACCTGTAATTTATATTCCTTTAAGTAAGGAAGGAAAGGAGGAGCTTAACGTCAATAGGGCAGGTCCTCTCGGTAGTTAAACCCCCAGAAAACCAAACTCAGATCCCTCGGAAACATCAAATTATAATTACCAAATTTTGATGGAATGATATTCTTAACTATGTATTTTTATAGACACACGGATCTAGTACTGTTGACGTTTAATGCATTGATTTAAAAGAGGCTTTGAGTGGATATTATAGAATTTACCCTATACAGAGAATTTTTTTATTCTTTGTGTCCCTCTGTGCACGTAAATTTCCTAATTCCTCAGGCGTTCGAAATTCTTTGAAGTAAAGGTATATCGTATCCTTCTACACCCTCAGTATCCCAGAAACAAAAGTAAGTTTTCTCCCAAAAAATGAAGATTGAGAATACCTGCAAAGGTTAAAGACCAAGGAGTGATGAAACTAGTGTGAAGAGTTACAGTAGAAGCTCTCTCTCCCTTTGCGTTTGTTTTTATTTCCTTAACTTTTTGATAGGAACACTTAGTCCAACTTCCCTTTCGCCTTTCAAAGGTTCGTGTATATTGAAGTATGGATTATGAACTCACGAAGTTCCGAATCCTGAAACCCCGAAGCTTCCACTTTTCGTTTTTCGGTTTTCCTTTTTCTTTTGTGGTTGTGCACCATGTGTTCGTAAATCCTGAAATCCCGAAGTAGCGGGTCCCACTTTACCGTTTCGGAACCTCAGGAAATGTCTTGCGTGGTTGTTGACATTTGAAACCCCGAAATCCTAAAGTAGCAGGTCCCACTTTACCTTTTCGGATCCTTGGGAAATGTCTTGCGCGTTTGTTGACATTTGAAACCCCGAAACCCCAAGTTCCGAAATCCTAAAGTAGCGGGTCCCACCTTACCTTTTCGGAGCTTCGGGATATGTTTGTGTTGTTGTTTGACATTTGAAACCCCAAAACCCTGAGTTCTGAAATCTCGAATTACGGGTCCCACCTTTCCTCTTTTTCACTTTTCGCGATTTCAAAAGTTCTGGTGTGTAAAGGCTTGGCGTTTTAAGTCATGGGATTCTGAATCCTGAAATCCCGAAGGGGGTCCCACCTTTCCTCTTTTTCACTTTTCGCGATTTCAGAAGTTTTGGTGTGTAAAGGCTTGGCGTTTGAAGTCATGGTATTCTGAATCCTGAAATCCCGAAGGGGGGCCCACCTTTCCTCTTTTTCACTTTTCACAATTTCAGGAGTTCTGGGGTGTAGAGGTTAGGCTTTGAATTCATGAAACTCCAAACCCCGAAACCCCAAAAGGTGGGTCCCACTCGTCCCTTTTCTCTTTTCGCAAGTTGCTATGAGGAACTTTATGATCCGACGATTCACAGGATTTCGGTACTTTCCCGATGAATTTTCCACCGTTCGTTGCTCTAAAGACATCTGATCGTTACCCTCCTGAGTTTTGATAGATCATCCTTAACTTCCACATAGATCTATGGGATCTAACAATCCACTGGATTTCGGTCCTTTTCCCGACAATTTTATCACCATTCGTTCTCCTAAAGATATATGGCGAGGAAGATTTGGCGTTTTTCCACTGGATCTCGACCCCTGTGAGACAATGTTTCTCTCAGCCTCGCTCTGAACACTTCAGGGTGATATCCTTTTCTCTCTCTGAACAACAGAGGCTCCTTCGAGATAAGTTCGTATCGCCCTCTTACATTGAGTATGCTGGAAGGGTGCAGGGAATAAGGGAAGGAACAAAATCATGGAGGGACTTTTCCTTTTACCCATAGAAGCTTCTGTTTGAAGTAGATTAGATGGGTGTAATAATACCCTTATGGTCAGAATTGAATCATTCCTGATTTTTTTTTTTACATTATAAGCTTAAAACGAAATTGATTTATGCCATGGGAATAAACTTTTTTTTTATGGTGATTTTTGAGGTTATCCTTCCATCTGTTATCTTGTCTCATCCACTCAGTGAGGGTTTCATTTCTTATCCTTTAGGTAGTTTTCCTTATAGCAGTGTCATATTTATTCATTATTCATATTTTATTACTTGCAACAATGATGATGATTTCAATCTATTAAAAATAAATAGCCCCAAAGATTAGTTTGATTGGTAGTTATTCACATGTGGAAGTTCATTGAGTCTTGATATCAGATCTTATCAAATCCCTTTGGATTACCATTAGATATTTTGGTTGGTAAGTGGGAAGACATTTTTTTCATTCATATTTTATTATTTTTAAAAATTCCATGTGTAAACTCAACATTGACCACCAATATGACACATCTTAGTCACACTTGATTATAGAATGTGCCTCTGGATGCAATAATGATGATGAATCCAATCTATTAAAAACCAAATAATATATTTAAAAAAATATAAACCCAACAAAAATCTCAAAAACAAACAATTAAAATAATAATTAAAAAAAAAAAAACACCAATACTCACCTTAAAAAGATAAAAGAGAGAAAAAAAAAATACAATTTATTTCATGCCTTTTTGTTGAAATAGGTTTCAATGTACTTGAAATTTTATAGCAAATATCACTACCATGACCATATACATTTCATGTCCCATAACAACTATTGAATGCCCCAATAAAGAAGTTGTCAAAGGATATTGAATCCACACTTTTTAAGTTACCTTTGAAGTTAATGGTACAACAATGAACTATTGATTTATACAAAACTCTTTTGCTTTTCACAGTGACGGATAAGGGTTTTGTATTAAAAAACTTTTGTGGTTGAACTATATGACAAGAGATTACATGGAAGAATATAACCTCTAATAGGTGGAATCCACCCAACATAATGCTTAGACATTCCTCTACACTAAGTTTTCATTTAGCATTACGTCTTTTTCAAAGCTAGGCTTACATTAGTATACACAAACAAATTGAGTATAACACTAAATATAAAACTAGTACATGGTTAAAAGAGATCTCAATGTCAATTTTGAGTCTGATATGTCATTATTGGTGGAGGCATTTTTTATTTTTCATTGCTTACATCCACTCATCCTTTTGAGATTGTAGTAGAGTAATAGAGTCCTTGCGATCTTTTTTTTCTTGGGAGACCTCTTTACTCTCTTCCTTTATTAGGGTTGTATGGGGGGTTAATAGTCTCCAACGTTACTTCTTCTTATTCTACCTAGTCAACCTAACTCATATTAGATTGAGGAGTGAAATGAGAGGGTTTGTCTTCATATTTTTCTTCAAGAGTTTGGGCCTGGAGTGTTGAAGATGGAAGGGGGATTTTTCTTCTGGCTTGGATGGAGTTCACTCAAGACATTTCTTCTTCATAAGCAAGAGACATTGGTGAAGGATGTACCTATGTGATTGGCTAAGAGACATGTTTTGGTGTTGGCAAAAGAGGGTCCTTACTGATCAAGCGGTGTGCCTCTATTGCTCCAAACCACCAAGTGGGAATTCACTGAGATTTCCTTGAACACATGGTATTTAAGAGATTGATGAAATGAGCAATGACCCGCCCTATTTCAAAGCATGATTTGAATCTAAAGTTCACTTGTTCATAGTCCAACTTTTGAGTCAAGATATAGTTTTGAAAACTAGCTTGATTTTTACCATAAATCCCTTATTAAAATCCATGTCCACACATATTCACACACATGTTGTGATACATCAATGCTCTATTTCCTCACTTCTAGAATGAAATTTTAGTATTGTTATCAATATCACTTAGGGAATTGTAACCCTACAATTGCAAAGGAAGGTTAGACAATCTAACCCAAGAAGGTGTCATAGAGAGACGTATCAAATGCTAGAGTCCAAGGCTTCATACAAAGTACAATTTTCCCTAGAACCATGGATTAGAGTTGAGGATTTAATCTATATATTCTATTAGGTCAAAATCTACTATGAAAAATCCTTTGGCGCAAGGATATATATAAGCTTCTTCTTTCAAATCTAGTTTCTAGGAGTAGGAAATCCATTGATGGAAGTGTGTAATCTTGGGACAAAAACCATTGAATATACAAATTAACCCATTGTCTTTGTAGGATGTTGATTACTCTACTATGTCCTTGGCTATAAAAATAGATAGAAACAAAGCTTCATTGACCATGTGAAGTTGAGGGGGTTGGAGGGGTCCCCCTTTTACACAATATCTTTGAAATAGATTTTGAAGGCCTCGAGTGCTAGGGGCGATCTTGCTCCAATGTTAACCGAAAAACCTTTGGGTGACGTTGGAGCAACAACCATATTCTAGGATGAAAGAGAGGAGTTTGAATCTACCATGATTGAGGAGGAAATCTATAAGGCTATGAGAGCCAATATGGTGGATGTAACACCCCATTTCTAAACCCATGATTATGTATGTAATTAATTATGTTAATGATTTCCATGAAATGGCATATAAACATTGTAAATACACTATTGTTGTTTGATTAAAAATACTAGCAACTCACTATGGGGGTGAATCCTTGAATGTACTGGACATGATATCACCAGATGGAATTGATGAAGTGGGATTTATGAGGTGGATTGGTGAGGTGGAAGGGAGAATATTCAATGAGGAAAAGTGGAAGCTTTCCTAACACTCTATCCTGCACCTGCAAATTGAATGAATCGCATGTCCATGTACCATGAACTGCCTAGAGCCACATAAATTGATTATGAAAGAACACAATTGGTAGTTGAAGTAGTAAATATTGCTAACAAAAATAGAACATGGTAAAAAAGAACCCGAAAGAAGGAGGATAGTGCATGCAAGAGATGAATGAGGGGGAAGTAAGGAAAGTCTAGACATAGATGAAGAGGAGAGGTAGATACCCGTCCTGTGGACATTGTGCATAGGAGGGAAGGAACACGTAGAACTGGAGAATAGGTTTCGATCAAAGAGAGAACTCGAAAAAAAAAAAGGTTCTGGTCCAAGAAGGGAGTGACGTCTAGAGATGTAGCATGAAGATACAGAGAATGCACGAGTGCATATAATAGAAATATCAAATAACTTGTGGAAGAGTTTTGAGTTGGAGAATAGAAGACCTGAAGCTTAGACTAGAGAAAAATAGGGTTGCGAGCTTGATGTTGGTTGGAAAGAGATCAAAACTAAAAGGAGAGGGTGTTGATGGAAAGTGTAGTTGTGAAGGGACTCTCTTGTACAGAGGAAATATAGCAAGGAAGGCATCTAATAAAACCTATGGAGGTCCTGAGCTCTGCGGGAATAAGAGAGACCTATGTTGCTACCCGAGAAGTGAAAGAGAGTAACCTTCCTGATCCATTTCTTGAATTTTGGAGGTTATCAGTGAGAGAATCCCCTGGTGGTATCATGGCTTGGCATGGGAGTGGCCTGCTGCTGAAGTCACAGAGCACGCAGTGCCTATGGTTGGAAAGGGGAACACCCACAGTCAATCATATTGTATTATTTCCTTAATAGATAAGTATTTACTTGCTTTGGATCTATTTATGACTGATCTTTTCATGTCTATTTATGATTGATGTATATATATATATATATATGCATGTGAAATTATTTGAATTCAAGATTAGTTCAGATGTGTATAAGTTTATAGTTGAATGCATGAATGTTAGGACCTATATAGAGTGTAATTCATGAGCTGATAAACTGTTGTGAACTTGACCATTTTATTTCCCTATGTGAAAATATTGTAAGTCATGCAATATCTCTTGTAAGTGTGAATAGCTTTCAATGGCATTGAATGGTGTAAAACCCTCGAAATTTAGGACTGGAGTCCTATAGAATTCAATAAATGACTAAGTTCCCAAGCAGGCTGGTGTAATTCCTTGGAATATTGTGTTAATCCTGTGTTGATGCGAGGAGGTATCATGGTCGTCGATCTAACAGATCGATAGATATCAACCCTTCGTTGGCAGGGCGTATCATCGGGGAGTTTCAAGTTCTGAGGTCAGTACAAGGTCTGACGATACTAGAACCCCAAGTGAGAACGAAGACCGTTGATCTAGTTGTCCATATCCCGGGAGAGATGTGAGTCATTGATACTATATATGTCATCCTCGGAGGTCCCAAGAGGAATGTGGACGTCATGCCATGAGGTTCAATGATATTGTGGCACAAGAGTAGATGACAGTTGTCGATCTATGGCCCCTTTTCAAAACCACCCCCCCCCACCATTGATTTTGAATCCATTTCCCTTTACTTAGATGAAAAATGGGAGGATGACATCATAGTGACATCTCGGTGACATGGATTTCCACCTCAAAATCCCATGTACTGTGATAGTGACAGGTGTCACTCTGTGAATGGTCGTTAGAGTATGAGTAGGCCCCATTGGAATAATGAGTTCCTTTGGTCCTTTGTGGCCAATTGTGACCGTTGGATCAGTCGGGGACCATCCCCGAGAAACCTGGGCTGTAGATCCCAGGCATATCATCGTCAAAGGCATAGAGAGTGAAAACCTAAGAGAAGGATAGAATGTCGATGACACCAGCATCGACGACGTGATGAGAATTATTGATACACTAATAGGTGAGAGGGATATTTGTCGATGATCTATTGGGAAACACAGTCAAATGAGCTGTGACAATGATTACATCATGAGTTGACGTGGCATGCCAACAAGGTAGCCAAAGTATCCTAGGATGATAGGTTTCAGCTCATGGTTGGTTGACAAGAGTCCTAAGAGGAAGGGTGTTGATAATTTATGGCCCTTGACCAAGTTTTGAGGATACTTGGTCATGTTTGACCTATTTTTGGGACTTCGACAGGATGTCAAAGGCAAAGCACAAGACGAAGTAGAGATCGTGGGATCTCAGCCCCTTTTTAGGGTTTATTGGGTTTTGGTCTTATTTAACAGGTATGGGAATGTCGGCCCATGGGTTTACCCATGTGTAGGCCTATTTTGTAATGTATAAATAAGTATCTAGGCGATGTAGTGAATATGAAATGGCTAAGTGCCAGATTTGGATCTATGTGATCAAGAGTTGTAAGTGCTTTGTGCATGCTATGTGAGACTTGTAGAGCTAAGTGCAAGTCATTGTAAGAAACTGTGGAAGGCTATGTGCTTAGATATACTTGGGAAAGGAGGATATATCAGGCTGCACATATCTCCTATCCTCTGCGGAGTAGGTTTCTTGAGGCTCTGTGCATGTAAATGATTGAAGAAGCTAATAAAGAAGACCAAGAGTTGGTGGGTGTAACCCTAGGGTGGGGGTGAACCACGTATATGGTGTATTGCTCTAATTTGTGAGATGTGTTGATGTGTTTATATGTTAATGTGCTTAGTGCTTTGATATAGATGAATGGTAGATAGATATGTTAATGCTATGTGCTTAATAGTATGGATATGACCCATGTGAATATGCTTAGCACTTGAATCTTCTAGATTTGATCTGTTTCTTTATGATAAGTGCTACTAGATGCTGGATTTGGTTGAATACGGTGATGCTCTATGATTAGGGTTTAACTGTGTTGTAAATAAGACTGGATATTGATGAATGTTAACTGTTGAGTGCTCTATTAAGTGTTAGAATCACATTTTTGTGTCCCAACTAAGGTTGCAAACACTAGAGTCCTACAACCACCCCTGCCTCTACCTCGGGTGAGACTTCATTTGCTTCGTAGGTGTTGCCGAAAGGGCTGGTAGTTAGGGTTTTGTTGGTGCGTTGTTGTAGCATTAAACCCTGGGTCTGCCCCTGTGCCAACAAATGGTTCCTTTGTCGGGACCTGAAACTGTGATTGTTGGGAACTGAGGAAGAAGAACCTTTGTGTGAAGATCCGACCTGAAATTGTGAAAGCTTTGTGTGTAGATCTGTCGCTCTAGTGCGCAGTATTCTACTTGATCTGTGAAGCTCTACGCCAAGAAAAGAGGTCAAATCTAAATAAAAGAGGTAAGATCTAGGAGCTCTGTGCCCTGATAAAGGTAAAAGTGAGACTAAAGAGGTAAGATCAGTAAGCTTTGTGATCTGTAGAAGTAAGATAAGTGGAAAATTTTTGTTTCTAAAGTATGAATCTAGGTATGTTTGATAAGATTTTCCCTAGCTTGAAAACTAGGGCATTGATAGAAGAAAGAAGATTTGATATAAGTAGATCTGATAATAATAGTGAAAGATATGTTATACCTATGCATAGAAAGAATGTTTGAACTAAGAGATGGATGCAGGATCCTAGAAAGAATTTTGTGTAGGTTAAATACCATGATTCTAGTGCACAATACAGGAAAAGATGGGGATCATTTAAGAGAAAGAGAGGATTAACTCTTTGTTACAGTTGTATAAGACCAGGACATCTAGCTAAGGACTGCCCTGGTAGAAGACTTGGTTGTCTTTGTTGTAAAGCTACGAATCATGAAGTTTTAGATTGCCCTAGAATGATTGCTAAGCTTGAAAAAAAGAATATGAGACAATAATACCATGAGGAAGGTCAGGCAACTAAGACCATGGTAGAACCTCAGAAAGAATCAAAGACTGTATTGAGGAAAATGAAAGAAACCTTGAATGATCACCGACATATTAATTTATCAGATATCTTTAAAGAAAAAGAGTGCATTGAAACAAGAATAGGAGACTTCGACATTGACTGTGTTCTAGATGAAAAAACACAGGTGAATATTATGACAGAAAGAACTTGGGAAATTCTAGGAAATCCAACTATAATTCCTTCATTGGGAGGAATATGATTATTCATAGGAAAGATGATAACCCTATGTGGAAATCTCACCCAGATATCTATGAGTGCTCGTGGAACTTCGATAGAGGAAGAATTTGAAGTTGTTAAATTTATTGAGAATAACGCTCCATTTTCTATGTTACTAGGAAAACATTGGATTGAAAGAGATCAGGCCAGAAGGAAAGAAGAAGAAGTCTTAGAGCAGAAGAAGCAAGAGTTAAAATATTTCATGATTAGGAGGATCGCACACTTGATTGAAGAACAGGAGAACTGAGTGAAGCTATTCAAAACCAGAGACTTGGATGTCAAAGTGGGAAGAACACTAGAAGACCCGCAGAAGACTGAAGTACCTATTCCAAATATAGATGAAGTATTACCCTTGATTTCTAGGAAAGAATCTCAATAGCATGAAGTTACTATGCCAAAAGAAGACAAGAATTAGAATGGAAAAAGGAATACTAAGATGAATTTCACTGAAAAGAAGGCTAGAAAACTAAGTAAGAAGAGAGCTAAGATTGAAAAGTTCCAGAAAGTTCCAGAGGGAACTTCGCAGAAGGAAAATTTGCAAAATTGGAACTTCACTGAGATATCAGAACTGCATCACATGGCACTTCACCATGGCGAAGAAATATAGCCGTTGGGAATAGTATAACTATTAGACCGACACCCCGAATGGGTAGAAAGGAATTTATGGTCAGACAGCTCGCCATCAGACCGTTGGGACCGTGCCATAATGGACGAAACTGAATTAATGGAGGCTTCTCACCCATTGGAGAGATCTGTTGCCTCGTTATCCATTTATTTCGTCGAGCCATGCACTGAGAACACTTTTGATAACCCTGAATCTGAGCCCGCAGATTAGTTGATTCTGGACATGATCATCACACTATCACCATCCATCCTATTGCATTGACTAGTTAATCTTTAAACCTGAGATATTCAACCATGAGCGTGCATGTCAGATGATCTTAGCGCTATAGAGAAAATTTTCGAAGAAGTTCTCATTGATATCATGACTGAAAGAGTAGTGTCTGCAAGTATTCAAGCGTCATTGACGAGAGGAGTGCAAGCCTCTCCATCGACTTCTCACGGAGCCGAACCATCCCGACCATCAGTGGAAAAGAGAACCAAGCACATAGATGACCTAGAAAATGTGAAGTTGATCCCGACCATAATGCTCGACTACATCCCACCTTTGGCTAGAGCAGTGAGTTGAGATAATGTGCCAAGAGATTTTGAGTACACCATGGTTACTGCGTACCTCCCGAAGGGGATACACACAGTAAGAGCACAGTAGGACAAGATCACAACATTGAAGTTCAGTGACTTCAACCTCAGAGATCGCAAGAACCATAACATGCTCGCCCCATATAAATACTTGACCAGGACAAAGGAGAAGAATTCAAAGATAATCCCCCAGCCATGGACAATGAACCTCACGTAGTCCACCCTACTGAATGTAATGAAAATCCCACACTTCAAAAGGCTCTAGGAAGTGAACGCCTATGTCAAGATTCTACTTTCATTTACCATGGAGGCTAATTATGGCTAGATCATCGTATCAAAGTCGATCCGACATTGATCCATAAGATCACCAGATTGAGTATGCAAGGACCTAATCCACAGGACTTCTATCCAGGAAAATCCACAGATCACGCGCTGGCACAGACGATCAAGGATACATACAACGATGTTGAAAAGGGGATGCGAGGCTATAAGTTAGCTTCCATCCAGAATGGTGCAATGCACCTAGCCTTCCAGTTAATATCCAGAAAGTTAGTAAGCAAGAACCGACCCACGCAGGTTACAGGCTTTGTCATTGACCTCGCGATGAAGTGTGTGGAAGGTCTATAGATGAACTGGGTGAAGTACCTAGTTAATCAGCTTGAACTAGACTATTGCAAAGCACAAGATCAGGGATACGAGTTTCACTTTAGCTAGCTCGTGATCCTCATCGCCTTTGTTGCCTGGGAGATGTTGGAAGGTGTGACCTTTTTGGATATTGAACCGTTCAAGCCGCTTGCTGCGAAGTTCACCACACTTTGGTACTCGAGTGATATGAACAAACAGTGGCAATCGAACATTGTTTTCATACATATTACCTCCATCTGAGGAGAACCATCGAAGCTGAACCTCGCATGACTCTGAACACCCTACAAATGTTCTGACCCTTGATGAAGTTTCATGTAGATCTGCACTTCATCTACATTACAATGCGAGAAGATGAACATAAGGAGCAACTTCAGTCGTACTACAATCTCATGGAAGAGGACCTTGAGGAGATCACTAAGGACTGGTCGATAGACCTCCTTATCCCCACAGACCCTATAGAGATGTCTAACCCTGACAACCCAGAGACCATGAAAAAAGAACATGATACACCCGAACACATCAGAAGGAAGAAAACCAAAGAGGTCCAAGACTTAAGCAGTGCCTCAGAGAAGACTGCATCAGTATCACCCAGCCAAGGAGGTGATGACGAAGTAGAAGAGATAAATGGCAAGGAATATGAATAGAAGCAAGGCAAAGTAACACCGCATAGAGATGAGGCTAGTCCCCTGAAGAAAAGGAAGGTTTCTCCCAAGAAACCCTCTTTGCGGAATAAATCCAGAGCCATCATGACCAAGATGTAGACTGTACTTACTACCAATGATTTTGACTTCATCATAGTAGCCCTGAACGATGCTTCGCTCGAAATTGTGGAAAAACAAGAAGCTAAGTAGTAGGAAATGTACGACAGAATTGAGGTCGAACTTCAAGGGGTATAGTAGGCCCTTTAGTCTAGTCGCGCAGTCTCCACTGCGCCCCTGCCATCAGGAGAACCATATTTGGGAGATGAGCCATCCTAACTCCGTCAACTAGCATATGCATCCGAAGCTCACCCCCGATGAGCACAAGAAGAAATAGAACAAGCCACCCAGGCCTTGAAGAAAGTGCAAGGCGTAATTGTAGAACAACGTAGAGTTGCATAGCAAGAGAAGGTTTCTCTCCAGACAAAGATTGACGAAGAGAAAGCACAGATGCAGCAAGCAAAAGGAACAGTTGCTCGTAGAGCAACTCAAAGTGAAAGAAGCAGTCAATAGATCACTCCGCTTTGTGACAGGCTTAGAGCCACAAGTAGAAGGCCGAGTCACGCATCAAGTAGAGAAGCTAGAAGAAGCTATCCAACAGCTACAACAAAAAGTAGTAGACTTAGAAATCCGCATAGTGCCCAGCACCCCGTAGGATGTAAGGGATCAAATAGAAGCACAATTGAGAGAATAAAGGCCCTTGCCATGGAATGTAAGCAACTGAGTGATCATAGTGCCCAAACCTATGAGAAACTCATTGAGAATACATAACTGAAGGAACTGGAGTTGTAGCTCCAAGAGGCGAAGTATCAAGAAGAAACAATACAGGCACAGTTGAAGTCCCTATCAGTTGTTGAAAGAATGAAGCGATCCCAGGAGCAGCACACTGCCCAGCAACATATCCATACCATTCAGATCAAGGTCATGGAAGTGACTCTGAGACTCCAACCTGTAGAGGATGAGGCTTACCAACTATTCACAGAGATTGAAGGCTGAGGAGCAGAAATGGAGCAAGTCGTCACTGTAGTTGAAAAACGCCTAGAGGGACCTATCAACGAAGCAGTCATACAAGAGTTCACTGAAAAGGAGGTTGTGGCACAACAACAAGTCGAAGCACCTCAATCCAATATCGAGGATTTTGAAGCAGAATAAGTCAGACCAGAGTGACTTGGGACGAGTCACAGGTGAGTGTTGGGGGCTTGTTGGCCCTTGACCAAGTTTTGAGGATACTTGGTCATGCTTGACCTATTTTTGGGAGTTTGACAGGCTATCAAAGGCAAAGCGCAAGACAAAGCAGAGATCATGGGATCTTGGCCCCTTTTTAGGGATTTTTGGTTTTTGGGATTATGTAACGGGTATGGAAATGTCGGTCCATGGGTTTACCCATGCATAGGCCTATTTTGTAATGTACAAATAATTATCTAGGCAATGTAGTGAATATGAATGGCTAAGTGCTAGAGTTGGATCTATGTGGTCAAGAGTTGTAAGTGCTTTGTGCATGTTATGTGAGACTTGCAGAGCTAAGTGCAAGTCATTGTAAGAAACTATGGAAGGTTGTGTGCTTAGATCTACTTGGGGAAGGAGGATCTAGAGGGTTGCACAGATCTCTTATCCTTTGTGGAGTAGGGTTCTTGAGGCTCTGTGCATGTAACTGATCGAATAATATAATAAAGAAGACAAAGAGTTGGTGGACGTATCCCCAAGGTGGGGGTGAACCACATATATTCTTTGTTTCTCTGCTTTGTGTGATGTGTTGATGTGTTTATATGTTAATGTGCTTAGTGCTTCGATATAGATGAATGGTAGATAGATATGTTAATGCTATGTGCTTAATAGTATGGATATGACCCATGTGAATATGCTTAATTCTTGAATCTGCTAGATCTTATCTATTTCTTTATGATAAGTGCTACTGGATCTTGGATCTGGTTGAATACAGTGATGCTCTATGATTACGTTTTAACTGCGTTGTAACTAAGACTAGATATTGATGAATGTTAACTGTTGAGTGCTCTATTAAGTGTTAGAATCATAGATCTGTGTCCCAGCTAAGGTTGCAGACACTGGAGTCCTGCAACCACCCCTACCTCTACCTTGGGTGAGACTTCATCTACTTCGCAGGTGTTTCCCAAAGGACCGGTAGTTAGGGTTTTGTTGGTGTGTTGTTGTAGCGTTGAACCCTGGGTTTGCCCCTATGCCAACAATAACCATTGATTTTGTCAGAGATCTGACAAGGAGATATGGACCATTGAATCCAAACATATTATCATCAAGAATGTGGGAGGTTGGAATGGTTGTATTCGTCCAAGGAATGTCGATGACAAAGGGAGTTAGGGATAATCACAATCATTGATTGATGGAGGTATAGGTTAAAATCTCCACCATTGATCTCAGTAGTCACATCCATATTATAATGGTCGTTGGAGTCTGGGCGCTAACCCTCGCACTAAAATATGTCGTTGATGTGCTCCTAGCCTTCATTATCTGGAGTTGATAACTGTAGGATCTGAGGAGGTGCACCTTAGTGCATCATCATCGCATCCCTGCCAATAGAGAAGAGTTTTTTGGATAATGAATCATGACGAAGACATGAGGAGGACCAAAGGTTCGGGTTGGGGACATGACGTGTCACTACCACATGGAGTTGAGCTAGAAGGTGGCCAATGAAGGTCCATGAAACTTTAATAAGTGATAACCTTTGATCCTAATCTCATAATTGAGTGTGGTTATAGTCATTGAAAATATCTCAAAGAGCAAAAGATAATGATATGCTCGAGAAGAGGGTTGAGAGGGTTGGGAAGAAGCGAAATTTGATTACCCCATTTCCTTGAAAGTTATTAAGGGGATTGGGTGTGTTACAAAGTGGTATTAGAGCAGAGTTCAAACACTAGGCCTAGACAAGTCAGAGAAATATCACAACACTATTATAGCAAGGCCAAGAATAGCATGTTAGAAATATTTTATCTGTGCTAAAATATTGACTATTATCTGCACAAGTTCCTTGAGAAGAAGGACTGCATATTGAAATCTTGTTCTGGGATTTCTTTCAACATAAGAGTTGTTGTCTCTTGATGGATATATATTTTTTTATACATGAGTGGGAATATGCTAATAATAATTATGAATGAATATGAATGGATAAATTGGCAGAATCCTATTAAGGGTTTCTTAAGTCCAGAGAATGAATAATCTGGACGGTTTCAATAAGTTATAAAGTTCCCTGTAAAAATGGACCGATGGAGCCCCTGACAATTTTTTTTAATTGTTGTTTAATGAATAAACTAATCCCCTTTTGTATGATTCTTCAGGGTTAGAGGATTGATAGAAAAATTGTAAGGTCAGTTTACTTGACCTCTAAAGAATGAAACTTGTTGATGGGATAAACTAGTTAAGCAAAGAAAAGGGGTCCTTTCGACTATTGATAGATCTCATGAAAGAGGTGAAATGACATGAACATATGAGAAAGTTTATGAGCTCCTAGATGCAATAAGAACAATATTTTGTCTATTAACCTAGAGGTATGTCTATGCACATGAATGCAAGAGGAAGAAAACTAGAATACATTTGCACTGTAGGCATGGGTAAGATTCTTGGTGCACAAGATATGATCTAATGCATATGGCAATGATGGAGCATGTATACAACATGGAAACAGACTTATTAGAACCTATATATTGTGGTGAGGTGTGTCCTATCGAGGAACCAATTTGGTCAATAATGACCCGATGTCAACAGGAGAATTAACAACATGAATGAAATGTTGATGATGCTATTGTTATTTCCTATGAAGATAAGGTTGTAATGATTAGAGAAGGACTGATATATATATATATATATATATATATATATATAAAGTCTCGTAAAGAAAGTACTAGAGCATTTCTAGATGACCAACGGGCCAGATTGACATACAGATATGGATCGTGTCCATATGGATATGGCTTAATATACTCAAGTAGCAGTTATAAGGAATGATCTAGAAGTTGAAATGTCGATGTGTGTGGACGACATAGAAAAGTGTAAGAAATGAACTTGCATGCTAAATATCTATGTATGCATGTATATGCTTGAGGGCATGGATTGAATGCATTATTAGGTTACCTAGTATAAAGGCAGAAAATGAATATGTTGGTGAGACTAGTCATGTTGATGACTATAAGTTCTCATCAGAAAAGAATGATGAGAAAGTAAAATAATGAACAAGGTGATATAGAATTGTGCAATTGATGTACATATATGATCATACATGAGTGTATGTATAATAAAGGCATGGTATGACTTCCTGATCAAGTAGGTTGTGAGGCAAGATGTGTACTTTCCAGATCTGATCAAGGCCATGGATGCATGGTTGACCCTATGTAGAAGAGTCTAAATTGTTGTGTTTAAATGATAGCTTAAGGAGGGTGTGCTTCACTCCTCAGTAAAAGCTAGTGTAAACTACAAAAAGATTAAGGAGCAAGGGCTCTTTGTTGTTATGAATATAAGGCAATATGATTGTGCCTTTGAGTAGTTCATGAAAATGATTAGGAACAAATCATTAGTGGAATTATTTAAATAATCATACATATGAAAAATGTAAAGTGTGCCTATGGTGGGCACACAACATGATGATGCATGTGGTTGAGTGCATAAAAGTACCTTATGAATGCAAACTGATGAATGCACATGTTTGAATGTTTAGTTGAATCTATGCATGTTTATAATCCTTATGGAATCTTGTGTAAACCTATGAAATGATGAGGTTGAGGCTGAGGTTGAATGAGAATTGAATTCATCTCAGATGGTGATGGGTATGAAACAAAACAATTGCACGACGAAGAAGTTCCACATGGAGGAAATGTGTAAATACTATGTCAAGAGAACGAAGTTATAATATTAGTGACTACTGGAAAATTAAATAGTTTGCTGCAAGCCTATCCAAATAAGAATCCTGGATTACATTTTAAATATAATGCATGAATGAAAGATATGTAAATGAATGATGGCCAACCTGATTTCTCTTTGTTAAATGTGTAGAATGCACTAGTTATTAAATTGTGAAGCAAAGTCTTGATGTTATAAGTATGTTGTTACATCTAGGAAAAGTAAAAATGAGACTTGATCGAGACTACTCAAGGAATGGAGTAGATAGACCCCCAAAAGGGGGATAGACTGCATAAACAAATAAGAAGAAAAGGGAAAACACTTTTCTCATTTTAAAACTTTGATTTTCTTAGCAAAATTGTATGCCATAAAAGAACATATGTGAAATCTAATCCATCGGGTGAAAGGAAAATGAAATGACAAATATATTTAAATGAATGATCTTGGTTGAACCACGTTGAGTAAAGGCATCGATGCCTTGGAAATAACATAGTTGGACTGAAAGTCCCAGACTGTGTAGAAGGAGTTGGAAAAAGGGAATAATTCCTTAACTCCTTTCCTTGTGGTTTATTTCGTTTTTCTCTGGGATGAGAAATTAAAATGATGATGGTTGTAGGATAATAAAAGAACTGAAAATTTTTATCGTGATTGCACTAGTAAACACATAGAGGAACAATGTGATAGAATGCATATAGATACGATGAGGTGTATCTAAATTGTTTTTGAAGCTATGGCACATGCATTTTCGTTAACATTATAGCTAATATATTTTTCACTGTGATGATATATGTCATGTGCAGAAAAGATTGGCCTTGTTGGGTAAGGAAAACTACCAATGGTGGATAACCTCGGGCAGAAGATAAATGCAATAAGGTTGTTGATAGAAAGGAACAATGGAAGGGGTTGTGGGAGTCCCCATGAAACACCATTGATGAGGTAAATCATAGAGGGTGTTGGCAGTCAGAACAGGTAAAACGATTTCATGCTTGTGTGGCATGAGATTTGAAAGGGATTTGGGTAAGAATCCCTTTTGAGATATTTTATTATCTTTGATGCTATGCATGTGATTCAATTGATTGTTGTGTGCCATAAATGTAATGGCTGATCGGGGATGTTTGGAAACAAAATTTTCCCTAAACAACACATTGATTGAATGTGTTGAGGAAATGCATGTGTGCATAAGAGGGAAAATAAAAGACTTCTAAATATGGAAGGAGAACCTTCCAATATCCAACTATAGTTATGACAATGGTAAAAATAGGAGTTGGGTGCCCATGAGTGTTGGAATTTGGTTATTAGTGAAGAAAGAATGCTTAAAATTCATTCATGTGAAACTTTTTGTTTCAGGTGTGTTGATTTGAGTTTACGGTCAACTCAAGGAGGGAAGCACACTCTTGTTGTAATAATGAATGTGAATAAAGAATTCATGTGGTGAGAGGTTGGTTGAGTTCCAACACACCATGGAAATAATGTTTGACATGAAGTATGGTAATTTGAAATCAATGCAAGGGTGCATTGTGTGTAAATGTGACCATGGGAATTGGCACATTGATTAAAATCCATTAAATGACTGATTGAATTTTGAAAGGATTGATATGCTAAATTAATGTATGTGTAAGGAATRGTATTTCCTTTTGATTAAATGAATTTGATTGTTAGAATGCACAGTTCTAAAATTGTTTGGGAGCCACTRCAAGTGTGCAATGAAGATATAATGTGCATGATAACTAACAATTTGTTTGKATATATGAAGATGGAATTGCAGGAAAAAGGTTATTGGATATGGAATTGTTGTAATCCCATGAGGAATACCAATGCCTGTTGAGTCAAACTGATATGAGAAGGAGACTATCATACTRGTGGATTTGGTTCCTACATGGAATAGATCYGAAAATGGAAAATGTGAAAGTTGAAATCTGTGGGCAACATATTTGAAACAGTTTGACTAAACTGATGAGCCTCAAAGTTACTATATGCATGTGATACAGGTGARATGAAAGATATGTCCTAGAAGGATATATTATGGCTTTCAAGMTGGGAAAGCATCAAAAGGCTACTTTTGTGACATGAGAACCCCRTGAGATKCCATGATCATCATTGTGACRAGMTATGATATGTCAGAGMAGRTCTGAGGGAYGCCTCAGTTGTAAGACTATAATTCTCTAAGCTCTTCATGTGMATGGAAGTTKTGGAAAATGGTGGATCGCTCGAAGAACTRTATAACAGAGAAGGGGATGCCTGAGCYTGGAGGGTGAGTCACTACAAGGAATAGGAGACTTGGATAATTTATACTACATKCTAGTTGGGATCATGAGCATAGTGRGTATGTCAAGGAAAAACAATGAGCCRAGTAAAATGTGACAACCATATGGATGYGGATCCATAAATTTCACATATAAGTATTATGCTAATACATGCATATTTCCTCTTGAATTATGGACATCAATAAAATGTTTATGCATGAAATTGTAAATTGATAAGCATGTTGTTTGAATGTTGTTGTAGGCATGATTCAGAAATGCCAGAGTCCAAGTGAGGGCCAGACCAACCAAAGGAGGATGTTGTTGAACCTGCCGAAAGACAAGGCGTGACAGGTGCTCTCGAGAAGAACATTGAGGCCAATGTTCCTTTTAAGGGGGAGGGAAATGTAACACCTCATTTATAAACCCCTGATTATGTATGTAAATAATTATGTTAATGATTTCCATTCCATGGCATATAAACATTGTAAATATATTATTATTGTTTGATTTAAAATGCCAACAACTAATTGTGGGGGTGAAGCCTTGAATGTATTGGTCGTGGTATCACCAGATGGAATTGATGAAGTGGGATTTCCATGGTAGATTGGTGAGGTGGAAGGGAGAAGCTTCAATGAGGAAAAGAGACATCTTTCCTAACACTCCATCCTACACCTGTGAATTGAATGCATCACCTATCCACGTACCTTGAACTTCCTAGATCCATGTAAACTGATTATGAAAGAACATGATTGATAGTTGAAGCAATAAATATTGTTGATATAACTAGCACATAGTCAAAAAGAAATTGACAAAAGGAGGACATTGCATCCAAGAGATGCACAAGGGGGAAACAAGGAAATTCTAGTCACAGATGAAGACGACATGTAGAGACCCGTCCTGTGGACATTGTGCATAGGAGGGAAGGAACACACAAAATTGGAGAAGAGGTTTTGATTGAAGAGAGAACTCTGAAAAAAAAGATTTTGGTCCAAAAAGGGAGTGTTGGCTAGAGATGTAGCATGAAGAGACAGAGAATGCACAAGTGCGTGCAATAGAAAGATAAAATAACTCATGGAAAAGTTCTGAGCTGGAGCAGAGAATACCTGAAGCCCAAACTAGAGAAAAAGAGGGTCGCGGGCTTGATGTTGGCTAGAAAAAAATTGACACTAGAAGGAGAGGGTGTTGATGGACAATGTAGTTGTGAAGGAACTCTCTTGTGCAGAGGAAATCTAGTAGGGAAGGAATTTGATAAGCCCAGTGGAGGTCTTGAGCTCGACGAGAATAAGGGAGACCTTTGGTGCTTCCTGAGAAGTGGAGGAGAGTAACCTCCCTGATCTATTTCTTGACTTTTGAAGGTTATCAGTGAGAGAATCCCCATGTTGTATCATGGCTTGGCATGGGGGTGTCCTGCTGCTAAAGTCACATAGCACCCAACACCTATGGTTGGGTGGAAAGGGAACACCCACAGTCAGTCAAATTGGATTATTTCCTTAATAGATAAGTATTTACTTGCTTTGGATCTGTTTATGACTGATGTATTTATATGCATGTGAAATTGTTTGAATTCAAGATTAGTTCATATGTGTATAAGTTTATAGTTGAATTCCTGAAAGTTAGGACCTGTATAGAGTGTAATTCATGAGATGATAGACTATTGTTAACTCAACCATTTTATTTCTCTATGTGAAAAACTTGCAAGTTGTGAAAGATATCTTGTAAGTGTCAATATCCTTCAATGGTGTTGAATGGATTAAAACCTTTGTAATTTAGGACTGAAGTCCTATATAATTCGAGAAATGACTAAGTTCCCAAGTGTGATGGTATAATTCCTTGGAATCCTGTGTTAATCCTACGTTGATGCAAGGGGGGATCGGGATATTTCGACCCTTCATTGGTGGGGCGTATCATTGGGGAGTTCCAAGTGCCGAGGCTGATACAAGGTCTGACGACACTAGAACTCCAAGTGAGAAAAAATAATGTTGATCTAGTTGTATGTATCTCAGAAGAGATATGGGTCATCGATACGACGTATGTCATCTTCAAAGGTCCCAGGAGGAGTGTGGATGTCGTGCCGGGAGGGACAACGATACTGTGGCACAAGAGTCAACGATAGTCATCAATATTTGGCCCCTTTTCAGAACCACTCCCCCCCCACCATTCATTTTGAATCCATTTCCATTTACTTAGAAAAAAACTGGGAGGATGACATCATAGTGATGTCTCGATGACATGGATTGCAAACTCGACATCCCATGTACTGTGATAGTGACAAGTGTAACTCCATGAATGGACATTAGAGTATGAGTTGGCCCCATTGGGATAAGGAGTTCCTTTGGTCCTTCATGGACAATTATGACCGTTGGATCAGTCATGGACCCCGAGAAACCTGGGTCGTAGATCCCAGGCATATCGTCATCGGAGGCAAGGAGAGTGCAAACCTGATGTTGTCCTAAAGTCTACACCTGACTACTAAAGGGAAGAGCTAGGCCACCTCAAGTTTTGTAATGGTTGGTTTTTCTATTTTTGTGATCAGTTAGAGGGTTGGTTTTACCAAGACAAGAGCATGGTTGGGTTGGAAAAATGATATGGATGAGGGTCTTCCTTGGATGGTGGCACATAAATGACAGACAAGTGAGATAATAGAGGTAAAAACTAAGGGAAACAACAAACCACTCAAAGAATAATCTGTTGTAAGAAGTTTAAGTTGTAAAATATCATTTCAAGGAATTAAACATGTATCTAAACACAATTACTCCCACGGGTTGCAATAAAAACAAACATTCACCAAATCATTAGTTGTTTTATAGGTTTCATATTAGTAAATATAAATTATACAATAGCTTAAGGACATGAAATGTACTTCGCACAAATCAAAAACTACATTCAAGATAAGATAAAAAAACATATGAAGATTTGGAAAAAACACATTGTCATCAAAAGTATATTCACCAAGTAAAGAGATTTAATCCATGCATAGAAGAGGTTCAACCAGTCTAATGTATTGATATTCTTCCACAAAAACTGAACCCTTAAAACATACAAAAATTGTCTATTTATCAAAGATGTAGAGGCTCTTGACCATTTGGAACTGAGGCTTAACTCTACACCATCAATTGAAGAACAACTTATTGACTTAAGTAAATACTACTAGATTATAGTAATGTATACTTCAAACTTAACTTAACAAAGAGGTGGTTCAAACATGACCAATTATTGTTCCTTAAAAAGTCTTTTCTTAAACAATTAAAATTGTTGTTAATGATAAAACTAAACTGATGCAAATGCTGGAGTGAACAGAGATTTGACAGAACTAACTAGGATTGATAGAATTGGATTCCGAGTCGAGCACTTGTATCCATGTGCATTGTTGGAGGCCAACTAGAAGATAACTAGATGTGTTGGTAGCATCCTTCTTTAACTTATCTCCTGGGGGAAGAAGCAAGTCTTCTGGTGCTTTTTATGGAGTCTTTGATATTCCTCTTACAGTTTGAAGTATAGTTTCTCCAATTCCTGGTTGTGGTGTTGTAGGGTCTAGATCTAAAGCTTCGATTCTATACTTGTCGACTATCATTGAGCTACTTCCAGACGAGCAATATGATGTCATAGACTGGCTCGACGTTCTCTTTGTTTGGACCCATTTAAATAATACTTTAATGTAGGCGATTAATGAGGATAAGCCACTTCAGTAATTCGACGTTCATGAGATTTTCAATGAAGAGTGTAAATATGTCCCGAATGACCGAAGTCGCAAAATCATTAACCAATGCTTATCACGAATCAAATTCACCGGATATCAAGACACTTTAATTATTTAATTTGAAACTTCAGGGGCTCCACCACTTTGAGGCTTTGGAACTCTGGGCTTCGGGGAAACAATGTTTTCTCTAGATTGAAATCTTCCAGAGTGATGTGGTAGCATGTCGTCATAATCAATGACATGTCATAAAAATGAGAGTGACACATGTCACTTGAAATAACACATATGACATAACCAAAGGTTCCTGAAATGAGTGCCACATGTCATCAAAATATGAATTCCACTCATCGTTGACAGATGAATGCCATGTTTCTCTGACTCTTCGGTGTTCGTGAGATTTTGAATGCAGAGTATACGTATCTTCCGAATGACCGAACTCGTGAAATCATTAACAAATTCTTATTGCTAATTAACCTGAGATTAAGATATTTTTATCATTAAATATTTTGGGACCTCAGGACTCGGAGTCATTGGCGTTTGGGAGCTTTTGAATGCAGAGCATGAATATCTCTCGAAGGACAATCTCCTATAGTGACATGGTAGTTCATGGCTTCGGCACTTCGGGGACTTTTTAGGATTGAAACAATTACAAGCTCAGACGCCCGAATGCCAAAGTCGCGGAGTAAAACTTCATATTTCTTTGTTGTTAAAATCTCACGTGATTTTGAAACCATGAATGCACAAGAGTCATTGATCTTAATTGACTGTTGGATATCCACCATAAAAAATTAAACCTGTTTGTTTTCTCACAATCTAAGCCTAAAATCGACAGCTCTGAATTGTTTCATTTTTTCTTTTGGATGTTTCATGTGCATACAAAGGACTTGGTCAACCGGTTTCATGCTCAATTAGTGGCAAACCAAGATGACATGTGTTTCAAACTCAAACCAGAACATGTAATCACCTTTCAAGAAAGCAAAAGATGGTGCAAAATAAGTAAAGATGGGTAGGGGCCATTGAAGCTATGTCATTAAAATGTGGAGAATAACTTAACAAACAAAAAATAAAAATCAGGTTTTTAAGAAGATTTTATAGGTGAATGAAGGAGTAGGGAAGTGATGCAAACCTAAGTTCCAACATTGGCTCCAACCAGGGATAGTACTTCCCTGTGAGGTGCTAAGAACAATAGATCAGGGGCCTTACTTCTCAATAACTTGCTCCCACCTTCCTTTTCTTACCTCTGTTTCTATCTGTCAACTATGTATATCTTCTATTGTCTCTCAACCATGTATCTTATTGAATCCAAAACTGTAACTACACCCCAATGCCTTTGTTGGGATATGGAGTCTCTTATTCAAACAAGATACTGAAAATCAACACATTGAGAATGAAATGCTAAAATGGTGAGCTTATTCAACACACCCCTACTCTACTCTCATAAAAACCAAGTAATCATGTGTAATCATGTGTAATCATATTTCCAGTGAAACCAAGAAACCATTTGTCTGAGAACCAAAACTTTGTGCATGTCACTGTTTAAAATAATCCAAAGAGGAGATAACATATGCGAAAAAAAGTTAGCAAGAATCTTGTACTTACGGCTGCAAATGATGATCATACTAAAACTTACAACATTTGAGATCTTGGAAAAATAAGAATCCATCCAACTTGCCATTGAATCTTGAAACTCATGAAAAGCCTCCAACTGGTTGAGAAGACAAAGTTGTTGTTGTATGAGATCTGCATTATTGATAAGATTATATTCCTCATGTTCTCATTGAAACAACTAATTAATATCATACACTTCATAATAAGCAGGAGAAAGTAAATCCCCTTGAAACTGTTGATCATTTTCTTGGACAGAAAACTCTTTGACATAATTAAAAAAAACAAGATGATCATATAAATATGATGGCTATAAATTTCTTTATGTAGCTTCAAAAGAAGAATCGACATGCTCAAGAAAATATGCATTTTGCTTAAATCTGTCTTCACAACTAACATCCTTATCTTTATTGCTATGACAAGAATAAATTTGTTCAAATTCCTCACAACATTCATCGTAAAGCAAGTTGGCACGAAATTAATCAGACTAGGGTCCTTCTCAGGTTACCAACAAAAGGTACCATGTAGTCTAGAGCACTAGCATTTTCATCTCCTCTGAAGAGAAGAAGTCTCACCCGAAGCGCAACCAAGGCAGAAGGATAGGGAAGGGAAAGGAGAATACTTAGGTGGGTTCATAGAACCTTCAAGATTCACCATGATCTGGCGCAAGACAAGCTAACTACATAAAAAATATGATCTTGTACACACAAGAACTAAAGATACTTAAACTGTGAAAATAATTCATACACAGAAACATCATATGGAACTTATGAAGCATAAAGAAGTACTTTAAATATACAACGCACAAGCATAAACAAAGAATGATGCATCATATTTTAAAATTTTGGATCCTTCTTTATATATTATCATTAGACTTATCTGATACAACCT
>JZKD02S1866372.1:65031-76885 GCA_000966675.3 Picea glauca
GTGTTGTATCTTCATTTTCATTTTCCTTCATGTCCAAATAACTTCATCAATATTCTGGTCCAAAACCCATGACTAGGGTTGACATCAATGACAACAACCAATCTTCCAACAACTTTTCCTCGCTTCATTGTCCAGCTTCTTTTGTAGCTTGCGCAACTCGTGCTAAACCAAAACTGGGATTGTAGTCCTTCTTGCACAGTATTCAAATCCAAAAATGAAGGGCCCAACAGTCTCTGACCACAAGCCTTGACTCACCCTTGAGTCAAGTACTCGGCTCTTTCGCGGCTTCTAGGAGAAACTGTTGCTTTCCCTTGTCCTTATTTTCCTATTTATTGTCCTCTTCTGATTGCGCTTTCTCTTTCTCTACCTCTTCAAATGAAGGGCCGGACTCTAGGACCAACTCCAAGGCCCGCTTCTTGACTTCCTGAAAGCTCCTAACTTTTTCCTGCCATTTCCTGGCAAGGAGTGAGGCCTCGACGACGAACTGTTGGGTCGCATATGTGATACATCCTTTGGGCTTGGATGCGACCAAAGAGTTCCATTCAGAGTCTATTTTTGCATTAACCTAATTCATTTGCATGTAAACTATCTGAATGACAGGTTGAAAGTCGCACAACTCCTTCTTGGCTATGGATTGTGCCTCAAACAGGGCGTTCATCTCATTGTCTACTTGCTGAATTTGATCGAACTTCTATTGTTGCTCCAACAGATCCATAGTAGTTGCAACTTCCTCATTCAACAACTAGATTCTAGTGCACACATCCTCCAAATTCTAGTTGCGCCTAGCGATGATGCCCATCCAATCGCTAAATTCTATGAAAATATTTGTGCACTCAGTTGTGCACTTGTGTAGTGTTTCTCGGGCATTATTTCCTTCTAGCATTATTTTCTCCATCTGCTCTTGTAGCTTCTGAGGATGCTACTCTGCTTCTTGTTGAGTCTTCCGTAGCTGCACTTCTAGATGCTCTGCGTGAATGGCCAATTGTGACCATGCCCCTTGGAGTAATTCGATCCGAAGCTCAAGCTCTCTGGAATCACTGGCTTCTTGGAGTTGGGGTGAAACCTTCCGTATTTCTGGACAAGCTTCAACAAGACTCTCCTAAACTCTTTCCAGACTGTGCTCCACCTGGATCTTAGTGTGTTCTTCCTGTTTTTTGCACACTTTCTCAAGGAGCGCTTCCTTCCTTGCAAACTTTGTAGACCTTTCGGCCTACTGGAGCCTCTGCTCCAGTTGATCAGTTGAGGCTCTGATCATTCTGACTAAGTTCATTGTTGGCCACTGTGCAAGGTCAGCAAATGAAGGGGTGGCATCCCTGGGTGCTCGAACTTGCAGTGGGAGTCCACTAGCCATTGAATTCTCTGAGGGAGTCTCTACCTCGTCCTCTCCTATGGATGGTCCTGGCACAAGCCTCAATCTCAAAGTTGATGGCAGGAGCATTAGAACGTCTGTTCTAGCCAAGAAGAGTTGCAGTAACTCTGCGCACTGATGAGGGTTTTGGAGAACTAGCTCCATCTTCTCCTGCACTAATGTTTCACTTTGCCCTGAAGTTGTCTCCGGTTCCTTTTGAACCTCTAGTAGCTCTGCTTCTTTATGTGCTTCCACTTCTGGAGTTGCGCTGCCCATGGCACCCTCAACCTTGGCCATTGAGGAAATGTGTTGGGGACTTTGGACTTGTGTCTTATCAATTGTTTGGATCTCCATCGAAGACAAATCATCCTTATGTTGCACAAAAGGTACGATATGTTGGTCATGGGCTTCAGGATTCAGGCCAGTCAATTGTAGTATCTGCTCAGGTACTTTTGGGATTAGACTAGGATGTTCTGGTCTCTTCTTGAGTAACTCTGGGTTTGGGCCAGGGAGTTTTGTCCTCTTCTCGATTATTTATGGGGGATCAAGCTGCATGGGCTCTGGATCGGTGGTTTGGGGTGGACTTTCAGTTTCTGGAGGTGGCGACTGGGGTTGTGGTGGTGATGGAGGGTGTTCGGTGACGATGGTGGATGGAGTGGTGTCAGGCTCAGGATCGTCCTCGATATGTATGATGGGGGTTGCTCGAACCTTTAAGAGGGTGCGAGGGATGGTGGATGAGATGGGTTGGGGATTTAGAACCTTACTAAGCGATACCCCCATCCTGAGCTTCTTGGCCACTGGCTCTGTAATGAACGTAGCACTAAGGATTTCATTGACATCCTTGCCTGTCAACACAACTTGCTCTGGAATTTGCGGGAACACCGATAGTTTCCTCTTCTTGCGCTCTAATGGTTGCATCTCATCCTCTTCTTCAGAGTCCGTCTATGTTGGAGATTCTTTCTTTTGTGCCTCTAGGCTTGAGCTCGGTCCTACCTCTTCTTCTTTACCTTTCTTCTTCAGCAGCTCGATGGGTAAAATACAGTGCATCCCTAACTTGTGCGGGTTGTGTTTAACTTTAGGCCACGACATCACCTCCTCGTCCAAGTATTATGGCAACATCTGTGAGTTGAATTCCTCCATGTTGGCATACCTCGACCACATAAATGCATGGTGTCAGTTCATGTTGAAGGCTATGTTCCTCGTATTGCAGCTGAGGAGCTCCTGTGGAATGTGCAACCACTGTGTTGCGAACTTGTGTCAATAATCCCATTGTACCACTTGGAGAACATCGTGTTGTTGAAGGATTTGTTCTTCGAGTCCACCCTTGAATGTCAGGGCTCAAACATTTTTGCTAGGCACCCCTTATCTTCTAGCACCAACGATCTTCCAACGGGTGGCGTCCACTTAAGCATTGCAAATGAAAGAAGCAAGTATCCATATGTGAAGGTACCAGCTTTCTTCTGGGCTTCCTCGCAAGGCATAGGTAGTTCCTCCAACAGGTAGCTACACCAGTTGAATACAGTGCCATTGGCGCAAAAAATTTCCACTGATAATGCATCCAATGTGCGTTCTCCCTTGTTGTAAGACCTCATGAATTTGTTATCTATGATGTAGCAGCCAGTCCTGACCATATTGGGTACTATGGGGTCGATCTTGGCTGTGTTCCCCCCCTCTGCGTGTGGAACCTTTCATATAGGTTGGGCTCCAATTTCTTCTTGTCATGCTTGTTGGGACCTCGGAATCCTTTGGACACATCCTCACCCACGAGGGATAGTCCAGTAAGTTGGTGGATGTTTTCTGCATGGATTGGATATCTTCTATCCAACCATAGACGGTTTTTGTACACCCTGTTGATCAGGAACTTGGTGCACCTCGCAACTTCGCTAGTGGTGTCGAACATTGGTAGGTCTCTGAGGTTCATGATGGTTGATTTGAACAAGTTGATAAATTCGAGCTTTGGCACAAACTTCATGCCTCCGAAATCATGTGGAGTGATACTCCACAAAACGTCTATGTTCATCTGGGGGAACAAGACTTGATCTATTAAGTCGGTATCGAGGAGATTGACCTGCTCCACCTTCCCCTTGAGATCACCCACGACCTCAACTCGAGGGTCACAAGGCTTATAAGGTACTTCATCTTTGGAAATGGCGCTTTGACTCCCTGTATCTCTCGTCATTGTGAATTTGAACAAACAACAAATTCCGCAGGCGAAATAAGGATTGGGGATCACAACTACTGGTCAAGGGATTACACAGCCTTTCTCACACTACAGAATTCGAAAATATCTAAGTGCGTTCTGGGAAACAATGCGTCCTACAGTGAATTCTCAGAGCCTTATACTAAATCTTAGCTAGCAAGTTCGGTAATAACAGTTGTTCATCATTACCCTATAGACGCAAAGTGGATCTAAGTTGTCTGATGGGACTGGTTAACGGGGTAAATCCTATTGGGATATTCTGACATTTACTGTGCAAGTTGCACAAGGACGTGGCCGATTTCAGACCTTACTATTTGACGGATGAGAATATCGACGTGAACACTGATGGCATCTTTGTGTATCACGACTTTATGTATTAACCGAATTCAGACGGGGTACCGTAATAGTAATAAAGGATTTGACTAGACAGGGTTCGTGTGGCACATGGACTCAAATTGTGTTCAGATTCGCTCTCCCTCCAACGACAAAGGGGTCCCCATCATATTAATGATTTTCATTAATGGGTTCTTGAAGCTTCTAATCCTACGCTGATAAATAAGCAGTTTTGCATCAAACAACACTTAGACAGAAAAAGAAATGAACTACATGTCGTGGCGCAACATTGCACACGTCAACTTTATTAACTCAATTTACAGAAATTGCAGAAAAACTCAAATCTAACTACTCTACATGCTCCTTCGGACTAGAGCAACATTCCTTTAGCTCAGTTCTGAGACATATAGGGTTTCAGGCGAGCGCCATTCACCCATCCTGATCGCAGCATACCATCTGGTTGCACAAGTCTGATTGCTCTGGAAGGTTGGATCTCTACAACTATAAATGGTCCCAACCAATGCATGCACAACTTGCCTGGATGCTTCTGGTACCGACTATCATAAAGTAGGACCTTGTCTCCTTGTGCAAATACTTTAGTATTAATCTGTCTATCATGCCAAACTTTTTTCCTTCCTTTCTCAACTGACTAATGGAAGTATGCTAAAAACCTGGTCTCTTCAAGTTCTTGTAACTCGGCCATGAGTCTTTGCGCAATTGATTCTTCCTCCGACATGTGTGTTTTTTGTGCAATGTACAAACTTGGAGTAATGAATTCTGTAGGCACCACAACCTTTTTCCCCTAAAATAGCTAAAAGGGAGTGTACTTGTGGAGTTTCTTTGTGGTTGTCCTGTAAGCCCATAGTACTGTTGGAACTCTATCATCCCAATCTTCCTTGTTTTCACAACAAAATTCCGTTAACCGTCTCTCCAAAATCTTGTTAAAGGCCTCTATTGTTCCATTGGCTTGAGGGTGGTAGGGGATACTTTTATGATGTTGGATCAGGAACTTTGTTGTAATCTTTTCTATGGTACTACTGATAAAATGAGCTCCTTGATCACTGTTCAGACTCCTAGGACATCCAAATCGAGTGATAATATTTTCAAAAATGAACCTAGCAGTAGTATCGATTGAACAATCATGAACAATTGTTGCCTCAGCGAAATGCATAAGGTATCCAGTTGCGGTAATAATGTACCTAGCCTTTGAATGCTTAGTTGTGGGGTTGATCGGCCCAATGAAGTCAACTGCCCACTTCTCAAATGCTTGTAAGGTTCGAACTCGTTGAAGTGGCAACTCATATCATCGTGATGGCTTACCCAGTCTTTGACAAACATTGCATGATATAGCATATGCCTTTTAATCCTTGAAGAGCATGACCCACCATAGTCTAGCTTGGAGAACTTCCTGCGTAGTGGCCTTTCCTCCCACATGACCTCCCACAACTCCACTGTGGCACTCCCACTGAATATCATGTCTTTCGTGATCCAAGACACATCTCCTAAGGATACTATCTAGTCCCAATTTATACAATTTCCCTATAATCAACTGATAGTCCGATGCTCTAACCACCATATGGCGTTTCTGGGTTGCATAGTATGTTTATGGGCAGGCTCGTGTACTTACGAAGACTGCTATGTCTTCTAGGTACTCTGGTATGGCCTCAACCCAAAACAGGTCTGCATCTGGGAGTTGATCATCGACTGCTTCGCCACTTTCCTCTGACTCTAGTCTAGACAGATGATCATGCCCTACGTTACATCTTCCAGGCTTAATGATCACTTCAAAAGAAAATTCCTGAAACAATAGCAACCATATACAAATTCTCCCTTCCAACACAAGTTTGTTAACTAGATATTTTAATGCAAAATGATCAGTAAAGAACTTAAAATGAGAACCTAACAAATAATGTATAAACTTCTACAAAGCGTAAATCATAGATAAACCCTCCCTTTCAGTCGTATAGTTGTGTTCATCTTGCAACAACTTCCTGCTCGCAAAATAGATAAGATGATCCATGGCTCCATCTCCTGGTTGCGCTAAGATAACTCCTAAAAAAATTCCTAAAGCATCTACGTGGATGTAAAATTCACTTTCCCAATTTGGAAATATCAGAATAGGTGTTGTGTTGAAATTTTCTTTTAGGGTCTCGAACGTTTTATCACATTCTCGGGTCCATTGGAACACTTCGGCCTTCTTTAGTATATTTTCCAGAGGTGCAATGATATTTGCATATCTTCTGATGAACCTGTGGTAGTACCCTGTGTGCCCCAACATGGAGTGAAACTACTTAACACTCGTAGGTGGCGACATGTTCCCAATAACCACAACTTTGGTTGGGTCTACCATTACTCCCTCTTGGCAGACTATGTGGACCAACAAATTTCCATGTGGCACACAAAAGATACACTTTCTGAGGTTCAACGATATCTGCAATTCCCTACATATGTCAAACATCATACATAGTAGCACTACATGTTCTTTGAGCAGGCTATATACCGTCCAATCATCCATATAAACTTCTATAAAATTGTGGATAAATTCTTGGAAAGTTGCTATTACAATCTTGGAGAAAACTGCAAGGACGTTCTTTAGGCCGAATGGCATCACATTGTATGCAAATGACCCCCATTCTGTTATGAATGTGGCCTTATTTTTGTCCTCTTCAACAATCCTTACTTGGTGATTCCCCAAAAATCCATCTGTAAATGAGCAAGACTCTTTCCCAGCAACTTGTTCTAGAACCTCATCAGTAAAAGGTGTTGGAAAAGGGTCATGCACATAGGCAGAGTCAAGGATTCTATAGTCTACAGAGACCCTAATATCCTCTGTACCTTTCTTGCTTTGGATGACTATTGGGCTGACCCATTCTGCTTCTTCCACTGCAAAAATAAGTCCAGCTTCCAACATCTTGTCTATTTCCCTCTTAACTTTCTCTTTCACCTTGGGGTTAAGGAGGTATGGTCTATGCCTCACAAGATTCGATCATGGTTTTAATTCAATTTTCATCTCCCCCATAACTCCTTTGATCCCTTTTAACTCTGAAAATGTCTTTGAGAACAAATCCTCATATTCCCGCAACAAACTCTGTATTTCTTGACTAGTTTGTTCATCCTAGTAATCTCCCACCATAACTATCTTAGGTTTCTCTATGGTCTCTATATTGACTTTGCGCAACTTCAATGGGTGATTATAAGATCCATTAGTCTGACTTGGTATGACATTCTAGATTGCTCTGTTCCCTTCTGTCTCTTTAATGGATAAGTTCCTCAATTCTTCTAAATCATCTGAGCTTTCCAAATTCTTCTCAATCTTATAGCATTCTATAGGCCTCTTGTCTAAGGTTAAGTGAAGATTAGTCTGAAGTTCTTGGCTATTCTTTGCACATACCACTAGGTCTGATTTCTAATTACTATTGTCTATAAAACAAAATTCTTTAATTCTTTGTAGAACTACTTCAAGCTCAGGGTACTTACTTGTAAATGAGAAGTCCTTGAAAAAATGATATGTCAACATTTGTCAATTGTTGTTATGTCTTCTCGTTTGTTCATGCATGAACTAAGCTTTTTGGATTGGACCCAGTGAGTGGGGAAATACCTGAACCCAGAAGCAAGATGATATTTCCGCAACTTTCCACCGTGTCGTGCATTGTTCAATATGTGTTTTAGGATCATAATCTCCATTAAATAGTTGCACAACTTGGAAATCCGTCTGCATCTCTGATTCCAGCTGCTTTTTATCTTGAAATATATAATTGATAGCTTGTCACATCGTCCCAATTTTTTAGTAAGGCTTTGTGATTGGCCCACCATCTAGAAGGGATGTCCTAGAGGGCTAAATCTAGTACTGAGATCATTTGATCATCCACTACCTTCTCTTACATGTTGAGCAAAAAACTATCAAGTCCTGAGGTACCATTATATACTGGGTGTTCTCTGACCTCGGTTCCAACCCATCTAGTTTCCCTGACAATTGTGCATCTTCTTGAAAATATTTCATATGAGCCTTGCTGCCAACTTTCAAATGTCAATTTTGAATCTTTGTCTGCTGATTGTATACTCCTCCAACTTATCAATCTGTCAGTAGTAGGATTTATGTAATATTCTCTTGTTTGTGTTGTTACAGTGTACAACTGATCCAAATCTTCTCCCTCCATGTTGTTGTCCATTGGCTCTGTATATCTAGGGCCTACATACGGATCTAAGGGTTGAACTACCATGATTCCATCTGCCTCAAATTTCATAGTGCCTTTCTTTAGGTCAATCATTGCATAGTTGTCATAGTCCCAATCAATACCAAGTAGGGAAATATAAGGGTCCTTATCCCCCATGATTTTGATCACCTCAAAATCAGCTACAATCTTCACTCCTGCAATATCTATTTCCACATTCTCCAGTCTTCCTATTGGGAAAATACAATATTGGTTGGCCATCCTTAGCTGGATTGGGGAATATGTCAACTACGGTTTTCTTAAGGCTTCCCGGGTCTTTTTAGGAAGTATGTTAATGTCAGATCCTAGATCTAACATAACATCCTTAATCTCAAACTTGTCTAGCTGGGCTATTAGTCTGAATTGTTTTCCAGATTGTATTTTCCTTCTCTTCACTCTCTGAGTATTGTTCTCAAGAAGATTAGTCATTATTCTTTCTTCTGTGGGTTCTTCATTCCATAAAAATAGGTATAGCGTATTGCACAACTTTTCTGTTAACTGGTCATTCCCAAGAATATCAGAAAATAACTGAAACCAAAGGTCGACTACATTTTGTGGTTGCTTAGGTTGTCTCAGTGTGACTACAAGGTTTCTGTGTGCAGGGGGTGAAGTAGGGACTTGCGCAATCTTAGGGTAAACATTAGGCTGAGGGGGTTTCTCTTGCATCTTAGGGCTAGGGATATTCTGAAATACTTCTATGGAATTTTTAAAGAACAACTTTTGTTTCAGAGGATCATACCTGTCTTCCTTAGGTGTTGCTTTCTAGATCTGAGATAGATGATCAACATTAGCTCCAGGATTTTCCCCTCCTCGAGTGACAATATTAAGGTTGGGAAATTTTTCACTAATAACTCTCTTGATTTCTAAACTGATGAGGTTAGTTCCTCATTGACGTACCTGATCTTCCCATTTTTCAATTAGTTCTAGGTAGTCTTTTCAGTTACGTGCCCATTAGTTCTGTAGTGAGAACACCATGGTCACCTCGGATGAGGACGATATATAGCCATATGGCCTTACTCATCACAGTTGTAGCATCTACTTGGTCCTCTTCCCCTGGTTCTTCCTCCTCTGAAGTCTCCTCTGACGCCACCTCCTTGATCTCTTCCCAGTCCCTGAGGGGTTTCATTCACCCTGAATGTTGTTCGATCCAACTTGTCTGCAAGTGCATCCAACACTCTACACCGATTGGTATTATGTGTGGTATATGTGCAAAACTCACAATGTACAGTATTTGGTATTGTTGAATACTTCTAAATAATGGAGCACTCAGCCCATGCCCATGGATTCAGCAAATCTCGCAATACTCGACTGTTGGCACTGCTTGGCTACCTGGAAAAGCATGATATGGGGTGGGGTTATGGAATGGTAAATTCGCAGATACTTGTGCAACTCCTCCTATGGGTCTTGGTGAGGGTCCCATCAGATTATGAGGAGGTCCCATTCCCCTTATTCATGGACATTTGTTCGCCATATATCCTTCTATGTAACATCCGGTACACCAGACCTGCGATCATCCTGTTCTAGGTATCACCAATTCTTGAATATTCTCTTTAAGTGTTGATATTTTCCCTTGTAGTTGTGTCAAATTTGCATCTAATGGGGGTCTAGTCACTTTCAGGCTCCCCGGATATCCTTCCATGCCTTCAATCTTCATTGATTGTTCCAAGGCATCTATCAAAGTAGCTATCCATTGTTACGTTAAGGGAATATGTGTCAGAGGTAAAAATCCCTAAATATACCATTCTCTTTGATGTTCTTCATGAATTGGATGTGCTAACCTCCCTATAGCATCTTTAAAGTTCTGATTATATTCTCAGGTCAATTCATCTTTCCTTTGTTGAATCTCGTGCAACTCAGATAGAGCTTGCTGTTTTGACTGAGGTAGCTTAAACTCTGCTATAAACCTTGTCCTTACCTGGTCAAGTGTGAATGCTTGACCTTGCATTCTCGACACTCCTGGCTCAATAACCTTCATGTACCATTTGAGAGCACGACCTCTCAATGTAGTCTAGAACTCAACCAATTTATTCGCATCTGAAGTCCCTATGGACCTCCAGATTTCTTCACACAAGAACCAATGTTACTCAACATCTTCGTCTCCTTTACCCCATAATTCTTGGTATCGAGTAATCAAACCTCCCATGTGACCAACCATTGTTGATTTTGCTACTCCTATCAAAATAAAACCTAATGGTCTTGGTTGCGACCTACCATGGGATTCCAATATTCTCCATGTACTCACACTTCCCGGTTGTGATTGACTAACTAATTATACTATAACATAATTAACATGAGAAGGTAGTATCGAATTTACCACTTGTATAGAAGACACTTGGGGTATGGGTGATTCGAGGCTGGCACCACTGGATTTAGGGCAGGTTTCTTTGATCTGGGGGGTCTCGTTCTCTTCCTCTGGAGCGGTCTCTTCAACTGGATTCCCGATATTTCCTAGGATCGGGGTTGAATCTTCTCTTTCCTCTTCAAGATCCATGTTGGCTTCCTTCTCCCTTGGTTATACACCTTCTCCTTCTTGTCCACCCTCCTGGGGACTTCTTTGTCTCTATGCTTCTCTCTCACTTAATATTTGACTGGCCAGTCTAATTTCCTATCTTCTCATCTTTCGCAACTCTTTCATCTGTCTTTCCTCTACTTCTCCTGATTTGACTTCTTTCCGAAACTTCTCGGACTGTTTTGTTGCTTTCTTTATCTTTCTGCGCCACCACTTCTCAACTATGGCAGCTCTTTTCAAGGCTTGCTCATCTCTTGAGTCCATTTCTTATTGTTTCCCATGTTTTCAAAGAACCCTCTCCCCTCTCTCAGGCCATGACTCCACCCCAAAATCGCCCTACCCCAAGCGGGGGTGTTTATGTTGCCATCTCAGTTGGGGACATAGTCAACATCCCCTCTTCCATCAAGAAAACCTTAATCCACAGGGGGATTTATTTCAAAAATCTGCCCCTTGCGTCTTTCTTGAAATCCGCTTCTGCTCGTGAAAAAGATTGGTGATTCTTAGCTGCAAACTCAATAATGTATCTTTCTAATGTGGCATTGACCCAGAAATCAATCGCTCATGTGACTGGATGATCCAGCCGATGAAGTGTTGCAATCTTTTATGTATCCCAAGTACAGGTCCTCTTGACTCGTTCTTGGACCTCCAGAGTTTCTTGGAGCCTATCTATCCAATGGATAAATTCATCCGAGAACTTAACCCAAAATATCTCATACTGGTCACTCGATCTTTCTGAGTAAAAGAATGTCTCCTGAGTATCTTTCACAGATTTTCTTCTCAGCTCCGCTTCTTTCCATATGAAGGCGTCGCAATTTCTTTCCCACCATTGGTGAATATTAGATCTATGAATCCACGAAAGCATCCTCCCTACAGGTTCCCTTTTAATGCAGGTCTCGACAACAGAACCATTTTTTTGGCGTGGAATTGATCAGACTAGGGTCCTTCTCATGTTACCAACAAAAGGTACCATGTAGTCTAGAGCGCTGGCATTTTCATATCCTTCGAAGAGAAGAAGTTTCACTCAAAGATCAACCAAGGCAGAAGGATAGGGAAGATAAAGGAGAATACTTAGGTGGGTTCACAAAACCTTTAAGATTCACCGTGATCTTGCGCAAGACAAGATAACTACAGAATAGATCTGAGCTCATACACGCAGGAACTGAAGATACTTAAGCTGCAAAAAAACATTCATACACAAAAACATCATATGGAACTTATGAAGCATAAAGTACTGTAAAGATACAATGCACAAG
>JZKD02S1866372.1:82057-95310 GCA_000966675.3 Picea glauca
CTTGTAGATCATCCTTTTTGTGGATCAATGGAGAGCTTCTTGTGAGAATATCTTTTGAAGTATTGATGGAGAGATTCTTGAGCATTTTTGGTGTGGAACACTTGAGCATATTGAATATATATAGGTGACTAAGGTAACCAAGGATATCTAAGCTGAAATTCTGAGGAAAGTGAAGAAAAGAAGGTCGAAATGCAAGGAAGGATAAATTCTTTTGATGGTGTTTTCTAAGGTATGTTATTTACAGGTCATCTCACCATTTTCGCTATAACTTTTTTTCTATAATGATTCAGATTCTGAAATTTCTATGCAAGTGAAAAAACATATCCAAGTATATGTGGTTAAACATTTAGCTTGTGGGGCGTTGTATATTTGGAATTACACGCCGTGAAAAATAGGGTTTGTGACCAGTCCTGAAACTAGTCAAAAAAAGGTGTTTCGGGTAAAAACGTCATAGCTTCTTCATAACAGATCCAAATTTAGTGAGACAAATTGTGTTGGTTATATTATAGTATGTAGTATTGTCTGAAACATTTTTAGATCGATTCAACAAATATTCTGTGCGGGGCACACTCTACAAGGTCGCTCTCTAGAATAATCCATAATTCAGCAAGGTATGCCATTTTTGCTATAACTCCTTTTCTGAGAGGTTACAAGTAGTGCCACCTGGAGGAATTGCATAAAACACATTGAAGAACATTGTATATTAGTTTCATATCTTTATTTAATACAGGTACAAAGATATGATTATTTCAAGTTAGGGTTGTTGACTAATCCAAAACTAGTCATGGTTAAGACAAGCAGTTGATGAGTTGGCACATACATGAGGTGTATAGTTGATGATGTTGGTACATATTGATGAGTCTTTTTTGATGAGTAGTTGACACATGATTGGTATATACTTGGTACATGGTTGGATGCACTTGGTTATGGTACAGGTTGATTACAGGTTGTTTGGCATAGGTTGGTGCATGGTTGATGCTCTTGTTTATGGTATAGATTGATATCTGTTGAGGATTGTTGCCTCATCTCAGTTGGTCTTAAGAATGTAAGATGAGTCTTGCATATAGAGTTGGTTCTCTTGTAGAGTTGTACTCTATTCAGTTGTTGTTGAAAAAACCCCGGATTGAAGTTCATAATAAAAAGAAAAATTGTACATACATCTTGTGCTTCTTGTGTTCCTTATGGAGATTATTTATTGATGATATATTGCTGATATGTATTCACATCTAATTGATTATTAATGACAGCAATGAGTAATGAGTAAATTTCGAATGTTAACTAATGAGTTTTGTGTAAGAGGGAAGTTTTGGGAAAAAGATCCCCACACTCATTCGCCCCCTCCCCTCTAAGTGTGGTAAGTGTGTCCAACACATATCGCAGAGCTCTATTTACCCAAAATTGTATACAGATTACATTTACAGAACTAGAACCCAACTTATCAACAACAGACAACAACAAGAAGAACAACAACCCGAAAAGAAGCCTTTTACAATCATATTCATCTCATATATATAAGATGAATAGGGTCTTTTGGATTTAGTCTCGCATGCTTTTGTGTTCTGTTGCAACTACTTTTGCCTTGCTGGCGTTGCGTTGTCCTTTTCGCAACCGATTTCTGTTACTTTCCCTCACTTCGTTATCCAACTTCTTCTATATCTTTCACAACTCATGCTAAACCAAAATTGGCACTGCAGTCCTTCTTACGTAGTCTTCCAATCCAAAAATGAAGGGCCCAACAAAGAAAATCAGTTGAATACATCCCTTTGCAATAAGAATTGAATGCATCATGAATATCACTTAATGAAGTTGTTAGCGTCAGAAGTCACTCCTAGATTGCAGCAGGAGCAGAGCCTGATGCCCATCAGTTTATGTCACGATTTGTTTATAAAAAGGGGTGATCGAATGGAAGTTAACTCAAAACAATGTTGTTCTAACTCTGAAACTAGACCAGGCATGCATGGGCAAGTGAGGTCTCAGATAAACTTCAGACAGTGAGTTGTAGTAAGGGTGAGTAGGGGGAATACTTGTATAAGAGAACTGCAAAGGTCTGTCGTAAACATCAGGTTTCTAACAGACTGTAGGAGAAAACATCTAAACGCGAGATCTTCTTATATTCAAACGCGGAAAACTAGAGAATACAACAATGCAACAATAAATCCTTTATCGTAACATAATTGCAATAATTCATGTGAATCAGTCAATCATGAACTCCCTCAGTATGAGATCAAAACTAGATGGGGTGAGAAAACTGTCTGTTATTAAACAAGAAATCTTACATACAGATGCATAACCAGAGAACTAGAGTGTCTGTTAAAACTTTACAATCGGGAGCTTCGCTCTACCATCGATCCTTTGAAAAATATCAAAACTAAGTATATATACTCCTAAACATTTTCCCATCATAGGCCTCCTAGAATTTCGGGATGAGGCATCTCTTCAATCAAATCTGGCCTGCACTCCTCTGTCATACGCCACCTTAATTCTGCATGGCTCACACCAGGGAGTAGCTGAGCCCTTAAATGTTGAATTAGTGTGTGCAGACTTCCCTAGGGAGTCGAGGACTCGGCATGGCTTCTGTGGGAAAAAACCAATACAGAGGACCACCTCGGGCGGACTTCCTGCCTGGACCTCCATACCTTGCAATTAATGGGTGAGGCAGGGTTTCAACCACCCCCTCTCTTCTCCATTCGTTCCAAGCAGGTATCAGGATTGAGATCAAGTCAAACCAGCATTTGGAGAACACGGTGCTCCCCTTCTGAAACTCAACTCGTCACTTTTGGCCCCCTATGTACAGCCTTTTCTACTCCCTCCAGTGACCACGGGCGATGACCCTACGCTTAACCTCAAAGGAGCTTTCGGCGCTTCGGGGTTCGGGGCTTTGAGATATGAAGCCCTTACCCTTAGAACTCCCGAATGCCGACATGCCGATGTGATCGCGCACCATGCGTCCTTTTGGATGGAAGGCTAAGATTACGTCTTCAGCGTTGACACTATGAAAATCCCGAAGGGCCCCACCCGTGGCTCAGACCATGCGTCGCATGTCCTCCCGATCAATGGTCCTAATCCTTTCGGGATTTCTTGCACTGGGATTTCACGATGCGCTTCTTCCTTGAAATCTTGATCAACTAAACTGCGAAAGCATGGATGTGTGTCGCGTGTCCTTCAGGTGAACGACCGAGATAACATTTTTTATTTAAAAGGGGGTTGCCTTCATTCCCAGGCTCACTTGACATGACCTGGTGCTAGAACTGTGGGCTCAGCTCCAAAGCTGCCTTCGGCATTTCACCGATTGGCAATTTCAGCTGCAGTGAATGGGAGGTCCCTTGTCTCCCGAAACGTCGATCCTCGAAATGACGACTGGATGCCACCTGTCCCGACTGGATCGGACGACCCAGATTTGTAATATAGGCGCTATCCATTGCGTTAATCCCAACGCAACTTTGTTAACTGGGATTCCCCGCCAATCGTCGATCTGCATTGCCAATTGATCCTTGCCGTTGAAATCAGACTGCTCGTTCGCCTGCTTGCATTTTCCTTCCGAAATGGATTTTTGTGCATTTCTTATTATGCTCATGGTTGTGACCTTGGACTAGAATGCATTTGATGGGTTTTCAAACCCCATTTCTTTGCATTTTACGTCAAGGGTTTGAAATCGGGGAAAAGCACTCCGCTTGCAAGAATTGGTGCTAACATTAGGCTCCATGGGGGATAGAGTCGTCCCTGTGATGCTCTAAGAACTCATTTTGCAGTTTCAGTGCCTTGTTGTTGGGCTATGGAGTCGAGCTCAAACCTCCTACTGAGAAATATATGCCGAAAAGTAAAAAACCAAACAAACTAAACATAGACGCTCCAAGGAGCTTATTTATGTACAACCCTAAGCTAATAAAATCCTTTACATGGGGCTAGGTGAAAGCAAACTTCCACCATAGCCATCAAAGCAGCTTCCTGAATAGAAGCTCCTTCCTTCTGCCGATGGTCACCAGCAGATGGTGTAACCATGACAGCAGAACGGCTACACTCTTCAACTTCTCCTAACAAGCTGAAGTTGATATGAAATAGGGTAGCTCCAAGGCATAAAGGACATGCCACTCCATGTATTTGCTAACAGGGTCATAGAATGAGTGGCGAATTTCGGAAAATGGGCAGCAGGCAGCCTCCTCTGCTACAGAGTTGCTCACATGTGGCTGAATATCTCTGATAAGCACAGGGGAGTGGATGACTGACGTAGGCTTTTTGTTCTCAGGTGGTGGTTGCTCACTGACTGGCTCTGAAATGGAATATGTGCTCAGCTGCTCTTCTGGTTCCTTTTCCTCTTCTTCTTGGCTTCCCCCCGTATTAGATTCGTATTCATCGTAAATGGGAACCAAGGGATGGCTCTGCTCACTGTCATGTTGGTCAGTGTCTTTATAGTGATCAAATGTAGGATAAGCTTGTTGCTCATCATCACTATAACATTCACCAAAAAGGGGCTGACCCTTATCCCTATGATCTTCTTCCAGACTGGTGGTCCCATCAAAAATATCTGTTTCAAGGACAGTGGGACCTGCTGCTTCTGGTTGCTCATACATAATCTTTTTCTCTTTAATCCCAGGTAAAAATATACCATGAGAAACCCCCTGGAGGAAAAGAGAAAAATTCTCTTCCACAACTAACCCCTCTTTAAAAATGAGAAGGTCTTTGTCATCATAAACAGGGCTGCTAGGAACATTTGCTTCAACCCGATACCCAGGTGAGCCATTTACTATAGACTACATCTGCTCTATAAGCTCATAATTTTCACAAGAGGCATGTTGATCTTTATGAACATCTAAAAGAACAGGTGCATCTGAAATAATGTCAGATGCTTCCGTTCTAGGGCTAACACAATTAATATCATTCAACACCTCTATTTTTTCATGGCAAATGCTTTCCTCCATAGTAAAAGCTTTATCATGGACATGGTCTTCAGGGCCAGCAGAGGCTACATGAAGCAAAGAAAACTCCTCACAATAGTTTTCATACAAATAATCAGCTAGATAGTAATCTTTACAAAATGAATTGAAAGTTGTATGAAAATCTGTCAAAGAATGGATACTTGCAGTGGGAAGAGATCGACACCAATCAAGAGCAGCTCCCTTTAATGAATACCTGAAGAGCTTAATCTGGACATCTTCATGCATGATATTAAGTCAATGAATAACCTCATGAAAGTCTAGTAAATGCTCAGCTGGTACCTCTGAACTCTTTGCGTGAAATTCAGGGAGGAAATTTTTCCATATGTCTCTATCAGGAAGTGCATTAGGAAAACCAACTATCTGGGAAAAATCACAAAAAACAAACCTTTTAGCTAAAATTTTCTCCATATCGAACCAGTGGAGTCGCTAATTGATCCTTGAATCATGGAGTCGCCAGGTGAAAAATTTACAGCTTTGAATGTGCCTGGTCCTTGTTCACCATCAAAGGCCAGATCTTAACGTTGTCGTTACCCCAGGAATCTTCTCAGGGTGAGAAAGCAGCTGCTGAGACCTTCTCGAGAAAGCTCCTCTCGGTCAGCTTTCAGGCGTGCTAAAGTAGCCAAAACTAAAACAGTGATGTGGAAACCTTGGAGTCACCACAGCAGAGTCGCTAGGTGCACAGTAGAAATCTTTAAAGGCTCTGATGCTTGATGCACCTTCAGAATCATAGGCTCAATGTCGTTCAATCCCGGGGAAAATTTTCAACTTCGTCCCCGGCAATGGCACCAGAAATGTTAGCGTCAGAAGTCACTCCTGGATTGCAGCAGGAGCAGAGCCCGATGCCCATCAGTTTATGTCACGATTTGTTTATAAAAAGGGGTGATCGAATGGAAGTTAACTCAAAACAATGTTGTTCTAACTCCGAAACTAGGCCAGGCATGCATGGGCAAGTGAGGTCTTAGATAAACTTCAGACAGTGAGTTGTAGTAAGGGTGAGTAGGGGGAAGACTTGTAGAAGAGAACTACAAAGGTTTGTCGTAAACATCAAGTTTCTTACATTCAAACGCAGAAAACCGGAGAATACAGCAATGCAACAATAAATCCTTTAGCGTAACATAATTGCAATAATTCATGTGAATCAGTCAATCATGAACTCCCTCAGTATGAGATCAAAACTAGATGGGGTGAGAAAATTGTTTGTTATTAAACAAGAAATCTTACATACAGATGCATAACCAAAGAACTAGAGTGTCTGTTAAAACTTTACAATCGGGAGCTTCGCTCTACCATCGATCCTTTGAAAAATATCAAAACTAAGTATATATACTCCTAAACATTTGCCCATCAGAAGCCTCCTAGACTTTCGGGATGAGGTGTCTCTTCAATCAAATCTGGCCTGCACTCCTTTGTCATACGGCACCTTAATTCTGCATGGCTCACGCCAGGGGGTAGCTGAGCCCTTAAATGTTGAATTAGCATACGCAGACTTCCCTAGGGAGTCGAGGACTCGGCATGGCTTCTGTGGAAAAAAACCAATACAGAGGACCACCTCGGGCGGACTTCCTGCCGGGACCTCCATACCTTGCAATTAATGGGTGAGGGGGGGTTTCAACCACCCCCTCTCTTCTTCATTCGTTCCAATCAGGTATTAGGATTGAGATCAAGTCGAATCGGCATCTGGAGAACACGATGCTCCCCTTCTGAAACTCAACTCGACACTTTTGGCCCGCTATGTACAGCCTTTTCTACTCCCTCTAGTGACCACGGGCCGTGACCCTACGCTTAACCTCAAAGGAGCTTTCGACACTTAGGGGTTCAGGGCTTTGAGATATGAAGCCCTTACCCTTAGAACTCTCGAATGCCGACATGCCGATGTGATCGTGCACCACGCGTCCTTTTGGATGGACGACTAAGATTACGTCTTCGGCGTTGACACTATGAAAATTCCGAAGGGCCCCACCCGTGGCTCAGATCATGTGCCGCATGTCCTCCTGATCAATGGTCCTAATCCTTTCGAGATTTCTTGCACCAGGAGTTCACGATGCGCTTCTTCCTTGAAATCTCGATCGACTAAACTGTGAAAGCACGGATGTGCGCCGCGTGTCCTTCAGGTGAACGACCGAGATAGCATTTGTTATTTAAAAGTGGGCTGCCTTCATTCCCAGGCTCGCTTGACGTGACCTGGCGCTAGGACCGTGGGCTCAGCTCCAAAGGTGCCTTCGGCATTTCGCCAATCGACAATTTCAGCTGCAGTGAATGGGAGGTCCCTTGTCTCCCAAAACGCTGATCCCCGAAATGCTGACTAGCTGCCATCTATCCTGACTGGATCGAATGACTCGGATTTGTAATATAGGCACTATCCATTGCGCTAATCCCTACGCAACTCTGTTAACTGGGATTCCCCGCCGACCGTCGATCTGCTTTGCCAATTGATCCTTGCCGTTGAAATCAGACTGCTCGCTCGCCTGCTTGCATTTTCCTTCTGAAATGGATTTTTGTGCATTTCTTATTGCGCTCATGGTTGTGACCTTGGACTAGAACGCATTTGATGGGTTTTCAAACCCCATTTCTTTGCATTTTACATCAAGGGTTTGAAATCGAGGAAAAGCACCCCGCTTGCAAGAATTGGTGCTAACAGAAGCAATACTAGCAACAGGGAGGGAATTACACCACTCACGAGCTTTCCCTTCCATGGAGTACTTGAACATCTTGATAAGAACATCTTCGTGGAAAATACCAAGTCTATGCATGCACTCGTGAAAATCCAAAAGATTCTCAGCATGACGATCATACTTGTTTCCCATAAACCTCGAAAGGCAATGTTCCCATACTTCTATATCAAGTACAAAATTTGGAAATATAGGTATATTAGAGAAGTCACAAAATGCATACCTATGGGCTATTATTGCTTCCATCTGAAAATCCGACTTCTTGAAACTGCGCAGTCACCACTAGATTCTTTAACCATGGAGTCACCATGTGATTGATCTCCAATCTCAATCTGCCTGGTATTTGTTCACCATCAAATATCAGATCTGATCATTGTCCTTCTCCGAGAGAAAGATATTCCATTACTCCATTCCTCGGCAGCGATGCCAGAAGATGTTGGTCCTAAAGTCTGCACTTGACTGCTAAAGGGCAGAGCTAGGCCACCTCAAGTTTTGGAACGGTTGGTTTTTTTATTTTGTCAGTCAGTTAAAGGGTTGGTTTTTCCAAGTCAAGAGCATGGTTGGGTTGGAAAAATGATATGGACGAGGGTCCTCCTTGGCTGGTGGCACACTAAGGACAAACAAGTGAGATAATAGAGGTAAAAAAAAAGGGGAAACAACAAACCACTTAATGAATAATCTGTTGTAAGAAGTTTAAGTCTTAAAATATCATTTCAAGGCATTAAACATGTATTAAAATACAATTACTCCCACATCTTGCAATAAAAACAAATATTCATCAAAGCATTACTTGTTCTCAAATGTTGCATATCAATAAAGACAAGTTATACAATAGTTGAAGGAAATGAAATGTACTTTGCACAAATMAAAAACTTTCAAGATAAGAGAAAAACACATAAAGATTTGGACAAAACACACTGTCATCAAGAGTATATTCACTAGGTATAGAKCTTTAATCCATGCATAGAATAGGTTCRACTAGTCTRATGTATTGATATCCTTCTCCCAAAAACTGAACCCCTAAAGCCTACAAAACCTGCATATTTATCAAAGTTGTAGAGGCTCTCRTCCCTCTRGAACTGAGGCTTAACTCTACACTATCATTTAGAGAACAACTTATTGACTTAACTAAATAYTGTTGGAGCATAGTAATGTATACTTTGAGCTTGAATTAATAAAAAAKGATTGGTTCATATCAGACATAAATGACCACTTATTATTCCTTAATCTAAAAGAGTTTTGCAATTAAACAACTAAAAATTGCTACTAGCAATAAACTAGACTRATGCATATGCTGGAGTAAATTGAACTATGACAAAAACTAAATGGGAGTGACTGAACTGAACTTTGTATTGAGCACTGGTGTCCATGTGCGTTGTTGGAGGACACTGGGAGATAACYGGGTGTGTTGGCAGYTTCTTTCTTCTTCAAATTATCTCCTTGAGGAAGGGGCAAGCCTTTTGGTACTTCTTCTGGCATCCTAGAGTACAGTTTCTCCAATTCATGATTATGGTGTTGCAAGGTCTGGAATTGCAGCTTCAGTTTATGCACTTTTTTACTGTCATCAAGCTTCTCTGTCTCGACCGTAACCGACCCTTTCTTCTTGTCTTTCTCTGTGATGGACTGGTTGTGGTCTACTAGTGTTCAACTTCTCCTCGTCCTCATGTCATACCTGCGAACTACCTCAGGTTCCTTTGAATCTAAGTTGTTTCCTGATGAGTAATCTAACGTTGTAGACTGGCTGGATTAGGAAGTCATTTGAGACTTGCAAATCTATAGCTTCACCTGAAAAAAAATGGTATTTTCTTCGTTTGGCCCCGTTTAAAGAATAATTTAATGCATGCAGTTAATGAGGATAAGCCACTTCGACAATTCGACATTCGAGAGATTTTCAATGAAGTGTAAATATCTCCTAAATGACCGAACTCGTAAAGTGATTAACCAATGCTTATCGCTAAGCAAATTCACCAAAGATTAAGACACTTTAATTATTTAATTCAGGACTTCAGGGGCTTCGACACTTCGGGGCTTTAGATCTCCAGGCTTCGGGGAAACAATGTTTTCTCTGGATTGAAATCTATCGAAGTGATAATCTCCCGAAGTGATGTGGCAGCGTGTCGTCACAATCAAGGACGTGTCATAAAAATGAGAGTGACAAGTGTCACCTAAAATACCACATATGACGTAACCAACGGTGCCTAAAATGAGTGTCACGTGTCATCGACAGATGAATGCGACGCGTTGTCGATAGATGAATGCCATGCGTCATCAATAGATGAATGTCATGCATCGTCGAAAGATGAATGCCACGCATATCCAGCTCTTCGGTGTTCGAAAGCTTTTGAATGCAGAGTATACATATCTCCCGAATGATGGAACTCGCGAAGTCATTAACCAATGCTTATTGATAATTATCCCAAGATTAAGATATCTTTATCATTAAATATTTTGGGACTTTAGGACTTCGACTCTTCGACGTTCGGGAGATTTTGAATGCAGAGTATGAATATCTCCCGGAGTGACGTGGCAATTCAGGGCTCCAACACTTCAGGGGCTTTTTAGGATTGAAGCAATGACAAGCTCGAACACCCAAACACCTAAGTCATAGAGTAAAACTTCATATTTCTTTGTTGTTAAAACCTCACACGATTTTGAAACCCAGAATGCACAAGAGTCGTTGATCTTAATTGATTGTTGGATCTCCATCGTTGAAAATTTAACCTATCTATTTTCTCACAATCTAAGCCTGAAATCCACTGCTCTGAATTGTTGTGTTTTTTCTTTTGGATGTTTCCTGTGCATACAAAGGACTTGATCGACTTGCAGCATGCTCAATTAGTGGTAAACCAATATGACTTATGTTTCAAACTCAAACCAGAACATGTAATCACCTTTCAAGAAAGCTAAAGATAGTGCAAAATAACGAGTAGGGGCCATTGAAGTTGAGTCATTAAAACATGGAGAATAACTTAGCAAACACAAAACAAAAATCCATCTTTTACGAAGATGTTATAGGTGAACGAAGGGGTAGGGGAGAGATGTAGACCTAAGTGCCAACACCCGAGAGAAGGCTAGAACGTTGACGACACCGACATCGACAACGCGACGAGAACCATCAATCCATCAATAGGCGAGAGGGATCTTCATCGTTGATCTATTGAGAAATACATTCAAATGAGGAGTGAGGATGATGACATCATGAGTTGACGTGGCATGTCAGTAAGGCAACCAAAGTGTCCTAGGATGACAGGTGTCAGCTTGTGGTTGGTTGACAAGAGTCCGAAGAGGAAGGACATTGATAACCATCGATTTCGTTGAAGATTTAATGAGGAAATCTGGACCATTGGATCCAAACGTATTGTCATCGAGAATGTGGGAGGTTGGAATGGTTGTATTCAGCCAAGGAATGTCGACGACGAAGGGGGTCAAGGATAATGTCAATCATTGATTGACATAAGGATAGGTTAAAATCTCCATCATTGATCTCAAGAGTCACATCCATACTATAAGGGTCCTTGGAGTCTGGGCGCTAACCCCTGTGCTAAAAGATGTCGCCAACGTACTCCTAGCCGTAAAGATCTGGAGCTAATAACCATAGGATTTAGGGAAGTGCACCTTAGTGCATCGTCGCCGAAGCCCCACGAGTAGGGAAGAGTTTGTGGGATAATGAATCCCGACGACAACGTGAGCCAGACCAAAGGTTCGTGCTGGGGACCCGATGTGTCACTGCCACATGGACACTACGTGGAGTTGAGTTGGCAGTGGGCCAATGAAGATCTGAGAAACTTTAAGAAGTCATAACTTTTGATCCAAAGCTCGTAATTGAACGTGGTTACAATCGTTGAAAATCTTTTGATGAGCAAAAGATAATGATATGCTCGAGAAAAGGGTTGAGAAGAAGCGGAATTTGATTGCCCCGTTTCCTTGAAATTTATTAAGGGGATCGGGTGTGTTACAATGGAGTAGAGGGGTTGAGATAGCTATCGAGAGAAAGCTCTCCCCTCAAACCCTAGATGTCATTCTCTACATTGGTTGGTTGCTAGGGAAAACCCTAGCTACCACCTTCCTTAATGGTCTTGAGCTCGATTTACCCTTTAATTTATGCAAACTCTTACAAAATTTATGATAGCTAATTTAACCAAAATAACATGATACATAGCCATGCATTACAACTATTTTTCATTTAAATTAACAACATATTTTTCTTTAAAAATCTCTATAAATAAAACTAACAAAATTCAATCATTATTGGAAAAAGTCTTAATATAGGATTGAAATACATTCTATACATAAACATGGGTAAATAGATTGTTAAAATGTAGCCATTGTACGAAAAGCCATATTGAAAGGGTCAACAATTATTAAAATGTAATGCATGGCTTGGAAAATTAAAAGTTAAGACGTTGCTCAATGGAGGATGTGGAGAATGAAAGTGACCATGTCTTTTTACAAGGCATCTATTCAATAAATACACTATCAACAAATAATAAATGCAAGCTTCATGCATCTCTAAAATAGATTGAATAAAAGTAAAAGTGTCCAGTTTTAAGTAATTGCCATAGGATCAATTTTTCTCATTCTACTCTCTAAGTAATTGTCATAAGGTTAATTTTTTCTCATTCTATCTAATAACCTCCTAAATAATAAACTCACTCAACTCAAGTAGAGTTTGTTCTCTACCTCTCAATAACAAAACTCCTAAATAATAAACTCACTTAACTCAAGTAGAGATTGTTCTCTACCTCTCAATAACAAAATATGTTATTAAGACAAGTAGACTTTACATATTCCAACCACACAACAAACAAATACTCTTAGTTGGAGAGAATCTCTCACAACCAACTATCTAACAACCTCCTGAATAATAAACTCACACAACTCAAGTAGAGATTGTTCTCTACCTCTCCATAACAAAACATGGTATTAAAACAAGTAGGCTTTACACATTCCAACCACACAATAAACAAGTACTCTTACTGGGAAAGAATATCTCACAACCAACTATCTAACAACCTCCTAAATAATAAACTCATTCAACTCAACTCAAGTAGAGATTGTTCTCTACCTCTCAATAACAAAACTCCTAAATAATAAACTCACTCAACTCAAGTAAAGATTGTTATCTACACCTCAATAACAAAACTCCTAAATAATAAACTCACTCAACTCAAGTAAAGATTGTTATCTACACCTCAATAACAAAACACATTATTAAGACAAGTAAGCTTTACATATTCCAGATTGTTATCTACACCTCAATAACAAAACACATTATTAAAACAAGTAAGCTTTACATATTCCAACAGACTTGCGATTTTCCACCTCATAACTGTGACATGGTTCCCTCCAAAGGATTCACTTGTCTCCTTCGTGCAGTATAGCGTGCAGTATAGCCCTGAAATTACAATTACAATATTTAGAAATGGAAAGAATCAAAAACAACAACACATGATGCTCCGAATTGAAAAACATTCATCATTCAAAATAGCGAAGACATTTACAGTAAAGGCAGATTTAAAAGCTGAAGATCTTCTAAAGTTGCTTACAGGTCATAAATTTATCCTTCCGATCTTGAATTGGAAATCTATGCTCACATTTTTATTCTTCTAGGCCGTTTATAGACTATGCTCAGATATTTATTCTTCTAGGC
>JZKD02S1866372.1:101756-121775 GCA_000966675.3 Picea glauca
TAAATTTTTACAAATTCTCATTTATAAATATTCAAAGACAAGTGCTACATATTCAAAGACAAGGAGACAATAATAAACACATGAAATCGAAGCTTCCCATGAAATAGCAATCATTCCTTTTGTCGATGCCTTCCCCTTCACGTTAACACAAATAATTAATATTTCCACGTGGCAAAGATACACATTTATAAATAAATGGAACGATCATGTCATGTGATTAACTCTATGAAACTACATCCATACATGTATCCCATCCATATTCCTTAAAGGCAAAGCAAAGTATCGAAAATGTTTTTTATTATTTTGGGTCACAAAGACTGTAAACTTTGAAATACCTTTTCTCTTTCCCAAAGTTTGTGAAAGGGGCAAAAGGTACGTCCTTAGAAGATTTATGCACACTTTAATTTCATACGTAGTCTCACTAATATTTCATGTATATTAGTGAGTCTTGAAATTCTGTATTTCACATTATTCTAATCTCCAACAGAATTTTAAAAGATAACATTTTTACGTCTCCACCTTATAATGACTTACTTTTTATACTTTTAAGTTATAACGAATGGAAGATACATAAGAATAGAAAAACTAAAAATTTCAAGATTTTGTTAGTTTTTACTCCGAAAATATAAACTTTGTATGTACTTTGTAGAGTACACAACAAGTGTTTATACCTTTAAATGGAAGATACAGCCGCATAGAAAATTTCAAGATTTTGTTATTTTTCACTTAAAAAATCTTCGAAGATATAAACTTTGCATCTACTTTGTAGAGTACACAACTGGTGGTGATTTTTTTGGGTACCACTTTTTATTTAAGTTTGGAAAGTATTTTTTTGCATCTTAGTGTTAGTGATTTATTGGATATCATTTAATTTTGAGAGTATCTTTTGTGTTTGAGTAATATTAGGGTTTGAGAAAAAAGGAAATTTTGTCCTTTATAATTTTTTCTTAAAATTTGTTCATATTTTTTTGTTCCACGTATTGTAATGATTTTATTTTTTGTGAGATATAGTATTTCCTTTTGTGTATGGCATGGAGATTTTTTTGTCGCAATGTGTTTATCATAGACAGAAATATTTTTTTGTGATGCGATGTTTGGAATGGAAGAGTTTTTTTTTTCTCACGATGCAATGTATTGCACATATCTGTTTTTTGTCACGACATGTTGCAGACTCACAAAATTGTCTCTCATGTGACACGACACTGCAAATTTGTCTTTCTCATGACAAAGGAAGCCCAAGAAAATTTTCTTGAAATTTTTTCCAAAATCTTCTATCTCGCATCACCCAAAAGTTTTATCTTGTGCGAAGTGAAATGCATTTACACATTTCCCAAAAGATTATATTCATAATTGTTGCTTTTATAGTCGCCATACAAAAACGTTTTTTGACAGGACGTGATGTTTCACAGGGAAGAGAATTTTTTCATGATGCAATGTATCGCGCTGAAAAGATCTTTGAGATCTTTGTCGTTATGTGACGTATTGCACCTCCTCCGGTTTTTGTCATGACATGTCTCATCCTTGCACAATTTTATTTTCATAACATGTCACATCATTGCAAATTTGTCTTTCTCGTGACAAAAGGAACATTTCGAAAATTTTCTCCAAAATTTTTGCAAAAACACGAATTGTTGTAGCATGAGAAGATGTCAATCCCTACATATGTGAGGCCAAAAAATGAAGCATATGTTTCACTATGTTAAATGTTCAACTATGCAATTTGGTTGTGAGAATGAAAAATAATACAAATAAAAATATTTTTTGTTGAATAACTTTGTACTATAAAGCACTGATGTGAATGACATTCTTCAACAATGTTACATAGTGTAAGACAAAGATCACCAATGCTTTAATGACCTTGTGATGTATTATGTAGCATAAACACATCATGCACACATTCATATGACCAAACCCCAACCAAAGTTGCATAAATCACAAAAGAAGAAAGATAAAAAAATTGGTAGCATTGATTGACCTATGAGAAAACAATCCACTTTGGATTCCCCCTCTATTATGTATATAACAATGTTCATAGTTACAAAATCATAAAGGTTAGTGATACATTCTACAAATATTAAAATGCATTAGTTGGAGTTCAAGAGACTAATGTCTCATTGAATTTTTTGTTCTTTTCTATCACTTAAAATGTGAAGAGAAATGCCACGATATTGCTGTGAAGAATAAATTAAGTTTCTCCATTTATAATTGTTGTAAAACATGGCACTAGATATCAGTTGTGGAAAAAAAAACACCAACATGAATGTGGTTAATTTCCTTGTTAACGATGAGCTTATAGGTAGCCTATGTTACATACATATATCTAAATGGTCTCTTTATGTGAATCCAAATTCATGAAAAATGATTATATGGAAGGATTCTAAGTGGATGTTGAGCCTTCTAATGGCGAATTGTTGGAAAAATTTAGTTCTTATTCTCTATTTATTACCAATAGTGAAGAAATGATAAAAAATATATCCAGAGAAATACAAAGGGCCATTCTATTCATTCATAGTTTGCATATTTTTCCTACATAATAGAAAACATAGAAGTCATGAGAAAAAACCTTCTTTCTCCATCTCAGTTTCCTTCCAATGCAAGTGCCTTATTTCTAAAGGTCAATGTCCTTTCAATGGTAGCGATTGGAACAACTTGATTCAAAAACACAAATTTGATAGCATCATAAGTGAGTTATAAATCAACATTCAAGTTGAAATATGTAAAATCAATGACATATTGTCACACACCCACTACGGGAACTAATATTTTTCGGCTTTTTCCTTCTTTTCTAATGCGGGAGCATCTCTCCACGTCATTCAGCCAGCCAGCCACGTCGGCGAATTCAAATCGCACGCTAAAAGAGAGGCGCAGTCCTCATTCAAATTTGAAATTGAATGCAATTAAATGCTTAGCCCGGTGAGCCATGGAAGTTTGTGCCTTTGTGCAGGCTGTAGATAAGATCGGCTTTAATGCTAGGTCAGCTGAGATCTAGATCCAGATGTTGGACTAGACAGCCATTTATTGTAATTTAATAGAGTAGGTAGACCTGGAGGGAAGCGCTCGATGAGCCCCTCAGGTAAAAGAGATTTTGAGGTCTCATTTTGGAGGCAAGGAGAAAGAAAGGAGAGTGGTAGTGGTGTGAGGATCTGCATGTAGAGCAGAGAAGAGAAGAGCCAGAGAGAGCTCGAGAACACCTTTGTAAATACAAGCATTTGTCATTTTAATAGAATACAGAAGCAGTTTTTCCTGCACATGTTCTGTGTCATATGGATGTCTGTGTGTGTTCTCTATGTATGTTGTGAATGTATGGTTGTTGATGCATTCTGCAGGAGTGTGTTTGATTTCAGAGTGGAAGATCTTTGAGGCTTCACACCAGGAGGGTGTGACAAAACGCTGCGGGTTCTGAGAGCCGTGCATAAAGGATGCACTTCTGAACTCTTCGGAGTCAGACAAAGATGTGCTAAGGCACAGAAGCTGAAATCAACAACTCAAGGAGGAAGACCTCAAGGTTGCTGAATACCTTGGAGGCAAGGCTGTGTGGGAGAAGACACAGTTGCAGACATAATCTCTTAGGAGTTTTGTAAAGGCTCTGCCAAGTGGGCATTGAGCGTATGCGCTGCGATGCATTTGAGGAAGGACTCTATTGTGAGTTCGAAGAAGACCAGAATCACTGAGGATTCTGTGAGAGATCTGCCAGGTGGGCATTGAGCAGGTGCATAGGTGCACAGGAGAAGAAGACAAAACTGTTGAACATTTTGTGGAAGAAAACACTCTGCCAAGTGGGCATTTGAGTCTGTGTGCAGATAAGCACAGGAGAAGAGAAACTCTTTGAGTTCTGGAGTTGGAGGAAGAGTCCACTGAAGGATCTTCACTGGGTTACCGAACACCCAGAAGGACTCAGCAAGAGGTCGCTTGAGGTAGAAGGATAGCCAGGAGAGCGTCCATATTCTCCATCTGCAGGAGAAGAGAAAAAGAAACCCAAAAAAATCCCTCAAGGGGTCTGAGCGTTTGAGGAGCTCAGGAGAGACAGTGTGGTGTATGCATAAAGACTCTACAGGAGGTAGAGATCAAATCTTCAGATATTGGAAGAACAAGCTCAGGAGGATTTAGCATTTTATACGCGTGGCGAAGCTCAATGTGAAGGAGTTCACAGAGAGGAGAAAGAAGATAAAGGTTGAGGCCTTGGAGAAATCTAAATTCTTCCAAGCACAAGAGGAAAGCACGCAAGGGGCTCAAGAGAGCACAATAGTCGTCAGATCGACGGAGGAGAGAGATCTGGATCGTTGATTTCTATGTCCAGGAGGAGCTCAGGAGGAGCCTACAGAAGGAGGAGACCGTCAGCCGTCGGATCTCACTCAGAAATCTCGTAAGTCGTTGGATCGGGTGAAGGCGCGCAGAGTTTAGCAGCTGGAGGAGCGCAAAAGAAGTATGGATCTGAACCGTCAAATCTGGAGTAGAAATCCTGTCAGCCGTCAGATTGGATAGGAGCTGCACGAGGCTTAGCAGTCGGGATATTAGCCATCAGAGAATCGGGATTCTCGAGGGAAAGAGAATCTAGACACCATAAGTCTCGAAACACCGAGAAGATCTGTACCATCTGTTAGCAGAGGCACTGTAGGAAAACAAGAAATCATGGCATAGTAAGTTGGTTTTTGCACTCTGGGTTGACAAGATTAGCACCAAAAGATCGATTGGTATGTCTCCATACCAATTGGTGTATGGAATTGAGGTATTTTTTCCCCTTTCATTAGGAGTTCCAGTCATGAAACTATTGTAGGAAACAAAATAAGAACCAAATGATATCCAAAAAAGAATAAATCAAATGATCCACCTAATGCAATCCAGAGAAGAAGTTTACAAAAGAACTCAAGTGATCCAGAAAAATATTAAAAATATTTATGACAAGAGAACCAAAGAGGATAACTTTGAATTGGGTGATCTAGTTTTGAGGTGGGAATCCAGAAATAAAGATAAAGGTAAACATGGAAAGTTTGATAGCTTGTGGAAGGGTCCTTGCACCATTCAGGCCTTCAAAGGAAATAATGCTTTTCTACTTGCTAATCGTGAAGGATCAGACCTGCCAGGGGGGCCCACAAATGGAAGGATGTTGAAGCATTACTTTCCACCTTAGTAGAGAGATCACCACTCCATTCCATTGTATATATCATTTATTTTACAAGTCTTTTAGGTGTAGGTGTTGTTGTTCAGGTGAAGCCCGTAGAGAAGGCCCTAAGACATTGAATAATACCATCAAAGTTTCAAAATAAAGCAAGTTAGGCAGCAAAATAAATTCTAGAGGAAGTTTTTCAAGACAACAATAAACATGATTCTTGGCATCTTGCAAGGAGGATACCATCCCCAGGTGAAGCCGCTGTTATAACCCTATAGTTTATAGGATCAACTGTTGATTGTATTTTTGTTCCCTTCAGTGTTTTTGATTTGCAGAGATTATTACATCCTGAAAAAGAAAGAAAAAAAAAAAGAAAGAAAAAAGAAAAGAAAGAAAAAAAAATGAGAAAATAATAAAAGAGGGCATAAAATAAATTAAATAAATCCCCATGCAATAATAATGGCTTGATCGATACAGTCTAAGCATGGACAAGTCCTTTTAAATTGATGTTGATAGTCTTAGTGAATAAGCTTGACTAAACTGTCTAATCTTAGTCAAGATGATAGGTTAGTTAGTGAATAAATTTGACCAAACAGCCTAATCATGGTCAAATAGCCCCTAGGTAGAGTATTTTCTTAGTCCAACAGTCTAAGCTAGGCTAAAGGTGCAAATGATGTAGGTTAGGACATAGGTTAAACAACTTATTTTTAATAAATATATATGATGATTGATGAAAAATGCAAGATTTTGGATGATGAAGTGTTTTTCTAACCCCATGGTGATAAAGAGCAGAAGAAGCAGTGTGCAAAACCCATAAAAAGTCATTAAGCCTAAGTCCCGCACCATATGTTGAATCATGCCCTGGAAAATTAAATATCGGGCCTAGATCTACGACCGAGCTGTGACCACCCAGATCTACATCTCTGAAAATATTTCGGACCCCCCCGATCATTCAACCTTTAACGGTGGGGGGAGGGGTCTGAAAATATATTTAAGATGTGTGCTTGGATCTACGACTATCCCACCAGTGCGCAATTGGACGGTCAACAGAAGATTCTGGACCCCATCGAACATTCTGTTTTTAACGGAGGGGGGGGGTCCGACATGATGTTAAACAACGTGCCCAGATCAACGACTGATCCAGCTTCACCCAGATCAACAGTTAGGAAGGAATCCCGAACCCCCCCCTGACTGTTCTTCCTTTAACTGAAGGGGGGGGGGGTGTCCGGAATGAGACAAATCCAGGCAAGCCCCATCGCAATGTGGAGTCACCTCATTGCGTCCAAACTTCCCCTCTCCAAACATTTACCACCTATCAATATTACAATTCACCACCACCCTGTGCAAGTTCCATGTCTCGACCCTGTTATCATGCCCCATCCATCTAACCATTACAGGTCATATCTTTCCCATTCACCTTCCAATCACCAGTGCACATGTCAACCATCTGTACACTTCATACGTGCTTCATCCTGCACTCTCACGCTCTAAATGACCTGTTGGTCATTTATGACTGGCCACATACCCATTGTTCATCTGACCTATCCTTGTTCACCCAAACGGATACCCGTCCACTCAAATTCAACCCCATTTTGGTCATTTCCCATTCCATTCACATTCCCTACGTATCAAGAGATTCATTTTCCTCCACCTCTATAATGCCTCATCCAATCAGAGCCATTACCAGTAACATTTTGTTTGAATTGTAGGTACTCTTCACAGAAATGGCACCAAAATCCAAGAAAGAAGAAGCCGGTGAAAATCCTTTCCTCCCACCTCCTGTCGACCTCGACAAGATCCCATTGGCCGACAAAGATCATCTGATAATCAGACACAAGGTACAAAGTTGACTTCGTGGATTTGTTGTTGTGACTCAAAGGCACTTTCTTAGATCAAAGCGACGAAATCGGGATCTGTGAGTCCAATCTTCCTTTATATCTTTTCCCTCAGGTCCATCATTTCCCTGAATTTGCCCTCAAATTCTAGGCTCATTACCTTCCCAACCAGAGAGCCATAGTCTTGTCATCATGAGAAACTTTGTTCTTCATCACACCATAGGCCATTTATCAGATGATGCAGATACCCAGAAATGAATTTGCCTCCCCTTTCAATCTTGAAATCATAATAGAGTTATACTAGAAATTATCTTTTCCTCAAAGAGCCCAGATATTTGAATTTTTCCTCCCACAGGATGCTCAGTTCCCCAAATAAAATCCCCCCTATCCTTCCTCCCTGTTCTTAGAAAATGGTAACCAAGTCATTTCATCACTCTGTTGTCTTCGTGGTTATTTTTCAGATGCATGGGTGGATGAGCCTATATTGGTTTTTTTGTCCATTTTGTCTACCGAGGAAAAATCCACCACTTAGTTTGACTACAACACTTTCCTGGCAGAGAACATTCACGAGCAGTTTTCATAGTTCACCATAGAGGGAATTTTCTAGTACTCATTCATCATGGCTTACATGTTCGTCTTTTTTTAGGCAGATAGGTTCTCTTTCTCAATGCAGAAGATGGAAAAGGAAGGAAAACCTCAAGCAGTCACATTATGGACGTCGTTGCTCAGGAGAAACTCCACTGAGTTCACTTTTAAACAATTTATTGAATTGTTTTATCATCCATTTGTAGGCATGATTAGTGGAAGACCTGAGCCAATAATAAATGAAGAAATTCAAATAGTTTTGCACCTTTCGGATCTGGCAAAGACTGGAGATTGGTTTCTATACCAAAATCACACATAAATCAGAGTGTATGGGTGTGAACTAGCTCCATACAAGTTGCCTAAATATGTGTCTATTCGAATATTCACATTGGAATATATTCATCAGATGATAAACTCAGATGACATCCATTTTGTGTCTCTGAAGGAAAAACAACAAATGAGGATCAAAGGACAAATAGGCCCATTTATCTGCAACAGTCGACCTGCTGGGGAAGAGGCAGACAAATTATTGAAGGAAATGAAATTCAACACTAGTTTTATTTGGAGATATGACCCCAGTGGGATCATTGTAGAGATGAGATCCAAGAAAAAAAGTTCAGCCTGTGCCCACACCCTGAAGCCAGAAATCGAAAAATATGTGAAACAGACAGAATGGGAAGTAAATACTCTGGTAGATACAAAGCCACGTGAATCTCTTTCAGTATCTATTTCACTAACTACCCCTCCAAGGGAACCCAAGGAGAAAAGACCAAGAAAGGATGATTCACCTTCAATCACTGAGGTATTAGCAGAAGAATTCCGGGTATACAACAAGAAACCAAAAACCACTTATGATACTCACATGTCTGGTGAGGAAGAGCCCTACTCTGCCACAATGATTGAGAGAAGACAACAGGTGGTGTCAACTTCTTCTTCAAAGAAGTAGACAAAAGTAGCTGTGACTACCCAAACTTCACAAGGTTTTGTACCCCTAAGCATTTTTGAAAAATATGAAATGATTAAAAAGAAGAACCAGACACTGACCAATAACACCTACTCTCAGTTTTGGAAGCAAACTTCCACACCACAACACAAACTATTGTTAGCATTTGAAACAGAGAAAGGAAGAATGCATCTTGCAATTTTGCAAGCACAAGTGCCTCAACCCAAAGAAATAATTGATTACAAGAAGTCAACTATTGTTTTTGACACCAAACAAGTACATCCAACTGATCATATGGACTTGCACAGACAGACTGGAGAAATGGTTTTCTCCACATTAGCACATGCTTCTGCTACAACATCAAAGTTATAGGTGTCTTTAAGCAATGTTCAAACCCAATTGAAGTTGGAGAAGATATCCTCTTTTGCAAAGGATAATAGAATAAAATCCTTAGAGGAGTTGGTGCTCAAGATTGGGTATGATCCCCCGAATGTTAAAGTAGCAGAGGAAATGTTGAAGAAAAAGAATGTTGACATTGCATATTTGAGAAAACAATTGAAATTTCTACCAACAAAGGATTCACAAGCTAAAGAGGTAGCTGAGGCAGAAAATGAGAAAGAAGAATTGTTGAAGCTTATCATGCAGCAAAACGCACAGCTCAAAGAAATGGAGATAGAGTTGGAAAAATTATTGAAAGAAAAGGAACAAATGACACCAATGAATTCATTCCATTGAGTGCAGTTCCCATTGCAGAATTAAGTATAACAAGAGTTCCAACAACCACTACAACATAAATTCCATTAGTAGCCCCATTGACAGCACTGGAAAAAATTATGGAGTTAGAAAAATCCATGGAGGAAATGACTCTGCAAGGAACAAATATCAATAGGTTGAAAATGGAGATTGAAAATCTATAGGAACTTAAGTCTTCTTTCCAAACAAGATACAATATTGAGAGACAAGTGTTAGAGAAACTCATGCACGAAATACAATAGCTCCAGAAACAAACAGTGGCAGGCAAGGCACTAGCAGAGGTTAAGGAAAACATATGGACAGATATTGCAAAATCCATAAATGAAATTTGGCCTATGGTGCAAGTCATGTTGGAGCAACATGATCTGGTGTTAAAGAGTAGGTAATACATTGATAGGATAAGAACAGATCTGGGTGAGATGCCCTCAGCAACCAATGAGATCATCAAGTTTCTGAACTCCAAAACCAAAGAAGAGTTGGAGGAATTGAAAGTAGAAGATAGAACAGAGACTATCCTCAAGGTAAAAAGAGTATTGACTAAAAGGGGATTGATGTTACAGTTGGAGGAAAAGGCTCAGAACATGGACATTAGAGTTCAAAGATTTTTTTAGCAAGATTGAAGCCTTATAGAAAAAAGGTATTCTTGATCTACATGTCATAAATGATAAACTAATGACTTTGTCCGATTACAAGAAAAGGATCGCCACCGTGGCCAAAGACAGTTCCAAGTTTTCAGGGATACAGGGTAGCATCATGGACAAATCATTCTTGGAGACTCTGCAGCATGACCTCAGCATTCAGCACAAGATCAATTATGTCTTCATCATCAAGCCGAATTTTTCTAAATACACCGAGATGAATGAAGTTTACCGCCAGTTATTGAAAATTACCATCCTAAGCACACAGAGATGGGATGAGCTGTGCGATTTGATTGAGTAAAGGCAGAGCCTCATCCATCTCATCATCCAACTCAACATCTATCTCAACGTCCAGCTCAGTGTACAACTTAGTTGAAGTCATCTGAATGACTCAACAATGGTCTTCCCCGAAATCAACATGAGAGATTCAACACATCATCATCAGTTACTACATTTTTGCATCTTGTTAGATTATTTAGTTAGACTCAGACTCTTTCACGTCTTGATCATTAATGACAGGTTCGTTGTAACTTTTATTATAAATATTTCTCACTTAGAAGTAGGAAGGGTTGTTGATCTTTACGCCCGAGAAAGCTCTAGTTGTTGTAATTTTTATCAAGAAGTTGTTCCAGTAATACAAAGAGAAGTTTCACAGGATTCTTGTATGTCAATTGTTGGTGAAGTTCCCTCTGTCCGCGTACAAGTTTTTCTTTCTCAGTTATCATATTATCTCTTTGAAATCTAGTCTTTAAAAGAAGTTAAAGTTGTAGAATTTACCATTGTGTACTATGTTCTTAATCTTTTATAGATTTAAATGTTTATCCTCTGATGTTATAACAAATAAATTCTTATATGCTTTTTTTTTTTAACTGATATCTCACCTTTTCAGCAATACACCATTTTTATTTCTAAAGAATCCAGCGTTAACACTATCTCGCCCTGTAAAACGAATCTTGTAACATTGTCTTTAACTTCTATCTTTTAAAAATAGACCCCATATCCAAATGGAAGTGTAATTGATATTCAACCACTTCATTCAAAAACAATACAAACAACTCGGTTATATTCTTTCTAACTAGCCTAAAATCTTTGAAAACTCAAACAAATCTAGAACTCACAGAGAGATCCCTCTCTGAAGCTGGTAGGGCTAGCTCCCAATTTCGAAGTGGTTGGTTAAGGTTACCTATGATAAGTTTCTTCTTACCTCATAACAACCTCTGGGAATTTACAGAGTGATAACACACTGTATAATTCACTTTGGGATGATAGGGTGACACCAAAAGTCATTGTTGGTAATTCCCCTTTATTTCTCATCTACGGAAGAGGACCAACTCTCCCTCCACATGTTCCACTTCCTTCTCTGCAATTATCGTAGAAATTTCAGGAAGAGGACTGCCCTCCCCTAGAAAGTCAAATTAATGCCTTGTTAAAATTGGAGGAAGTAAGGGCACAAGCAAAACAGAAGCTGGATCAACATCAACAAATTGTAAAAATATGGTTTGATTCAAATTCTTCTTCAGATAGGAATTTTGATTTCGGAGATTTGGTTCTCAAGTGGGACAAAGCTCACGAGGGAAAAGGGGAAGACACCAAGTTCCAGAATCTGTGGTTGGGGCCGTTTGTAATTTCTGAAAAATTAGGTTCTAGCTCTTTCCGCCTACAAAATTTGGAGGGACAGCCAGAAAATTTCCCAGTGAATGGCCAGGCTCTCAAAAGGTATTTCACCTTATGATTCTAGATACACCTCTTTGTACATATTTTTGTTTTTGTTTTTTATTTTGGTTCTTTTCAATTTGCTTGTTTGATTTGTTTCTGAATAATTATACTTGTGTCACCATTTCATTTTTGGAAGGAAAATCAAATTTTTTATCCAAGAACAACAACTGATGAATTTTTAAAGCATTGATGCTATAAATGCTAAAACTCAGATCAACGGAAGAAAATTCCTGCTCAAAACAGTTTTGTTGGTTTCCTTTCAAAATATCGAAAGGATACGATTATCATTAATAAAACTCTTAACGTTGTCCCTGGTTTTTGAGAAAACAACTCAATTATACCTTCCTGTCCTTGAGATGGTTTCTTAACATAAATCTAAGTGTTCAGATCATGGTAAATGAGAAGATGAATTATATGAGATCCAATTTTGTTCAAAATCTGAAATTTTCAGTATCACCCCGCTCTCCTGAATATCATAAAGTTTTTGCAAATTTGTAAATTAATTCTAGAGAGTTGAAAGCACCGCATGGTGTGGGAAGTGTTTGAAAACCTACCGAGACACTGAACAAGTCTACTGGCAGTGGGTAAATACATGTATGATACCAAGGCAACTTTGTTGGGGTACTGAACAAGCTTGCTGGCAGTGAAGAAATGTCGTGTTGAAGAAAATTATCAGGTATGTCCTTTTGGAATTGATCAAAAGTAAAGATGTTCTCTATCATGGATGGATGACTCTTAGACATAATAGAGGTGTTAGAGTGGGTTAAATGGCATCCCTACCAAGGCTATGGACACCTGCTGATAGTAGTGGCTATGTCAACAGTATCAAAGGCGGTTGCCTAAAACATCATTTCGCTCGTAATCTAGATTTGATACTAGATTAAATTTTTGACAAGAACAAATATGATGCTGGATTATGTTATTTTCTGAGTTTTGATTTGAATTCTTGATTTGTTGTCAATTGTTTCTCAAATCTTCATCTTTCTTATTCATCCTAACATGAAATTTTGGTGATGTAGAGATAACTGCTTCCCTAGTATGTCGCCATTGTTGGAAGCAACACATGATTTTTGATATTACACACAATTGAAAGAACTTTTATTTTTTCTGTAGCTACCATCAACCCGTATATAAATGCTTTTCTGAGTTTATTATGATTGATTGGGTTAAAGCCTATTTCATTATTTTTTATTGCTTCGATTTTTTATTGTTTTATCTTTAATTCATGACTGCAAGCATGAGTTAAAGATAAAACTTGGCTTGTTGTTTTAATAATTTTCTACCTTAGGTATATCGTTCAACAAACCATTCATATGAAATTGAAATATAAATCTTATAAAATGGTTATTAGACCTATTTGTTTTGTGTTAATACGATTATTGTTTCAATGGTTTGATAGTTTTCGATTTGTGAAACACCTTTGATATTTTTGATAGTCCGGTCATGAATTCAGTGGTCTTACCAACCATCATACAAATGAATGCACACTTGTTGTACTCGTGTCCTCACCTCAACTTGTTGGCTTAACGTATTAATGATTCATTCATTACATGCATAGGGTTTCGATACTCTGTATGTTTGGCTCTCATCACAAGGAGTGGCAAAGATTACAACCAAACCTTGGTTTTCACTCCCACCATCTGGGTTATGCTAACACACATGGTATGTTATTTTCGTGTCTCAAATCACCATTCGGACTTGTTCCTGTTGCTCCCACGATTCAAACCTATGACTATCCAGAGTCATCCCAGTTGCCTTCTGGTTATATTTTTCATGGCGCCTGTCGTTTTCCTGGAGCCAAATGGATGTCAGACTTTACTTTCTCACGACGATGCAATTGAGGATCTTAAAAGCCATGACTAGGATGTTTTCCTTAAAATATTTGAAGGCTATAACCTTCAGGTGACGAAGGATTTCGCGCAGACCTTTGATGGTTGCAGAGCAAAAATTGGGGACACATAGTTAGAGTTGACCGAGGGGTTTGTGAGCAAAGAAATAGGGCTTCCATCGAAGGGTGAAAAATGGTTCAAAAATGCCCGAATTGAAGGAGTCCCGTGGAGCCTCTTTATGACATCCTGAAATATCAACTGTCATGAAAAAAGTATTTCTATGTCCCTGGTTAAACCGAGGTGGAATAACTTGTTTTTGATTCTCAAGCAATTCGTTACATGCGAGGGTCAATATGGATTGGTCTTCCTCTACCATATTCGTTTACTCATGAATTTCATTGGTTTCGAATTAAATATGTCATTTTACTTGCTGAGAAGCCTCTATAAAATGTCCAAAATATATAAAAGACAAAGAGTTGATTCAAGCTTGTTCCATCACGGATTGGTTAATATTTTTTTGATGCATCACTTGTCAACCGTTGGTGACTGTTGGGAGAATTTTTTGATAAGGAATGGTTTTTCCCAGACTGTTCCTACAGTAAAACTTAACTTAGACGAGCCACTGATTAAAGACTAGTTCAAGATTTCAATCGATAAACTAGACCTTACCGACATAAACCCTCTAAACACAGGGATACCGAGTAAGTATTCACCTACAAGATATTTTGAGCAAGAGACTGTTGAATTGAAGGTAATTGACCCTCTTATACCTGAAATTGATGCTAGCATGAACGTTATTATTAATCCGTATGTTGAGAAACCTCGCAAAGGAACAAAAAAGAAATGCAAAAACTTAGGGTTCAAGAACAAAAGGGCAAGTTGCCAAATTTCAAGGAAGCTGAGGAACTGATCCGACACTCATCTGAGCTCGATTGATCTGATCAAGATTGATGAGTGTTCGGATCCCGAGATTGAATATTTTCTAGTTTTAGAAGACCCATAATTTCAGGAGTACAGGAAGAAAATTATCATTCCTACTGAACCTTATGATTTTGTGACAAATTTTCCACCGCACCTCAAAGGTAAAGAGGGGTTCTCTAGTATTAGGCTCGATCAGAAGAAAGTGGCAGGTAAGATTGATACATCCCTGTTTGAATGTGCACTTCATCGACCTACCATATCTCTTGTATAGTGTGATGTATGTTTCCATTGGATCGAGCAGTATTACACTGACATCCCTGTCATTCAGGCCCGAATTAAATTGCTTACTGCTCAGAATTATTTGTTGAGGAAATAAAATCGTGACCTCAAGGCGCACTCAGAGAAGAAAGATAAATGTATCAAGATATTAGGAAACATAGTAATCAAGAATGCGACCAACGTCAAGGCGATAATAAATTCTAAACTACCCGACCCTTCTTTAGTTATCGTTTAATGGTAAAACAACTTTATTCCATTTCTATTGTCTAATTCAAAGTAAGCCAATATGGAATTTAACTTTTTTTGCTAAACTAAGACTAGCTACAGAATATTCGATTTTATAGCCAAGTCTCTTTTTAAATAAAAATTAGAAATTAGTTATGAGTAATTTTCTAACTTATTAAATTTGTTTTGTTTTTTAGGAAATAGTAGATTCTGTTGCTGATCATCTGGAGGAAACATATTCGACTATGCATGTGAATGATCAGTAGTTTCTTTTTCTATTTGTTTTGTAAAAATTCGTATCTATCTTTGATTAAAACCAACTTTGTTATAAGTGGCTCTCAACCCACTATTTTTGTAATAGTTTTGATTTTATGAGATCCTACTCTATCCTGTGAGATAGGAGAATGTGATCTTGTGTCACTTTAAATACTTTTCATTTTGTAAGTAAAAGGCACCTTTGGCTAGAACATATTGTAGGCATGTAATTCTCAGAACTACATGGACAAGTAGTTCACATTTTGTCTTTAGACCAGTGTGACAATTGTTCCATATATGTTTTTCCCTTTTATATTATGAGATATTGATATGTTACATAGCTTTAGCTTGTTCAACATATTATATTTCATTTGATTGAATGCTTTAAAATTTTTCTATAACTTGTTGTTTCACATATTATCACTGTGATCATTATATCAATTTTAACATCAGGATTTTACGTTTTATGTTTAGTTGGTTGATAAAATGAATTATTTACATTAAGATTTATGTTACTGTAATCATTCGTAATTGTAAGATCACTGGACATACATATCAACTATTATGTTCTTATATTCTAGTTGTCAATAAATATCTTGAGTTTATTCGAGAGACATCAGTATAAGTCTGTCGCAGATTTCTCTTGCAGACGAGACAACTTGAGTTTTGGATTGCACAGAGACATAGACAGAATACAAAACTAATCTCAGGTTAGATTTATTTTCTTCTAATTTTCATTATTTTATTCATTAGCGAAACAAGACAATTTTAAGTTGGCTTTGACCATTACTCTATCCTTGTTTCAATTTTTTTTTTTTTAAGTTCTTAGATTTATGATTATAAAACAAAAAATATAAAAACATGTGTTTTCTTTATCTACTTTTGAAAACAGTTACCAAACAATGATTTTGAAAGGCATCCACTAAAACTTGCAATCTGTAATTACTATGTACAATAATGACATGTTCATATTTATCTTTTTGTTTAATATATTTGTAAATATTTAGATTAAAGTATATATATTACTATAGTTTTAGCATTAGTTAGTTATTTCTTTTCTTTATTTTAGGAACCTCGTTGGATAATAGAGCCATTAAACCTATCAGAATAGATTACACCAAACGGCTTGGGTTAATTAGATAACCCCAGTCCGGATCTATTCTTCCAGTTGATGGCATGTCAAATTTTCCCGTCAACAGGATGTTACATTCCCCCTCCCCTACAATTGTGCTCCATCCTCAATGCACACTATGTTGATACACATATACACAAATTTACACCACAATACTTAGAAAATAAAATTATGAAATTTTACAACTCCAGCAATAGTTCCAACCAAAATATCATGTTCCTCTCAACTCATTGAACCAAGGAATGCACCATATATTTCTCAAGTTTAACCCAAGGGATGTACCATCTGCTTATCAAGCTTAAACCAAGGAATGAACCATTCATTTATCAATTTCTCCAATGCAGTTGGCTAGGATTCTATGATATGGTTTCAAAACTCTAGTTTCTCAAAATGGAGTCTTACATTTTGTCTTCTTCAAAATTTTAAAACATTTGTGGGTACATTAGCCACATGTTTTCTTCATGCTCCCATGTAGCATATTCAGAACTATAGCAGGCCCATTGAACCTTTACCATCCCTATGGCCTTGTTCCCTAGATCTTTGACTTTCTAGTCTAAGATGCCTACTGGTTTGACCTGGAAATCCCCTTTGTGCTCCACTTGGATCACATTCCAATCAATTATGTGGTTATGGTCAAGAACATATTTATTTAATAATGATACATGAAATACATTATGCACTCCCATGGATGTAGGAAATTACAGCTTGTATGCAACTAGCCCTATCTTTTCTAGTATTTAGAAAGGTCCACAATATCTTGCTTCCAACTTTGGGAAGCTTCCTAATCTTAGTGAACTTCTCTTCACCTTCACATTTAAGAACAAATTTTCACCCACTTTAAAATATCTAAACCCTTTGTTCTTATTTGCATAACCTTTCTTCCTATCATGGACAGCCTTTAAATTTTTCTTCATCCTTGTCATCGTCTCTTCCATTTTCTTCAACAAATATGGCCCAACAACTGCTTTGTCTGCTGGATTATCTCAACTCACTAGAGTGTTACATTTTCTTCCATACAATGCTTCAAATTGACTCATTTTCATTGAGGCTTGATACCCATCATTTTATGAAATTTCAACTAAGTGAATATAATCTTCCCACTTTGATGGTTGATCCATCACACACATTCTAAGCATGTCCTCAATTATCCTATTAATCCTTTCCATTTTTCCATCCGACTCTGGGTGATACACTATACTAAGATTCAAATTTATCCCAAAGCCCTTAAACAAAACCTTCCAAAAATTTGATGTAAATTTTGGATCTCTATCTAAAATTATTGCCTTAGGCACTCCATGTAACCTAACAACTTCTTTCATGTATATTTATGCAATATTTTCTATCTTTTGTGTAGTATTTACTAGAATAAAACGTGTTCCTTAGTTAATTTATCCACCACCACCATGATGTTACTAGAATAAAATGTGTTCCTTAGTTAATTTATCCACCACCACCATGATGGAATCATGTTGCTTCACTATTATGGGAAGCTTTGTAATAAAATCAACTGTGACAACTTCCCACTTCCATTATGAATTGGGAAATGACTATAGAAAACATGTTGGGTGTCTATGTTTAGTTTTCACTTTTTGGAATTCTAAACAGTTGGCTATGTAATTAGCCAATTCTTTCTTCATTCTCGGCCAAAACTATTGGATTTTTACTGCTGCAATTGTCTTTTGATATCATGGGTTCCCAACATATGGCACATTATGCATTTCTCTCATAATTACATTTTTCAGCTCACTGGAATTTGACACATTTACTTTTCCCTTTTACATGAGAATTTCATCTTCTTTTCACTCATAAGAATTAAATTTCCGCTGAAAATTTCCCTCTTGTAATGTCTCTTTCATTTTTAAATAATTCTAATCTGAATTTGTTTCTACAACAATTTTGTCTTTCATATTTTTCATGTATATGATGATGGCTACAATATGCACTTCATGATATCTCATGTTTGAGTGCATCAACTACTTAATTTTACTTTCCCTTTATATTCTTAATTTCGAGGTCATATTCACTTAGAAATTCCATCCATATAGTTTGTTCGACATTTAGTGTTGGTAGTCCAAACAAACACTTCAATTCATAGTGGTCTGTCCTTAGCTCAAATTTATTACCCATGAGGTAATGCCTCCACATTTTTAATGCATGTACAATTGCTGCTAACTCTATATCATGTGTAACATCCCCACTATAATCCCTAGTTTAATTAATGCTTATGTAGATATAATGTGTGGCTATAGCCAAAGTGATGTAACATGCAAATTGTATTTTCTATGTTTTAATAATAAAATTTGATTCCAACTACTAAGGGGACATGGACAAGAGATGGGGGTTGAATTAATCCACAAGAGGGGCAAGTGTCTAGGATAATGGCCAAGAGGGGTCCAAGAAGGAAATACCCATGTATATTAGTTCAACCCATTTTTCCTAAAATTGCCATTTTGTATATGAACCTTCCATTTTCTTATTGAGTGTTCCCAAAGCTAATCATTGAATACATGTAAGAGGGTGGGTGTGAGTGGTCACATCCAAGAGTTATTGGGAACATGAGGGTTGAGTACAATCATCTTAGGGAAGAGTGTGATCCAAGAAAGGAAATCCAAAAGGAGGAAATTCATATGGGTTGGGACGATAGATATTAGATAGGAATTTTTTGGTGCATGAGGAAAATGAGAGAACAAGAAAGAGAGCTTGAAGTTGGTGCAGCCATGGAGGGAATAATTGGAGTGAATTGGAGTTGGAAAACATAAGAGCAAGAATTTCAAGCCTGAAGAGTGAAATCCTATGTGTTTTGCACTAAAAAAACAAGTGTTCATTGTTGTTTTGTTGATAGTTTTCCTAGCAGTAGTTTCCCTTGAGTTCCCAGCTGAGAGATGTTGGATTACTGAGAAGGGGGTTGAATCCGTAATAGAGCAATTTAATCTTTTTTCACCATAAAATGCGAGTGTTATATCAATGTAGCACTATCATCCAATAATTGCAGAGTAAATAAACAATGAACAAATGAACAATCATACACGTACACAATACACCAATGTTTTTATGTGGAAACCCAAAGCGGGAGAAAACCATAGAATGAATTTTCTTATATGTCTTGAATAATTACATTCATTGGAAGCACCAAATTCCTTTGTTTTTTCAAATGCAACTGGAAGAAGGCTCCAACCCCCTAGTTTCTTAGACTACAACTTGAGGGAAGCTCCAACTCCCCAATTCTCTAGCTACAACCAGAAGGAGGCCACAACCCCCTATGTTCTCCGGCTACAACTGGAAGGTGGCTACAACCACCTGTGCTTGCCCCGTCCAACCACCCTGACGTAGAAGTAGAATGATGAATCCAATGTCACACTATCACTGTGAGATATACCATTGTAACAACATGTACCAATAAACCTGTAATCATCATGTACCATAAACAAGTGCATCAACCATGAACCAACCTATACCTCAATCTATACCATCAACGAGTGCATCAAACATTCACCAAATATGTACCAATCATGCATCAAATACACATAAACTACGAGTCACCAACATCATCAACTATACACCTCATGTATGTGTCAACTCATCAACTACTTGTCTCAACCATGTACCCAACATGTACCTCAACCAAAAGAACTCATCAATTTCATCATCCAAATATGATTTGCAACTCTATAATAGACCTGGTTTAAATGATCACATACCTGCAAACCTTCCTTAACTTTAACAATAAGAGACTAGCATTTTCATCAAACTTTACTTTAGTCTCACATGACTAGTTTTGGATTAGTCAACAACCCTAACTTG
>JZKD02S1866372.1:121825-133120 GCA_000966675.3 Picea glauca
TGAAATAATCATAACTATGTACCTGTAATGAATGAAGATCTAAAAATAGTACACAATGTTCTTCGGTGTGTTTTATTCAATTCCTTCAAGTGTCACTACTTGGAACCTCTCAAAAAAGGAGTTATAGAAAAAATGGCATACCTTGCTGAATTATGGCTTTTTCTATAGAGCAAAGTTGTAGAGTGTGCCCCACACAGGATATTTGTTGTATGGATCTGAAAATTGTACACAGAATACAAAAATTTGTACTCTAACCAACACGTTTGTATTAGTCAAAAACCCTAACTTGCAATAATCATAAATATGTACCTATAATGAATAAAGATCTAAAAATTGTACACAATGTTATTCAGTGTCTTTTATGCAATTTCTCCAAATTTCCCTACTTGGAACCTCTTAGAAAAATGAGTTATAGAAAAAATGGCATACCTTGTTGAATTATGGCTTATTCTAGAGAGTGAACTTGTAGAGCATTCCCCGCATGGAATATTTATTGTATGGATCTGAAAATTGTACAAAGAATACTACAAGATGTACTCTAACCAATATATTTGGTCTTAGTAAATTTGGATCTGTTATGAAGAAGTTATAACTTTTTTACCTGAAACACATGTTTTAGACTAGTTTCAGGACTAGCCACAAACCCTATTTTCCACAACGTGTAATTCCAAAAATTCAACGACCCACAAGTTGAAATTTGTATCACAACTACTTGGATATGTTTCCTCAATGTCCTCCCAATTTCATGGTTTGAGTCATTCTATAAGAAAATGTATTGCGAAAATGGTGAGATGACCTGTAAATAACATACCTTAGAAAGAATCATCAAAATAATTTATCCTCCCTTGAATTTCAGCCTTATTTACTTCACCTTCCCTCTGAAATTTGGCTTAGATATCCTTTGGTTACCTCATTCACCTGTATATATTAAATATGCTCAAGTGTGATTAAAATGAGAGAGCCTTACCTCTTATTTATACTTTCATGTAGCTTCCTCAAGGGGTTACCTTTTAACCATCTTAAGTCACTTTCTTTATTTTAGAGTTAACCCACTTCTAACCACTTGTCGCATTAGTAATTTCTCCATTAAATTTATTATTTAAATAATTTATTTTTTATTCACTTTGACTTATAGTACACTCATCACTTCACTTTCTTATTTACCTTCTAAAATCTCTTAAACCACTTTGACTACTTTGACCTTTTGGGGCTTCTAGATGACTCATGAGGGTTCTCCAACTTCACATGGCCATAACTCTCTAGATGTGAGGAGTTATGTGATGTTCCACATACCATCGGAAATGGAATGACATGTACTATCCATCTAGAATAGTCTTACATGAAAATATATAAAAAATCATACCATTTTCCATCAAACAAATGTGGGTTCATTACCCAAACCTTTGTGCTACCGAAATTTTCTACCAAAATTTCTTCAAGGGTTGACATCAATGAAAACCAACCCAAATGATCAACAATATACCCATTTGGAATTGATGGCAACACTCTAATGCAATACTGAATTCATATCACTCATGCTCCCCCTATGACCATCACTCTCCATGGAACCATGCATCTGTGCTCTTTCTCTAAGCTTGCATCTGATAAATCTCTCCCCCTTTGTCATCAATGAAAAAGGTATCTTTCCATCTAGGGTTTCTCCCCCTAACTGAAATTTCCATGGGGATACTCGCCCTAACTGAACTCTTCCTAAAAATGATCTCCCAACCTGAACTATCCTCTTTATGGTGCTTCCTTGTGTACATCTAAGACATATAAGATAAGCATTCAAAAACATTCATTTTGGAGTAGAAATTACTTTGAGTCTCTGGAAAAGATACTCAAAGGCTTCCTGTGGAAGCAATTTTTTAAAGATGTCTGTCACTTGTTCTTTTGTTCCCACATACTCAACTCTGATGTTCTTCTCTGCAACCTGTTCCCATATAAAGTGGTACTTGATTGGAATGTGCTTCGTCTTGGAGTGCATCACTGGGTTTTTTGAGATACTAATGGTGTTTTTATTATTGCAATAGATTGGAATGGGCTTATCATACTCAACCTGTATATCTGTCAGAGTTTGTTTCATCCATAGAACCTGTGTACAACATGTTGCTACTGCAATATACTCTGCTTCAGGTGTAGATAAGGATAGTGATGATTGTTTATTTCTTAGCCATGATACTAAACACTCACCCATGTAGAATGGTACTCCACTAGTGCTTCATCGGTCATCAATGCAACCTGCCCAATATGCATATGTGTAGGAAATAATTGATAGATCATTTACCTTTGGATACCATAATCCAAACTCTTATGTTCCTTTCAGATATCTGAAAATCCTCTTCACTACTACAACATGTGATTCCTTTGGTGCTTATTGAAATTGTGCCACCTATCCAACTGCCTGCATTACATCTGATCTAGATGCTATCACATATAGTAAGCTACCAATCATTGACTTGTATTGCCTCTGGTCTATAGACTTTGAATCATCATCTTTAATCAACTTGCAATTGGTTTGCATAGGAGTGGTAATTGGTTTGTAATCTTCCATTCCTAACCTCTTTAGCATTTCTCTGATATACTTAGTATGAGAAATAAAAATTCCTTGGTTTCTTTGACGTATCTGAAGAACCAAAAAGAAGGATAGTTCTCCAAGTAATGACATTTCAAATTCATTCTGCATATCCTTTGCAAATTTTTGTCTTAACCTATCATCATTGCTTCCAAAAATAATATCATCAACATAAACTTCAATTAATAAAATACTATCTTGAGTTACCTTGATGTAGAGGTTGTTGTTTGCACTTCCTTTTTTGAACCCTAATTAATGTATATATTTATCTAGTCTAGAGTATCATGCTCTAGGAGCATGTTTTAGACCATACAAGGCCTTCTTCAATTTGCACATGTAATCTGCGTTCTCTGAAAACGGGTGCTCGAGGTAGACTTCTTGTTCATATTTTTCTTCTTCTTCGTAAATTTGTTCCATTGATTCATTTTCTTCTTCCTTTAATTCTTGTCCACCTGTTTCATCAATTGTTACATTGATGCTTTCCACAAATTTTTTCAACCTTAGATTGTAACACTTTTATTCTTTCCTTGTACTTGACTAACCAACAAGTACTCCTTTGTCAACACAAGAGTCAAACTTTCCCATTCTGCCATATTCTCTTTTGATGTAGCATTTTCTTCCAAATATTTGGAAGTGCTTCACATTTGTTGGTCTTCCTTTCCATAGCTCCTAGGAAGTTTTGTCATTGTTTTTTTTGAGAATTACTCTATTTTTAATGTGAACTATTGTATGCACTGCATGTGTCCAAAAAATATCTGTCAATTTTGAATCCATTAGCATTGTTCGATCCATTTCCTGTGCAATCATCATCCATTATGATAATGTTCCTTTGTCTCCGAACCACTCTCTAAACCAATCTATGAATCCATGCTCTCATCCACTGTCATATATCTGTCCAAACCTGCTAAGTGTTCTTATGAATCCATCTCTATCCATACTATCTAAGATTCTACTACACAATGTCCATAATGTTGACCCATTTATCACTGTACTATCATGAAGTATTCACTACTACAATTTATTTTACTTCTGCTAACTGACTGCTCTGGATCTTTCTATTCAAACTTTGCAAGATGCTCAAAGGATGGTTCTATGGTCTGTCACAAATATCACATAGAATCCCCTTGTCTAATATTCATGTTACCTGGGAGTCTCTATGTCGAATGGATTTGAAAAGTTATTGCTTTGATGTGTATTCATCATCATATTCATTGGTAGATTCATCATCTCTCTGAGCTTTGACTTCTTTTTTTCTATTGGTGTATTCATCTTTGACTACAATGCCTGGAAGTACAATCTCTTGAACCTGTTCCTTGAACCCCCTATGTTCTTCGGCTACAACCAAAGGGTGGGTACAATCACCTATCCTTTCCCCATCCAACTTCCCTGATGTAGAAGTATAATGATGGAACCACTGTCACACTATCACTGTGAGATATACCACTATAACAACATGTACCAATCAACCTGTAATCAACCTATACCATAAAAAAGTGCATCAACCATGCACCAACCTGTACCTCAACCTATACCATAAACAAGTGCATCAACCATGCACCAAATATGTACCAATAATGCATCAAATACACATAAACTATGACTCATCCAGATGTACCAACATCATCAACTATACACCTCATGTATGTGTCAACTCATCAACTAATTGTCTCAACCATGTACCCAACATGTACCTCAACCAAAATCCCTCATCAATTTCATCATCCAAATATGATTTGTAACTCTGTTATATACCTGGTGTATATGATCACATACCTGCAAACCTTCCTTAACTTTAACAACAAGAGACTACCATTTTCATCAAACTTTACTTTAGTCTCACATGACTAATTTTGGATTAGTCAAAAACCCTAACTTGCAATAATCATAAATATGTACCTGTAATGAATAAAGAACTGAAAATGGTACACAATGTTCTTTATTGTCATTTATGTAATTCCTCCAAATTTCACTACTTGGAACCTCTGAGAAAATGAGTTATAGCAAAAAGGACATACCTTGTTGAATTTTGGCTTATTCTAGAGAATGAACTTGTAGAGAATGCCCCACACATAATATTTGTTGTATGGATCTAAAAATTGTACATAGAATACTACATATTGTACTATAACCAATGCAGTTTGTCTTACTGAATTTGGATCTGTTATGAAGAAGTTATGACTTTTTTACCTGAAACACTTGTTTTAGACTAGTTTCAGGACTAGCCACAAACCCTATTTTCCACGATGTGTAACTCCAAAAATACAAATACACACAAGATGAAATTTGTATCACAACTACTTGTATATGTTTCTTCAATTTCCTCCAAATTTCACGGTCTGAATCATTCTAGAAAAAAACGTTATTGCGAAAATGGTGAGATGACCTATAAATAACATACCTTAGAAAGCATCATCAAAAGAATTTATCCTCCCTTCAATTCCGGCCTTCTTTACTTCACCTTCCCTCTGAAATTTGGCTTAGAGATCCTTTGGTTACCTCATTCACCTGTAGATATTCAATATTCTCAAGTGTGATTAAAATGGGAGAGCCTTGTCTCTTATTTATACTTTCATGTAGCTTCCTCAAGGGTTTACCTTTTAACCATCTTAACCCACTTTCGTTATTTTAGGGTTAACCCACTTCTAACCACTTGTCCACTTAGTAATTTCTCCATTAACTTTATTATTTAAATAATTTCTTTTGTATTCACTTTGAGTTATAGTACACTCATCACTTCACTTTATTATTTACCTTCTAAAATCTCTTAAACCACTTTGACTACTTTGACCTTTTGGGGCTTCTAGATGCCTCATGAGGGTTCTCCAACTTCACATGGCCATAACTCTCTAACCGTGAGGAGTTATGTGACGTTCCACATACCACCAAAAATGGAATGGCATGTACTATCCATATGGAATAGTCTTACCTGCAAATATATAAAAAATCATACCATTATCCATCAAACAAACTTGGGTCCATTACCCAAACCTTTGTGCTACCAAAATTTTCTACTGGACTTTCTTCAAGGGTTGACATAGATGAAAACCAACCCAAATAATCAATAAGAGATTCATAGATACATGTGTGAGAGAGACCCCAATAAATGAATGGAATATTCCTTGGGTTAATCCTAATAAATGGATGGCACATCCCTTGGTTTATTACTGATAAACAAATGGTGTATTCCTTGAGTTGGGCAAGTCAGGAGGAAGAGAGTTGGTAGGAAAACTTGGATAGATGTAGGAGAATATCAATTTGGCTATTAGGTTTATGAGCTATGGGTGGACTATGAGAGACCACCCTCTTTTGTGGATTACTAACCTCAGTTCGGGGGTGACTAGTTGTTGAGAATTGGAACAATCAGTATATGGTTGGGTGGAATGTCCGTCCCAAGAAACTGGTTGGAAAAATATTGTTTAAAGATATGTGTTTTATCTTGTTGTCATGTTATTTACATGTATTATTGTTGTGTGGTGGCACATGGGTAGACCCAGGCTTCAATTCTTCAACAACGCACCAACAAAACCCTAACTACCGGCCCTTTCGACAACACCTGTGAAACCGATGAAGTCTCACCCGAGGTAGAGGTAGGGGTGGTTGTAGGACTCAAGTGTCTGCAACTTAGCTAGGACACAAATCTGTGATTACACCACTCTAACAAAGCACTTAGTAGTTAACATTCATCAATATTTAACCCTTATTCACATCGCAGATTCAAACCCTAATTACATAACAACATAGTATTCAACTAGATCTAACACATCTAATCACTTATCACATGGAAATAGATCAGATCTAGCATTCATTAACATCACTAGGCACTAAGATATCATATATGATTCATATAAACATTCATTATTGTACTAATCTTAAATCATATGAACAATACAACAACCATAATGAACAAAGAAACCATAACACATGATATACATGGTTCACCCCAGTGTGGGGCTATGTCCACCAACTCTTCTCTTATTTATTATCTTCAGTCAATCTTCTTACATGCACAGAGCCCAAAAATCCCACTCCATGTAGGACAAAAGATATGTGTGCACCTCGCTAGAGCCTCCTTCCCCAAGTTAGGTCATAGCACAAAGCCTTCTTACACAATCCTCACACCAGCTTCTTACAATCACTTACACTTATCTCTGCAAGGTTTCAACACAGAATGCACAAAGCATCATAACCATTCACAATTAGCTCACATTGGACTTCATCCCCCCCTTACTTATATCGCCTAGATTTCTATTTATACATTACAAAATGGGCATAAACATGGGTAAACCCATGGGCTGACATCCCATACCCATTACATAAACCCTAAACCCAAAAGTTCCATAAGAAGGTGCCAATATCCCATGATTTCCACCTCGACTTGTGCTTTGCCTTCGACCACCATGTCAAAGTCCCAAAAGAGGTCAAACATGACCAAGGTTCTCCAAAACTTGGTCAAGGGCCAATAGGTCCCCAACACTCACCTGTGACTCATCTTGAGTCACTCTTCTCTTGGTAACTTTGCCTCAAATGCATTGAGTTTGGCTCAAGTTGCTTCGACCTGCTGCTTCACCTAGGCCTCCTTCTCAGTGAACTCTGGAATAAATTCCTCGGTCATAGGTCCTTCCAAGCATTGTTCGACTACAATGACTTCTTGTTCTAGTTTTTCTCCTCATCCTTCAATCTCCTCGAAAAGTAGGCAAGTTGCATCCTGCACTGGCTGGAGCCTCTGAGTCACTTCCATGACTTTGATCTGTATGGCATGGACCTGTTGCTGATTCGTGCATTGTTCTTAGGATATTTTCATTCGCTTGACTGCTGACAAGGGATTCAACTACACTTGTACTGTTGCTGCTTGCTGCTTTGACTCCTGGAGTTGTGACACCAGTGTCTTCAGTTTAGGGTCCTCGGTAAGGCGCTCATAATTATGCGCACTTCGACTGCTAAGATGTTTACATTCCAAGGATAATTCCTTTATTCTCCAGACTACGCTTCAAGCGGTTTCCTCATACTAGTCTCTCACTTCTTGCAGAGTGCTTGGTACTGCTTGTAAGTCCAATTCTGCTACCCTTTGTTGAAGCTGTTGGATGGCTTCAACAAGCTTCACCACTTGATTATCCACTGGGTATTCTTCTATCTGTTCTAAGCTTGTCACAGAGAGAAGTTCTCTGTTGATTACTTCTTTAACTCCAACCTACTCTGTGAGCAACTGTTCCTTCTCCTGTTGGATCTGTGCTCTATCCTCCGTGAATTTTTCTTGGAGGTTGTTTTTTTCCTACTGCACAACTTGGCATTGGTCTATGACTTCTTCTTGTGCTTGCTTCAGGGCCACTGTGGCCCGTTCTTTTTCTTACTACATGCGACGAAGGTGAGCTTCGGTCACATCAACTATTCTACGGAGTTGGGAAGGCTCATCTCCCAAATTTGTTTCTTCTGATGGCGGAGGTGCAGTGGACACTGTGCGGCTAGAGTGAAGGGCTTGTTGTACCCCTCTCAGCTCTACGTCAATTCTTTCATACATGGTTTCTTATTTCATTTCATTACGCTATAAAATATCTTCTGCAGTATCTGAGACAACAATGATGATTAGGTCGATGTCATCCACCATGAGTACAATCTCCATATTGGGCTTGCTAGCTTTGGGATTCTTCCGTGAAGAAGGTTTCATGGGGGAAACCTTTCTTTTCCTAGATGTCTCTGTGTCATCAGGGGGATTCTATGGTGCTATTACTTTTCCTTGCTTCTACTTATATTCTTCCCCATTGTTCTCTTCTTTGTCTACTTAGTCACACCTGCTCCTCCAGGCGAATTTGAAGCAGTCTCTTCTGATGTGCTGCTCAGCTCCTGCACCTCTTCTTTATTCTTCTTTCTGCTATTGGTGGATGCATCATACTCTTCACGGGTAACCACTGGAATTCCAATGAGGTCGAGGTCATACATTTCTACCTGGTCGACTGGTATAAGGAACTCTGTGGGATATTCCTTAGTGATTTCTTCTAGGTCCTCCTCTATGAGCTTGTAGTAGAATTGAAGCTCTTCTTTACTTTCGTCTACGCGCGTAGTGATATAAGTAAAATTCCTATCTATGCGAAACTTCATAAGGGGCCTAAACCTGTCCAGGGTGTTCGACGTCAAATGAGGGAAAGACTCAATAGCCCATTTCAAATGCAGGTAATAGGTGTGGAACACTACGTTCGACTGCCATTGTTTCCCCATATAGCTTGAATACCAAAGCGTGGTGAACTTCGTAGCTAGTGGCTCGAATGGCTCAATGTCAAGGAAGTTCGCTCCTTCCATCATCTCCCAAGAAATGAATGTTATGAGGATCAAGATCCAACTGAAATGGAACTCATAGCTTTGATCCTAAGCTTCATGACAGTCCTTTTATAACTGGTTGATGAGGTAACTCACTCAGTTCATATGTAGTCCTTCCATGCATTTTCCCACGAGATCAACGATGAACCCCATGACTTGCGTGGGTCTGTTCTTCCTTACTAACTTACCAATGATCAATTAGAAGGTTAGGCGCACTATGCCATTCTTAATGGAAGCTACCTTGTATCCCCGCTTTCCTTTATCCACATCGCCATAGGTGTCTTTAATATTCTGCGCCAGGGCGCGATATGAAGCCTTCCTTGGATAAAATTCTTGCGGGTCTGGTCCCTGCATGATTAATTTGGTGATCCTATGGCTCAGCGCCGGATCGATGGTGATGCATCTGTCTAACCATAGATAACCACCATGGAATCATGAAAATAGGATTTTAATGCACGTGTTAACCTCCTGATGCCTTCCAAAGTGTGGTATATTCATCACATTCAGGACAGTGGACCTCGCAATGTACATAGTCCATGATTGGGGGATTATCTTCTACTTATTCCCCTTCGTCTTGGTCAAATATTTGTGAGGTGTGAGCATGCCATAGCTTTTGCAGTCTCCTAAATTATAGTCACTAATATTCAAGGTCATTGTCCTCTCCAACTATGGTCTAACTATGCGTATTCCCTTTGGGAGGTACACAGTGATGACTATGTAGTCGAAGTCCCTCGGGACACTTTCATGACTCACCGCACCGGCCAGGGGTGGGACGTAGTTGGGCAGGATGGACGAGATTAACTTGGCATTCACCAAGTTATCACGATACCTGGTTCTTTTATCAATCGTAGCTCGGGATGGTCCAGATCCGTGAACAATCAACGGGGAGGTTTGCAGTCCTCTCGTCAATGAAGCTTGGACTCATATGGACATCACCTTCTTAGCCATGAAGTCGATTAGAATTTCTTCGATGAACTTTTCTACTGCACCAATGTCGTCTGACATACACTCTCAAGATCAGGTATCTCAAGTCGGTGATCGATCACTCACTGTAATAGAACAGGTGGCGAAGTATCAGTAAACACAATGCGGTAATAGTCAACTCTTTGTGGGCTCAAAGAATCATTGTTTGCAAAAGTGTTCTCGATGCAATGTTCTACAGGATAAATAGACAACATCGTAACGGTTTCTTCCAAGAGGTCAAAAATCCTTAATAAATGCAATTCCATCCGTTATGGCATGCTCTCAACGGTCCAATGGTGAGATTTTAGGCCATAACTGCTTTCCTAACCGTTCAGGAGTGTCGGTCTAATGGTCATAATTCCTCCAACGGTCATATTGCTCTGCCATGGCGAAGTGTCAATCTATGTTGTACCGATATTTCAATGAAGTCAAAGTTCTGAAAACCTTCCTTTTGTGAACTCTTCTCTGGAACTTCTTGCAATTTTTCTAACTTTTCTTTCTTCTTACTGAGCTTTCTAGCCTTCTTTCCTGTAATCTGAGTTACTGGGTTCCTCTTCCCATTTTGATTCTTATTTTCTCTTGGCATAGTAACTTCGCAATGTTGATGATATTTCATAGGGTTCAAGGGTGATACTTCTTCTCTGTCTAGGGTAGGTGCTCTACTCTCTTGTACAGACAGGTGTTTCACGTCTTCCTGTGTTCTTTCAACTTCGACGTCCAGATCTCTGGCCCCTAGCAGCTTTGACTTTTTCTCTTGTTCTTCTATTAAGTGTGTTATTCTCCTAGTCATGAAATTTCTAGGTTCTTGCTTTTTCTATTCTAGATATTCCTCTTCTTGTTTCCTTCGTGTATGATCTTTCTCAATCCAAGCCTTTCCTAGAAAAATAACAAATGGGTTGTTGTTCTCAACAAACTTAATGACCTCAAATTATTCCTCTGTCGAAGTGCCATGTGCACTCATAAGTATCTAGGTAAGTCTTCTGCATAGGGTTATCATCTTTGTTAAGAACCTATACCAAATCTGCAAATATACTTCAATAAGACCAAGAATAAAGCATAAACCATTCACCATAATATGAACACAAGAAATAGAGAAAACCCTTGAGGTAGGGCAACATTGTACAATGGATCCTATTATGGAAGGGATCCTCTCTTCTTCACTTGCCCCTTCGAGAGGGAATCCTCCTATTGAGATACCGCTCCAAATACAATACTTCTCTTTATATCCCATTACATTGCTTGACCCCTTTATATAGTTCTACCATCACCTAAGAACATTCTAAAGGAGGAATCTTCTAGAAGTAAAACCTTCTAATAAGTCCTCTTACATTTATTATATCTAACTACCCATTTATTATTATCTAACTATCATAGTGAGCCTTATTTAATAATATGGTGGACCTAGTCCACCTTACATTGAATGGCCTCCACTATTATAACTATGGACC
>JZKD02S1866372.1:133159-170201 GCA_000966675.3 Picea glauca
AGTTACCTAACATTCCATTTCCCTTATGAAAGCATTGTCCTCAATGCTTGATGTACAACCATATACCAGGGTCCCATGGATAAGTGTGGACAATAGTGCTGAAGTAGACTAGAGAACCAGGGTCCCATGGAGAAATGAAAACCATCATGCTGAAGTAGTCCATCATAGATTGTGAATTGGGGTCCCATGCCCAAGTGTTCATGTGAACTCCACACGAAATATATCTGAACTCAAGAACTAACTAAAAATGATACTCCAAAGATCTACATTGATCATGGGGATCCAAATATGTAGATCCCTTCATATCCCCAAAATCATGTGAATAACATACTAGTACTGAAGAATGATGAAAAATAGTGTGCATAGAAGACGTTGGAATTCTCTCCATAATGTGCTCTATATGAGGTGAAGGAGAGTCATCAAATAGAAGATAGAAGTGGTTATCATCCCCAAAATGACAACTATCCATATACCAATCATCACAATCATCCTCCAAAGCATACCAAGAATAAAATTTTTGATGATATTCATTCATGATGTCCGCCATAAGAAATCTCTCCTACATGTTATCCAATGAATCTTGAATACTACGGAAATTGTCATTGAGGCCATCTGCAAGGTCATGGAATCTGTCATGCAATGTGACACACCATTGGGATTTAAATGCTTCAGTAATATGTAAAATTTCTTTGAGGGTTTGAGAAGAAATAGCCATTTGAGCACCCTATGAAATATGCAGTCGCACTGCCATTACAAAAAACCCAAAAAATATAACAATAAATTACTGCAAAAAATCACGACATTTTCTGGAAAAACCCTGAAAAACTGTTGAATTTAAAATACTCATAACTTCACTTCTCGGACTCCATTTCGGCTGATTAGTTTTTTGAAATTGGGTGAAATTGTGAGAGGAACTCAGATATGTAATTTGTTTGGTCAAATTCGGCCTCTAGCTGCTACAAAAGTAAAAAACAATTGCGTCGCCGTCCGCGGAAAAAACTCTAAAAAATTGCAGATTTTAAAACTTCAATATCTTGACTTCCTGGACTCCATTTCAGATGATTTTTTTTTATCAAATTGGGTGTTTTTTTTTAGAGGAACTCAGATCTACAACCTGTTTCTACAAATTTTTCACAGAAATATACCTAAAATTTATGAAATGTCGCAGCCCTCTTTTTTCTTCTTCGAAAAAAAAATATACAAAAATAAAACATTTGCCCACAATGTTTGCCAAGGAAAGTGCTCTGATACCAATGTTAAGAACCTATACCAGATCTAAAAATATACTTCAATAAGACCAAGAATAAAGCATAAACCATTCACCATAAGATGAACACAAGAAATAGAGAAAACCCTTGAGGTAGGGAAACACCGTACAATGGATCCTATTATGGAAGGGATCCTCTCCTGTTCACTTGCCTGTTCGAGGGGGCATCCTCTTATTGAGATACCTCTCCAAATACAATACTTCTCTTCATATCCCATTACATTGCTTGAACCCATTTATATAGTTCTACCATCACCTAGGAACATTCTAGAGGAGGAATATTCTAGAAGTAGAACCTTCTAAGAAGTCCTCTTACATTTATTATATCTAACTACACATTTATTATGTCTAACTACCATAGTGAGCCTTATTTAATAATATAGTGGACCTAGTCCACCTTACATTGAATGGCCTCCACTATTATAACTATGGGCCCTCCAGGCCCGCCCACTACCTCTCTTGCTACCTAACAATCTTCCCTCTAAAGAATCCTATTCTTCCTAATGAAGGGACCATAACAGGCTTTCCCAAAATTTTCCAAGTTCTTTCTGTCATGATATTCACCTATGTTTCCTCATCCAGAACATAGTCTATGTTGAAGTCTCCTATTCTTGTTTCTATGCACTCTTTCTCTTTGAAGATCTCTGATAAACTAATGTCTATGTGGTCATTCAGGGTTTCTTTCATCTGCAATAATACAGTCTCTGATTCTTTCTAGGATTCTGCCATAGTCTTAGTCTCTTGGCCTTTCTCATGGTTTTCTTGTCTCATATTCATCTTTTCAACTTTAGCAATCATTCTAGGGCAATCCAAAACTTCATGGTCCATAGATTTACATCAAAGACAACTAGGTCTTGTACTAGAGAATTCTTTAGCTAGATGATCTGGTCTTCTGCAGCTATAACAAAGGGTTAATCCTCTCTTTCTCTTAAATGATCCCCAACCTTTCATGTATTGTGCACTAGGATCATAGTAACTAGCCTGCAAAAAATTCTTTCTAGGATCCTGCATCCATTTGTTAGTCCAAACATTCTTTCTATGCATAGGAATAATATATCTTTCATTATTTCTATCAGATCTATTCATATCAAATCTTGTTTCTTCTAGTTGTACCCTAGTTTTCAGACTAGGACCAAATCTATTAAATATACCTATATCCATTCTTTCAAAATAAAAAATTTCACTTATCTTACCTTTATCAGAGCACAAAGCTTCAAGATCTTACCTATTTTCTTCAGATCAAACTTCTCTTCTTAGCACAGAGGTTTGCAAGTCAAGTAGAATATTGCACACTAAAGAAACAGATCTATGCACTGAGTTTTCTTTTCTTCAGTTCCCAACAATCACAGTTTCAGTCCCAACAATAGAACCATTTTTTGTCACAGGGGCAGACCCAGGGTTCAACGCTTCAACAATGCACCAACAAAACCCTAACTATTGACCCTTTCAACAACACCTGCAAATAAGATGAAGTCTCACCCGAGGTAGAGGTAGGGGCGATTGCAGGACTCAAGTGTCTGCAAACTATCTGGGAGACAGATATGTGATTACACCACTCTAACAAAGCACTTAACAGTTAGCATTCATCAGTATTTAAACCTTATTCATATCACAGATTCAAACCCTAATTACATAACAACGCAGTATTAAACCAGATCTAACACATATAATCACTTATCGCATGGAAAGAGATCATATCTAACATTCATTCACATCACTAGGCACTAAGATATCATATCAGATTCATCTGAACATTCATTACTGTACTAAGATTAAATCATATGAACAATGCAACAACCATAATGCAAAAAGAAACCATAACACAGGATATACGTGGTTCACCCCAGTGTGGGGCTATGTCCAACAACTCTTCTCTTCTTTATTATCTTTAGTCAATCTTCCTACATGCACAGAGCCCCAAAACCTCACTCCACATAGGACAGGAGATCTGCGCACACCTCACTAGATCCTCCTTCCCTGAGTTAGGTCACAACACAAAGCCTTATTACACAATCCACACACTAACTTCTTACAATTACTTGCACTTAGCTCTGCAAGATCTCAACACAGCATGCACGAAGCATCATAACCATTCACACTTAGCTCACATTGGACTTCATTCCCCCTTACTTACATCGCCCGTCTTTCTATTTATACCTTACAAAATGGGCCTAAACATGGGTAAACCCATGGGCCAACATCCCATACCCGTTACATAAAACCTAAACCCAAAATTTCCCTAAGAAGTGGCCTATATCCCGCGATTTCCACCTCGACTTGCGCTCCATCTTCGACCAGCATGTCGAAGTCCCAAAAGAGGTCAAACATGGCCAAGGTTCTCCAAAACATGGTCAAGGGCCAACATTGTGCATGAACTCTGTGTATTTGAGAATAATTTATATGTTTTCGTGTGAATGATTCAACCGCATTCATGTTAATTTGGTATGATTTATATGCATCTGTTCTATGGTTATAGACCATAGCCAAATCTATATTAATTAGTAGCTTAAATCTACAGGAAATTTTAACAATAAAATGGAATAATTTAATCAACATAAATTTCATTTTTATGAGTATTCCAGACCATAATTTCCTTTGGTTGGGATGGGGGATGTTACAAAGTGGTATCAGAGCCCAATTTTCAACACTGAGCCTAGAAGGACTAAGTTAGTAGAACGCAGAAGCAGAAAATTCGTAGAGAATTAATTTCTAGAGTATGTCTGCAACTTGTTTTATTAAATTACTGTAGTAAAATTGAGAGAAATTTCATGGATAATGTGAATAATAGATATTGGAAATTAAGTATAAGAAAAATCAGTCTTTGATTGAGCATATCTGGGCATGTAGATGGTCGAAATTTAAAGTTTCATAGCAGCCATGGCACCCATGACAAAATAGAGGCAAAATTGAGCAAAAGCCCTAATTTTTTCAGAGTAATTCAAGATGAATTCAATGCGCAAGAGGAAAATTTGAAGAGGGGGTAGGGTCAAAATTGTATGTACAGACCCAATTTAGCAATATTGAGATTAATTATAAGATCTAATGACAACCACAAAAATAATTGTGAAATTGAGCCTCTTTGCAAAATTTTGGAAATAAGCAAAATCTGAAAAATTTGGATATTTTTCCTTACGATGACATCGGCATGACCTGGAGGCCATGTGTCAGCTGATGTGGTAGAAAAAAGATGTGTAATTCCATGGTGGAAGGTATATGTTGGATGGGATGACAATTGGTAGGTGATGTGAAGCCATGGACTCGCGACAAAATATTGAAAATCGGCTAATTGCTAAGAGTGGATCAGTTAGATGGGGTCATATATATAAGAGTTGAGAAAGTGATGTAGACCAAGAACCTATTAGCCCATATAATTGTAGGGGGTAAAAAATTCTTTGGTTTTTCTTTTGGAGTCATAAGGTTTTATAATTCTTAGGTTTTAGGTCTTTTTGTTGGCATACCTCAAATTTTTTATTTGTATAAGAAAAGTTATGTTTAGCCTTGGTTTGGAGTATTTATGTCATAAGATTAATCATCATGACAAGGTTAATGGTCCTTATGAGCCACACTTTTGATCTCAAATTCATCACCATGACATGTCCTGCCTCCAAGTTGTACACAAGTTTTCCTTTGTCACTATCCAACCCTTTAGATGTCAAGTCAAAAGTCAGATGTATTTGCTGCCAACTCACTAGGATAGTTCGCAGTGTACTTATGAGTACCTCATGCACTCATTTTTCATCATTGAAACTAAGAAACCTGTCAAGGGGAATTTTATGGTTTTCAGTGCCTTCATTTAATCACATTTTCAAGGATTTTGTCATAGAATTCCCAACAGTTTCCTTGAGGTGTGCTATTTGATTTTGAACTTGGCACTACAAACTCACCCTGCAGAATAGTTGAAGAAGATCTTAGAGTTTGGATGACATGCTAATAGATCAACTCAATTTCACAAGAATCAACATCAAACCCAGGTGTATCAGGTACTTCTTGATGATCTCCATGTTGTTCAAAGGTTGAAAGAGGGGTTTATGTTGCATTATTCATTGGCGATACGAACTGTTCAAACTCATTTGCTTCCAACATTCAAATCCATTTTTATGGCACCCTAAATTATTTCCACTAGTCTATACTATTATCTTGACCTCACTTTATCTTTTCCTCTGCAAATAATACACATATCTCACTGCATACCTCAACCCTGTGAACTAGTTTCTTTGACTCTACATCACTAGCACACGCTGCGAACCCTCTGTTCCATAATTGTTGAAACCCTCATCTTCTGCATCAATTTGAAGTTTAGTATTAACCAATTGAATGAGACCCCTATCAAACCTGAGGAGTATGGTTAATCATTTGTAGAACCAAACTTAAAATTGCATGCATCATTGGTGTTGCAAACTGATATTTATGTTGTTGAAACCCTGTTTTAGCAAAGAAATCTCACTTGTCTTCCATTCATTACAAATATTAGTGGCTATTCCTTTATTCCTCCTTTTTGAAATGTGATCTATCTCATAACAATGATGTGTATAAATCTTTGGACAAGGCGAACTCTGGGAAAACAATTTTTTCATTAAACCCTAAAATTCATGTGTACTCTGTTTTCACACACCAACTGTCATAACAAATTATAGAAGGTATTCTTCAAGAAATTGTTATGGATAGTCAGCAAAATAAGAAGACTTACAAGGGAAGGGATATTGTGACGACTGAACTTTATGATATGCATCTCCTTAACACTGAACCATTGTTTAGGGAAGCTTTTTATAGGTTAGGTTTTCTAAATTTTTGTTAAAATATGCAGAGAGGACATCCAAAAGTGGCCAAAGAATTTTCACTCAATTTTGATGGGACTAAAACTAAAGTGGGGATGTTAGATTTTGATGTTTCATATAATTCCATCTATGTTGCAACAAATACCTAACTGTGGGGAGAAGTGGTTTAAAGAAATGTCATTAAATTCTTCTTTCTCAAATGAATTGCTTAATCCAGAATATCGAGAAGAAAACTTATCCAAAGGAGTACCTAGAAGTCACATGCTTGAATGTTTTGACAATATGCTCAGGGTTATATAGAGATACTTCACATGTGAGGGGAGGCTCAACATGGTGTAACAATACCACATCAAGTTACTATTACACTTCACTGGAAAAGAAGCCATAAACCTTCCATTTTATCTTTCTAGAAGCATTGGTAAGATGTCAGACAGAGTCCAAGCCATGTCAAAGGAAGTAGATACCAGTGTCTTTCACTATGGCCTTATTAAGATGTTAGTAATGGAAGAGTTAAGGAAAGATAAAATTGAATGGGAAACCTTCCTAACTTCATCACAGTTTTAGTTAGATGTTTCCCCCACTCCACAATCCAAGAGACAAAGTCCTACTCCTATTGATAGGACTGTGCATTCAGAGGCTAACAAGAAGAAAATGGTGACTATGAGTGATAAAAATGTCAGATCTACTAATGAAGCAAAAATAAGTGGTCCTTCACAACCTCTAGATAGAGAAACTTCACCTATGGTAAATCCTATCCCCATGGAGATTCCTTCAAGCAAACCAAGAGGCTTGAAAGGGAAAAATCTTGTCTTTTCCCCACCCATTACTGCAGACAAGGTTAAACCTAGAAGGCCTTTTACTAGAGCAAAAACCAGGCAACATGTCCTTGTGAAGGATGATACCACAGAGACTTCAGCCCATCAAAAATGAAAATCTCAGTCTTCTAAGCAGCCTATAGAAGTTACTGATGTTACTACTCTTCAAGATGAAAGCAACCTTTCCTTCAAAAGTCTTTAGAGGCAGCTCAAGGAAGCAAGAGTTGAAACTGATAAGTTGAAGAAGGGAGACTTGGATTCCAGGATGAATATTAAGGAGATGTTGGACATGTATGAAGATACTATTGACAAGGCAAGGTTCTTGGATAACATATTTTTTCCCCTTCATAGGCAGCTCAAGAATCTCTACAGGAAGAACAAAACCAATCAAGCTGAAATAAGGAAATTGAAGGCAAAGTTACAACATTTCAAAGAAGAATTGGAAAAGAGAAACTTAAACATACTAGCCAAGGTGGCTACCAGAAGAAGCTCCAGAAAAAAATATAAACACATTGATATTCCAAAACAAACATTAATTTTGATCAAAGTTTGTGTTATATGCATTTACAAGATTTTGGTGATGGTTGAGTTTTGAACTATAAATAACAGTTTTGGTGTTTTTCCTCCAATTATATATCAAGATAATGAATTTTTGCAGCATATATATAATCCTGGTATAATTTTTGAGGCGTTTAAACTTTGGAAAAAGAAAAACAAGATTCTACAGAAAATTTTGTAGTGCCCATAATCATTGGCACTGCAAACTGGCTGTTTTAGGACAGTTTGCAGCACTGTGTTGCGAACTCAATTTTTTGGATATTTTGGAGGGAAAGGGAGCTGCCAATTGTCAAGATGGATTTTTACCAACACTTAGAGGTTAGTTTCACTTTGGGAGGCTACCTTCCTCAAGAAGATTCACTCTTATGGACACATCATAAACTATTAAAGAATGTTGCATACTTTGCCAACATCCTCCTCTAAAATAACAGTTTGTTTATTTTTTGTTGTACACATATTGCCATGCTTCCCTTAGGCATGGGGATCCTATGAGGAAGTTGAGGGGAAAATTGCAAAGCTGGCATTGATAGTTTTAGTTATTTAAAGGGCATTGTAAGACTAAAGAGGGTTCAGATGGTGTGATAAAAAAACTTCGATTTTGGTATTGTTTTTCGTAACAGAGTTTTCTCCTAATGTATGAACCAGATCCAATATATTTTTAATGGTGGAAATCAATATTCCTTCTCATCATAATCTTTGGTTGTCTTACTTTGATCTTGGTCTGTGTTGAAATATTCATCTAGTTGTTGTTTCTTTATTCCAATAAAGGATTTATTGTGATATTGTATGCAAGTTTATCAGAGTTATTTTCTCTTTGATGTTAAGAGGTTCTTATTCAAAGAGTTTTCTTCATACATGTGCCAATATTAAATGATGTAAATGATATGCATATTACACTTTCCTTGTTAAGTCTTCCATCTATCATTTTATGTCTTAAAACCCGATTTGAATCCCTTCAAGGCCTTGTTTGTTGGTGTGTATTACATGGAGTTATCTGTGATTGACATATTTAATTAAGTTTTTTTATCCATTTTCCACCTTTTATAAACATTTATACTTTAAATTCTTATGGGTATTAGGCTTACTCCTACAACAGTATAGGTGTGACTTCTAGTGCTAAAATTTTTGGCACCATTGTTGGGGAACTAATTGAATATTTTTCCCTGGGTTGTATGACAAGAAAGTACTAATTTTGATGGTGTACGGAAATCAATAAACATAAGACTGCATAGTGAACCTGGCGACTCCAAAGTACAGTTTTGTCTCCCAAGAGCAGACACATGAGGTCCAACCCACAATCATCTTTGGCTACACCTGAACTTGATCCAGAAAATATCTTAAAGAAGGGAAAAGTTTTGCTAGGAGCTTCCTCTTCCAAATTTGCAGGTACTTTTGGAGACCTACATGACTCTTCTTTCCATACACCAGTTATTGTTACACATGTTTCTCATTTATCTACTGCTAAAAATACTGTAAAGTCAAAACTAGGATATTTTCTTGTAGAAGATTCGACTTTTTCTCCCGAGCTGAAAGAAGAAAGTCTAGAAAATTTTGATTTTCTTGCACCCCCTGAAATTGTAAATTGGTTTAGCCTTGAAAGTTTGGAAGATTTTCCTCTCTTAGGTTCTCCTTCTCCCCCTTCTTTTAAATTTGTTGTAACTAAAGAAGAAGGAACGTCAGTTTCTCTTGAAATTCCCCCATCCTCATACAAGACTCAACCACTTCCTATTAAATCTGAAATTATCCCACCTTATACTCTTCCTTTTCCAAAATTACCTATTATATAGACTATATCTTTACCTATCAAATCACCTCCTACTTCTCCTAGAATTCATAATCTTCATTTTCCTTATCAAATGGTAGGGGTTAATCCTCCTCAAAACAAAATGGATGCCATTATGGTTTCTAGGTATGCCCCATTAGTGCTTCCTCAACATATGAATTCTCTTCCAATAGAAGATTACCTAAAGTATATGCCTATGTTCATAGGAGAGGAAGGTATCACTGTAGAAGAACACCTTGCAACATTTATAGTTATGCTGGTAATTTGAATATTGAGAATGAAGATGTTTAGATGAGGGTTTTTGTGTAAAGTATTGATGGAGAAGATAGAAAGTGGATTAGAAGTCTATCTCTTGGATCAATCAATGGAATTGAAGCCCTAGATGATGCCTTTTTGAGACATTGGGGTGACAAAAAGGACTTCTTATATTATATCACAAAATTTGGGGCTCTTAAAAGGAAAGAAGGTGAATCAGTGTCAAGCTTTTCAAAGAGGTTTAGATGTATAACAAAATTCCTACTGAGATTAAGCCTACTGAAACTTATGCTAAAATAACCTATGCAAGTGCCTTTGACCCTGAACTTTGTCTTTTGTTGAGAGAAATAATCTCTACCACATTATCCCATATGAAAAATGTTTCTCTAGATGTGGAATCAAACATATTGGCAGCAGATAAGTTAAGGGGGAAATTTGATAGGGATAGGAGGAAACAAAGGTAAGGAGCTTCATCTTTTGATGCTTCAGAAACTAATCCCCATGTTGATGAATTGACTAAGTTAGTCAAGTTACTTTCTACAAAAATGGAAAAGCTAAAATTTGAAGGAAGGAAAGCAAATAGAAACCCACAAGATTTTGGAAATAGAAACAATTTTAGAAGACAAAAGAATACACCTCAAATTCTTCAAAGAGATCAGAGAAATAGAGAGGATCGGAAGGTTCAAAACCTTCTCCAAAACTATTTGGTTGATGATGATGAAGAAGAAAATGAAGAATAAGATCAAGAAATTCATTGTCTAGGGGACACATCTGCTTCCCCTCATCTAACCCAATCTGCTTATGAAAAGTCTCTAATGAACAACCAACTGAATGAGTTAAGTAAAGGAGAGAAAGAAAATGAAACTAAAAACAAATACAATTTGCAGTCAAAACAAAAAGAGGGAAAACCAAGTACATCTGATCATCCTAAAAAATCAGATACTTCTAAAAAAATAGTGGCTGCACCAAATAAAGGAAACGAGGAATATAATAATCAACCCATAATTAAAGCTCTTGTTCAAGAAACGAAGGAAATTTGAAGTCCCCATGATCCAGATTTTAAGAGAAGAACGAAATGACTATAGATTATTAACAGGTGCTTAACACAAAATAACAGAGATATAGTAAAACTAGTTTTCTATTAAATAAGGAAATAAGTTGAAACTGTAAAATACAGCGAAATACAAGCTTGCTGGAATGGTGGCGGCTTATCTCTGAGAAGAGATGCGATGTCTGCACTCATTTGTAAGAAGTTGATTACAATGAGGCTTTGAAGGCCTTTTTACAATAAACAGGAATGCCAAAAACCCTAGACATCCAAAAACCTAACCCTAGGAGATGAAGTGTCAAAAGTCATGTGGGGCCCATTTGGGTAAGTTAGTACATCAACTACTCGGGGTCGTAACTTTTGCATACAATCTTCGTTTTAGGTGCATGATAGCCTGTTGGAAAGGTATCTTCAAGGAGATTCATTATGGGGGAAACATTGACAACACTTCAATGTTGCTCCCCGTTTTCCCAAAAAACATTGTTTAGGGCCTCAAAATGACTCTGGAAGTTTTAGGACCCAAAAAATTACTAAAAATAGTAAATTACCAAAATTGCCAGAAAATTGTTTTGAGACAGTTGGAAATGGTGGGTTTCCACTGATATCTACCTGGATCAATCCTCCCTACTTAGGAAGCAATGGTCTCCATTGCATTGAGTTCCCCCATCAAATGAAATTTCTGTTGAATTTGGCCCCAGGTGAGCCACTTGCCTTGGTGCAGGAGATGCCCTACTTTGACGACTTGATAAATATGGATCCTTTGTTGTTGAGTGACCTTGAACTGTGTGTCCACAATATGATCACTAGATGTCTATTGTATGTTATCGAGGTTGAGCTCTTTTGGTGTCAGTTGTTATGCTACTTATGAGATGTCTAGTAATGGTGGGAAATAAGGGCGAAGAAGATCCACGTTGAACATTGGGTGCAAGCCAAGGAAAGGAGGAATTTTGATCTCAAAAGAATTATCCCCCATGGCCTTGGTGATGGTGTATGACCCATAACGGAGTGGAAAAAGATTTTGATGGGGTCCTGTAAGGTGTTCTTTCTGCAAGTGAAACCAAACTTTGTCGCCCACCTTAAACTTATGTGGTATCCGATGTTGATCATGGCGTTTCTTGTAATTGTCATTGGAATTTTGTAGGATATCCTGAACATGTTGGCAGATGTGATGGATCCACTTAATGAACTAGGTAGCTTTGTCAGCATTAGTTGGAGTAGGAGATGAGTCAGTTGAGGTGACTGCAAGGGGAAGTACAACATCCATGGGACCCAACGGTTGGAATCCCAGCCCCACCTGAAAGGGCCTGTGGCTAGTTGAGATATGCAGGCATCAGTTGTAGCTATGATGGACATAGGGAAGGCTCTCATCCCATGTGCGAGGGTGCTTGGAATTATACATGCGAAGGATATGCACAATCATTCGATTTACGAACTCGGTTTGGCCATCTGTCTAGGGGTGGAAGGGAGTGGATTTGATGATCTTGGTGTCTAGCAGTGACTCGAGACTTGACCAGAACATGCTATGAAATCGACTATCCTGATATGAGACAATGGTTTATGGGATTCCAAAATGTACCTAGACTTTTTCAAAGAAGATCTTGGCAGTGGCCTCTTCTATGATTCTCTTCTTGCAGGAAACCAAAATCACCATGTTAGAAAAGCGATCCACAACCATAAAATCACAGTCATTTCCCCGCTTGGTGGATGGGAGGATTGACATGTAGTCCATTGAGATGGATTCCCATGGCCTGTTAGGAGTAGGAAGAGGGGTGTATAGACCCTGTTTCTTAGTGGTCGATTTGGAAATAACGCAGGTAGTACAGGACCTGATATACTTGCTAACCTCTTGTCGAATTTTTGACTAGTAAAAATGTTTTTGTAGCATCAACACTGTCTTTTCAATGCCAAAGTGTCCTGCCACTTGACTATAGTGGGCTTCCTAGATCATCTTCGCTCGCTCACTTGATGGAACACAAATATGGCCCAGACGACACAACAACCCATTCTGAAGATGGAAATTATCGACAACTACATTTGCACCCAACATTTGGTAGGTGGTGGTGAAGTCAGGGTCTGTATCATAGAGTTGGGGCCATCCAGAGATCTCATGGCCGCACGAGTCTAGAACTGTGGTGAGTGCCACAACTGGAGGTCTGCTGAGGCAATCAACGACATGGTTGGTGATTCTTGTTTTATACTTGATGTTGAGGTGGAATTATTGCAAGTATGTGGACCACTTTTGATGGCGATCATTCTGCAATTTTCCTTATGTCTACATGAAGTGCAGTGGCTTATGATCAATGTGGATGACTGGCTTATGATCAGTGTGGATCACTGTAAGTGTTCGGCCCAAGTCTTATTGTAAATGAGAATGTCATCCAGATACAACACTACAAAAGTATTGGTGAATGGTGATAGGTTATCATCCATCATCCTCATGAAAGTGGCTGGAGCATTTGTCAAACTAAAGGGTATGACCAACCATTCAAAAAGGCCTTCCTTTGACTTGAAGGTGGTCTTCCATACATCTGTCTGTTCTATCAGGACCTGGTGGTAGCCAGACTTCAGATCAATCTTACTGAAGTATTTGGCCCCCGTGAGTTGATCAAGGAGGTCGTCGATTCAGGGAATCGGGTACTAGTTTCTGACTGTGATTTTATTTAGAGCCCGATAATCAATGCAGAGTCGCTAGATTCCATATTTTTTCTGTACCAGTATGATTGGGCTCTTTCAAGGTGATGAGCTGGGACATATGTGCCCCTTGTGGAGTAGTTCTTATATCTATTACTTAATCTCCTCATTCTCTAACAAAGAGTGAGGATATACTGGCCCATTGGGTAGTAGTGTGTTGGGGGTCAGATCGATGGGGTGCTTGAACTGGCAGTGCAGAGGTACCCCAGTAGGTGAGGATAAGATATCCGAGTATTCTTCCATGACCTTATTTACTTTCTTCTGTTATGTGGAGAGGTTAGCTACAAAGACCCTGGATGTGGCTGTGATCTTTCACTCATTATGAGAGAGAATCACGAAGAAGAAAAACCTCCCCGTTTAAGAGATGACCTTCCTGCATTTCTTAGCAGAGATCAAGGTAATAGCACTAGGTGGGACTGCCTCGAGTATCCTGTACAATTTCATGTTCAAAGTAATAATAACACTATGAGGCCTAGACTCATATACAACATGACATTTCCATAAATAATCTTGGCCCAAAATAACATCACAAACTTCGAGAGGAGAAACATCACACAATACCTCATCTTTAAAGGGCTTGATGTCATACGATAGTCGACACTGTTAGCTGACACAAAGATCACTTCCTTGGAAGAGCCATCCAATGGTGTAGGGTTGTGGGTGTGGCATTGTCGGTAGGGCGAGCCTCTTGATGACCTCTGCTAAGATGAGGTTCTTCTGGATACCACTATCAATTATGAAGTGCAACAAGGTGCCTTTTACCCACATCTATGAATGGAAGAGGTGCTCTCCTTCCTCTGGCTCGTCTAGTTCACCGGGATGGAGCTTGGTGGTAGCAACGGTGGCACTAGGTTCCTCGTCAATGATTTGTCTTCCCATTTTTGGTTCTAACTCAGAGTCGGAACCCACATATGATTTAGAGGCTTTCACTTCGGCCACCAACGACTGCTTTGAGTGGCAGTCAACAGTGTTATGCCAAGGGCTCTTATGGAAGTCGCACCACTTCCCTGTGTCTTTCTTTGTCTTTCTTATGTCCTTATTTGCTTACAACTTGGACTGGTTGTTCTGATACTATCCATATTTTCTCTATCCTTTGTTTTGTGGGTTGGGGCTACCAGTTCCTAGATTTTCTTGTGAGGGGTTCCCAGGCCTAAATTGTCGCGTCTTTTGTTTGAGCTTCTGCTTGATTTTGAAGGCATATCGGTAGGCCACACCCAATGATGAGATGTCAAGAAATTCCATTTTGGTATGGATGTATCTATGAAGAGCACCATGATACTTGAGCACCAAATGTCTCTCTGAACCTTTGATACCCAACTTGGTGCGTAAGGTATGGAAGATATTTGTGAAATCTGGCATTGCTTGGTCTCTTTCTTGCAGCAGTGTGGTCCATTTGGTATACAAGTCATCATAACTTCCGACAGGGTAATATTGGTCCTTAATAACATCCCTGAAGGATTCCCAGGTGGACATGACTGTAAATAATGAGTGTTCCTCTGTTTCCTTTTGCTCATAGAAATTTTCCCACCAATCTTTGACATGGGGAACATCTTTGAGGAGCACAAAAGTTATGGAGATAAAAATACCCTTCTAGTAGATTCAACCACTTGTCTACAATATCTTCATCTATATGACCTTCAAATATAGGAATATCGAAGTTTATTTGTACCTTGAAGGGGGTGGCACCTTTGCTCGAAGAAGATGCATCGCCTGTTGGTAGCCACCAAAGGATTTGCGTGAAACTATCCATCATTTCGTTCCTCTGTTGCATGAGGGCTTCCTCAAAAAACATTTTGAAAGGATATCCTTTCCTGTCATCTTTCTTTTCTCCTATCATGAGAGGTCACTCGGGCTGGAAGAACTTTTGGGCTGCAAGATCTTTTGTCCTCAAGAGAAACAAGCTCGAGACCCAACTCTTTGTACTCCGACCTCGTTGGGGACATGCATTAAGATGAAAAGGAGAAGACCGCTCTGATACCACTGATCTGGATTTTATGAGAATAATTAAATGACTATAGATTATTGACAGGTGCTTAACAAAAAATAACAGAGATACAGTAAAACTGGTTTTCTATTCAATAAGGAAACAAGCTGAAACTGTAAAATGCAGCGGAAAACAAGCTTGTTGGAATGGTGGCGACTTATCTTTGAGAAGAGATGTGATGACTGTGCTCATTCATAATAATATGATTAAAATGAGTCTCTAAAGGCATTTTTACAATAAACAAGAATGCCAAAAACCCTATACATCCAAAAACCTAACCCTAGGAGATGAAGCGCCAAAAGTCATGTGGGCCCTGTTTGGGTAAGTTGGTACATCAACTTCCCAGGGTTGTAACTTTTGCATACGATATTCGTTCTAGGTGCATGATAGCCCATTGGAAAAGTATCATCGAGGAGATTCATTTTAGGGGAAACATGCAAGGAATTTGGATGTTGCTCCCCGTTTTCCCAAAAAATGTTGTTTAGGGCCTCAAAACAGCTCTGGAAGTTTCAGGACCCGAAAAACTGCTAAAAATAGTAAATTGCCAAAATGCCAGAAAACTGTTTTGAGCCAGTTGGAAAAGGTGGGTGGCCACTAATATCCACCTGGATCACCCCATCCTCTTTTAACTTTGAGAATGAAATCCATAAAATCAAAATTCCTATCCTATTCCTAGACTTGATAAAGAATGAAGATTTCAAGAAGTCCATTTCTAAAATGTTGTAGCCTGGATTTTCTTCCCATTTAACAGACTCAATTAACTTGCAATATGAGAAACCTGTAGTTATATTGGGGCCACTGGTAAAAGACAAACATGACTCTTCTCCTCCGTTTTACACCTCTTTGAATGTACATGATAAAATCTTTCACAATTTCCTTATGGACTTAGGTGCATCCCATAACTTAATGCCTAAGTCTGTCATTGATGAATTGGGTCTGGAAATCAGTAAAGCATATCATGATATGTATTCCTTTGACTGAAGAAAAATAAAATTCCTTAGGGTGATTAAATATTTTGTTGTTACTCTCTTTAAACTACCTATGAAGAGTATAGTCATGGATATTGTAGTTGCCAATGTTCTCCCCAAGTTTGGGATGTTATTTTCCAGATCATGGATTAAAAGGTCTAGAGAGACATTGCAAATGGATCTCTCTTATGCTACTATACCTGTCTTTTGGGATGAACACAAAAGGTTGTATAGAGAAGAACAACTTGCATATATTATTAGTGATGAAGGCAATCCCACAAACCATCCCATCTATGATGTTGATACTGATTTGGGATCTAGAATTTTTCATCTTATTGATTTTCCTTAGTCACCTTTGGAAATAAAAAATCAATCACCAACAACATGTGAGACATCCAGACAAGGTGCTCAAACTTGTAAAATGTATTTTGATGGTGCATCTTCCAAATATAGTGTTTGTGTTGGAGTTGTGTTCATTTCCCCTTCTCAATAAGTCATAACCTTGTCCTTCAAGTTGGAATTTGAAGCCACAAACAACATTGCAGAATATGAGGCCCTAGTTTTGGGGCTTAGAGCTACAAAGGACATGAAAATTGAAGAATTATCGGTTTTTGGAGATGCAAAGATGATTGTGCATCAAGTTAGAAATATCTATCAAGCAAAGCATCCAAAATTGAGAACTTATAGGAATGAGGTATGCAACCTTATTGACAATTTCTTCCTATCCTTCAACATATATTTTGTTCCCAAAGAAGATAATACATTGGTTGATTCCCTAGCTATTTATGCTAGTAACTTTAAAATCCCACTACCTCCCAAACCTAAGTATGATGTTGAGGTGAAATATAGACCTTCTATACCTAATAATGTCAAGCATTGGAAGGTTTTTGAATATGATCTAGAAATAAAGATATTTCTGGAAACAATAGATGAATTTTCTTCTCTTCATATTGACCAAGACCCAAATGATGATAAAAATATGCATGCTGATAAATTCCGGAACAAGATTGCAGATCAAAAAATTGTCTAGTTTCCTAGCAATCCTATTCCTAAAGGATTAGTTCCCGTGGAGATATTATTTGATAACAATGATGTGGTTTTCAAAGTGAGAGGTTCAAGTGAAAATGTTGATATGACAGAGTGTAATTTAGGTACTAAAGAGGAGCGCAAGTATGTCAAACTGTCCAATAGTTGTTAGAAAATAAAAGGGATGAATATATCAAACTGTTGAAAACAATTGTTGATGTCTTTTCATGGAAGTATGATAATTTGAAACCTATGACACAAGAATTGTTGAGCATAGAATACCTTTGAAGGATGATACCAAACATTTTAGACAAAAATTAAGGCAGATCAATCCTAGGTTATTTCCCATTATGGAGAAAGAGGTCAAAAAATCCTATGTTATTTCCTTTGGATGATATCACAATGTTTTCAAAATTTGATCAAGAGCATTACCATCATTTGGAGAAGGTATTTCTGAAATGTAGAAAATATGGGATGTAACTTAATCCCAAGAAGTATCTTTTTTCCATGAAGGAGGGAAAGTTGTTAGGACATATTGTCTCAACTGAAGGAGTAAAAATTGACCTAAGTAGAGTAGAGGCTATAAAAAATCAATCTCTCCCAAGGTCCAAGAAATAAATTCAGTCCTTCCTAGGAAAGATAAACTTCTTGAGAAGATTCATATCCAATTTTGTTGAGTTGGTCAAATTTATCACACCCATGTTGAGAAAAGGGAATGAAGTAAAATGGACACCAGAAGATAGGACTTCTTTTGAGAAAATAAAGCAAGAACTGGTTGATGCACCTGTTCTAATCAGTCCCGACTACTAAAAAGAATTTATGATCTTTCTTTTTTTCTCAAATGTTACACTAGTTGATGTCCTTCTCCAGAAGAATTCAGATGGAATGGAGCAGCTTATTTCTTTTTTCAGTAGGGCTTTGAGAGATGCTGAAGTCATATATTATATCATGGAGAAGCAAGCTTATGCCTTGGTCAAGGCCCTAAAATATTTCAAAGTATATGTTCTTCATTCCAAAATTATTTCTTTTGTTCCTTCAAGCTCCATAAAAGAAATTCTAATTCAGCCTAATATAGATGGGAAAAGGAGTAAGTGGATTGCTAATATTTTGTAGTTATATCTTGAGATGAAACCCACCAAGCTGGTGAAAGGTCAAGGTTTAGCTATATTGTTAATTGAATCAAATTGCAAGGAACTAGGAGTAAATTTAATGAATGCTAATTCTGTAAATCAACAAACCGATATTCCTAACAACAACTTACAAATCATCTTAAAGTTGACTGAGTGCAGTTGATACAAGGACCTCATCCATTTATTGCAAACTTTACAGCCTCCTACTGGACTTGAGAAGACCAAAGTGATGGATTTGAAGCTTAAAGTAGTCAAGTATTTCATTGTTGATCATGTTATATATTGGAAATATCCTATAGGGGTTCTTTTAAGATGTTTGGATCTAGAAGAGGCAAAACAAACTATGACTAATTTTCATGAGAGTCTATGTGGAGGTCATCATTTTTGGAGGACTACAACATACAAAATACTTAGAGATGGGTACTTCTGGCCTAGCTTATTCACTCATGTGTGTGCAAAGTTCAAAACTTGTGATAAATGTCAGATAGTCTCAGGAAAACAACAACTCAAATCTATGCCTTTGAAGCCCATAGTGGTATCTGGCCCTTTTTAGCAGTGGAGATTAGACTTCATTGGAGAAATCCATCCATCTTAAAGTGGTCAACATTGTTGGATTATGATTGATACCGATTACTTCACCAAGTGGATAGAAGTCATTCCCACTAGAAATGAAACACATAAAGTAGTTATTAGCTTCCTAGAAGACATTTTATCAAGGTTTGGTTGTCCTAACAAAATTGTTACTGATAATGCTATAGATTTTAAAGCTGAGCCTCTAGTGAATTTTTGTGAAAATTTTGGGATTCAGCTTATCCAATTTACTTCATATTATCCTCAGGGTAATGGCTTAGTATAATCCTCCAACAAAATCTTAGTGAATATCATAAGAAAGCTATTGGAGGATAATAAAAAAACATGGGATTCAAAACTAAATTTTTCCCTATAAGAAGATAGAGTGACTACCAAGACATCAATTGGCACTACTCCATTTCAGATGGTATATGTAACTGAAGATGTTTTTCCTACTTAACTATATTTGCCTATGGAAAATTTTCTTCAAGAGAAATAAGGGGAACCATATGACATGATCAAGAGGATGCAAGAATATTTTTGAGAAAGCATAAAGCCATCAGGGGACTAGTACAACAAACCAGGGAACAACTTTTTGATAAAGCACAAAGCCATCAACAAAAAATCAAAGAGTATTTTGACAAGAAGGTGAAGAAAGAATATTTCCATCATGGAGACCCGATACTCAAATGGGACGCACAAAGGAAAGATAAGGGAAAACATGGTAAATTTGAAGCCTTGTGGATTGGTCCTTTTAAAATTTATGAAGTTTTTCAAAATAATACTTTTAAGTTGCAGAGCTTGGAAGATGTTGAATTTCCTAGTGGCCCAGTCAATGGGAATTTTCTAAAGAGATTCTTTTCCTAAAATCCACGAGTGGCTTTATTTCATTGTAAATATCAATCTTTAGTTACTTTTATTTTCTTTCAATAATGACTCCTAGCCCAATGGATAAGGCACTGGAACTGCATGTTTGGAGCCTCACATGGAGGTCTCCATCTGTTATGGAGCTAGATGTTAGCACATAGAATTGTACGGGGTCAAAAACACTTTGGTTTTGTTTTTGTATTCATAGGGTTTTATAAGTCTTAGGTTTTAGGTCTTTTTGTTGGCATAACTCAAATTTTTTATTTGTATAAGAAACATTATGTTTATCCTTGGTTTAGAGTCTTTATGTCATAAGATTATTCATCATGACAAGGTTAATGGTCCTTACGAGTCACACTTTTGATATTAAAATCATCACCATGACTTGTCATGCCTCCAAGTTGTACACAAGTTTTCTTTTGTCACTATCCAACCACTTATAAGTCAAGTCAAAAATTAGATGTATTTGTTTCCAACTCACCAGGAGAGTTCGCAACATACTTATGAGTATCTCATGCACTTGTTTTTAATCATTGCAACTAAGAAACATGTCAAGGGAAATTTTATGGCTTTCATAGCCTTCATTTAATTAGATTTTCAAGGATTTTGTCACATAATTTCTAACAGTTTCCTTGAAGTGCGCTATTTGATTTTGAACTTGGCGTTGCAAACTTGGTGTTGCGAACTGGTGCTATGGATTGGATGAAGAATATTGTTGAGTTTGGATGACTTGATAATAGATCAACTCAGGTTCAAAAGAATTAGCATCAAACCCAGGTGTATCATATACTCCTTGATTATCTCCATGATGTTCAAAGGTTGAAAGAGGGGTTTATGCTTCTTTATTCATTGGTGTTGCGAATTGTTCAAATTATTTGCTTCCATCTTTCAAATGCATTTATATTGCAACATAAATTATTCCCACCAATCCAGACTGTTATATTGACCTCACTTTATATTTTCCTCTACAAATAAGACACACGTCCCACTGAATACCTTATCACTGCGAGCTTGTTTCTTTGACTTTGCATCACTAGCACGCGCTGCGAACTAGTCGTTGTGAACCCTCTGTTCCAGAATTGTTGAAACCCTCATCCTCTGCATCAATTTGAAGTTTAGTCTTAACCAATTGAATGAGACCCCTATCAAACCTAAGGAGTATGGTTAATCATTTGTAGAACCAAGCTTAAAATTGCATACATCATTGGTGTTGCAAATTGATATTTATGTTGTTGAAACTATGTTTTAGCAAAGAAATCCCACTTCTCTTCCTTTCATTACAAATCTCAGTGGATATTCCTTTATTCCTCCTTTTTTAAATGTTCTCTATCTCATAACACTAATGTGTATAAGGCTTTGGACAAGGTCAAATCTGGGAAAATAGTTTTTTCATTAAACCCTAAAATTCCTATGTACTCTGTTTTCACAGACCAACTATCATAACAAATTACAGAAGGTATCGTTCAAGCAGTGGTTATGGATAGTTAGGAAAAAAATAATAATCACAAGGGATGGGAGGTTGTGAGGAATGAAACTTATGATATACAACTCCTTAACTTTGAACCATTGTTCACGAAATCTTTTTAGAGGGTAGGTTTTCTAAATTAATGTCAAAAGATGTAGAGAGGACATCCAGAAGTGGCCAAAGAGTTTGCACTCAATTTTAATGGGACTCAAAATAAAGTGGGGATGTTAGAGTTTGATGTTTCATAGTATTCCATCTCTGTTCCAACAGAGATACATGTTGACGGTCGTTTATGACACACCATCAATGGGAAGGATAGATCTGGAACGAGGTTGTCTAATTAATCCAAGCCGTTTGGGATGATCTATCCTAACGGGTTTAATGGCTCCGTTAGCAAACTAGGTTCCTAAAAACAATGAAAAAATAAACTAAACTAAAACTATGATTCTAACACTTGATGCAATAATTACAAATGTTTATCTAGTAATGTGAATTTACAAATCATTATAAACAGTTTATATACAACTTACAAGGTTTGCAAGAAATCTTGCGAAAATAATTGTTTGAAAAATTTTCTGAACAAGATCAAATATAAATAATGCCCTTTCTAATATTTTAAAAAGATTAAACTAATAAATATTCAGTGGATATGATTGAAATATTGACCCAAAAACAGTCAAAGCTAATTAATGCAATCATATTTTCATTCATATATAAACAACCTTGAATAAAAGAAAGCAATGCAACTACTAACCTCTAAATGATAAATAAACTAAGTTCATTTTCTTGCATTGTATGAGATCTTGTTTGTCTTGTATCAAGAGGAAACCTATGACAGAGAAAAATATAGATCTTCCTGAAGAAATTCAAGGAAGTATTTCTTGCATTTGGAGTGAATTTAAAACAAAAGAAAAATAACCAATTAATATCCTGTGATCTCAAGATAATCAATAGATTAAGACGAAAGAAATATCAATCCAGGCAATTGATGTTATCAATCATTAAATATTAGAAGTAAACTCAAAATAACTAAATGATTGATTGATCACAATGTATAGACTAGATCAACAAATCATGGGCAACATTTAAATATTTATTGTTATAACATATCATATGGAGACAAGACTAAAGCTAAATCACCAATAATGACATCTCATAACATAGAAGTAACAGGAGAGTACAATGAGACAATCATTGCACAATTCACATAGCACTAAAGCCAACAACAATTTTTTTTTCCCATATCACTTCCATAATCATATATCCATTCTGTAATCCATAAAAAGTTTTCCTTAACACTAAACAACCACTACTATTTAAACAAGTCTTGGATCAATAACCTTTTATCATACAAGATAGAGGATGATCCCTGAAAATATGTTTGCTTAACCAAAATAGAAATAACAAAAGGAACGCTCGTGTAGGAGTCCTTACATAAAAAATAATTACATAAATGATATTGTTTTATCAAAAATGAGAAATTACTAAGATATGGAATGCATCAAATCATGATTCATTCTCCTTGAAAATACCATCATAAATTGTTGTTTTCCTGAAAAAGATAAAACAAAATTGAATTTTAGATAACAATACAAACTAATAATTTCAAAAGATAAGCTACAGGATTCTATAGCTAGCTACAAGATTCTATAGCTAGTCTAAAATAGTAAAAATAAAATAAAAAAATAAAATCTATCGATTTTATTTTTCAAACAGAATCAAATCGAAAACAAAAAATCTATTTACTATTTCAGCAATTTGACAAAGAGGCATCTGATAAATCTGAATTTATGATGGCGAAATTTGCTGAGTTTTTAATGATCAAATTATTAGACCGCTTAATCCTCTTGTTTGTAAAATTTTAGTTTGAATTAATCTGTTCCTTATACCTGCGATAATTTCTTGACAATTGATTCATTTGGGACAACCTGAATAGGCTCATGAGCAGGAAAAAAAGAAACCCTATCCTTTAACACATCTAAAACTTCCTCCAAAGACTTTCTGGGCATGGAATCACATCGTGGATTTTTTCCCAATGGGTTTCGAACAACAACAAAGGGTTGATCTATGATCACATGGTCTTTTTGTGGATCAACACACAAGTATTTGATAGCAGGGTTAGCTATACAAGGGCTGGGGTTTTTATTGAGGTGGAGAGGTGATTCAACTGCATTCTTAGGTAGGGTGAAATTATTTCGAAACAAGAAATATTCCCAAGTATCCCTAGTCTTAGATAGATGCGAAAACACCAGAATTCGAATAAAACCATGGTGAAAAAGGCTTGAAAATGGGTTTACCTCCTGCCTCTAATAAATCTTAGACATTTTATGTAGACTCATGAACAGGTAGAAAGGCATATTTAACTTGAAACCTAGAAAAACCATCAACAGGCTTGAATCTCTGAGCAAAATAAAAAAAAAAACACTTACCTCAAATGAAACGGAAATTCTAAGATATTTCCCTCCAAAGAACAAGACGTATCTCTGAAATGGTCTATTTTTTGAAGAAACTTCCCATGTGGACAGTAAATGAGCCCATTTCAGAAATAGGTTTCTGATGGTTTATCCAAATTGTTAACCGTTTTCTCAGAAATCATTCCGCAAAAACATGTCTCAGGTATGCAATTACGGGTTTGAAAAACCTTAGATTCATTTGGTTACGATACATCAACAGGAGTAGAGAAGGGTGGGTTGTGTTCTCCAACACAAAAACAATAGTAATAGGTCTCCTTCAACAATGAATGAGAATCTGGTTTATGCAAGACAAAAGGGTGATATGGAATGTAAGTACATCATTCCTGTATTAGGGTGATAAGATCGTGATAGGACTGGTAAGAGAAAGATTCATATTTCGAATTGAACACAAGGTTTTGTGAATCAAGCATATGTCAAATGTAACAATCACATAATCAAAAATAAATTTGATTAAGTCATATCCCCAAAGTGTATGAATCAAATGTTATGGCAATGGATCAACAAATGAAAATATTGACTAACAAACTTTTAGGTTTATAAAAATAATGTAGATGCCCTTTAGTCATAATCCCATAAAAGAAACAAAATAAATCACACATTGTATGATGATCATTCAAGCCAAAATTTTGTTCTAATTTCATACTTTTAGTCATGAAATTGAACAAAACAAATGACATATTAAAACGAAAAACTCTAATGCTCAGCTAGGCCAATGAATCTTCTCAAAGCCAAAAGACAGAAAAGTTTGTAAGGAGAAGGAGGCAGCTATAGAACAATTTATCCCTTGGTGACAATATTTTAAGATGATAAAATTGACAAGAGTAGTTCGCTGCCAACAATGGCGACACGTTGGGAGAAGCAGTTATCTCTACATCACCAAAAATTCATATCAGGGAAATAGATGACCTAGCAATAATTTTTTAGGAACAGTTAAAGACAGATCAATCATTTCGACAATAACTCAAAAAAAATAACACGTTCATAGTATTGGATGAAGTTCTGTCCAAAAATTGTAATCTGGCATCTTGTTTTGATCACAGGGACAATGATTTTTATACAGATAGCTCCAATACCATTGACAGGGCTACTGCTGCTAGTAAGATCCCATAGCCTCGACATGGGTGTCATTTAACCCACTCTAGTACTTCTATCTCATCCAATAGTTTGTCCCTTTATGATAAAATCATCCTGACACCTGATCAATTTAAGAACATACTTGAGGATATTCGAAACCTGACATTGCTTCGTTGTGAGCAGGTCTGTTCAGTACCCCAACAAAGTTGTCTTGGTATCATGTGTGCATTTTATCACTACCAGTAGACCTGTTCAGTGTCTCATCGGGTTTACACACAATTACCACACATAATAGTGCTTCCAACTCTCTAAAATTATTTATAAAATTTCCAGAGACTTCATGATATTTAATAGAGTGGGGTGCCACTGAAGATTTCACAGTCAGGTAATGAAAGGGTTGATCTTTTAAGAATGATTTTTTTGTTCTGGCGACGTTCATCATAATTTGGAAATTTAGATTTCAATTAAGAAATCATCTCTGGGATAGGGAAGCACTATGATTTGTTCTCATTAAAACAGGGATGACGTTAGAAGTTTTTAAGGATAATCGTGTTTTCCCGTGATTTTAATGAGAAACCAGGAACAATAACTGGACAAAACTTACTTCCGCTGATCTAAGTTTAGCACTTACTGTTCAGGTGCTTGAACTGTTATCAACTACTGCTAATAAATAAAAAATTATGATTCCATTCAATGATGAATGGTGGTCTAGAAATAATCATCCAAAAAACAAAACAAACACACACAAAATGAAAAGAACCAAAAAAAAATGTAAACTAAAATATTTACAAAGGGGTAGATCTGATTTTCTCAAGTGAAGTATTTCTTAAGAGAGACTAAAGGAAAATATAAAAATCCTTATTAATATGAGTGCAGTCCTATTAGTGGCACCTTGGGTCAAGGTTGGATTGACAGTTCAAATTTACTTATCTCTTTACTTTCCATTCAAAATTTTCATGATGATACTGCATTTTTGAAAAGAAATATTCAATGAAAAACAGAAAGAAAAGGATTAAAGTGGACTTCCCTGACAACATTCATATTATGGTTCTCTTGGTGTACCCACTTGTGTTCATAGCTGCATTATTACAAAGAGACACAGTGAGAAATAAAACTTAAAGGAAACCTACTCTAACTACTAAATAGATTAAAACGCTAAGTAAAATCGCATTTCTAGTGCAACCACAAGAGCATCTTCAATCCTGCAATGCATAGAAAGTCGAAAATCAGAATAAAAGAATTTAGTATTTGTGGATACAAAATAAATATGTCATGCTTACCTCCTATATATTCATTTAAAAACAAAGAAAGCACAACCTTACCATTCTTTTGAAACTTCTTGATGTATGAATCCTCTAGCCATTCTAAGATCGTGTCATTAGGATGCAAACTATGAATTCGATGCAATAGATATATCAATGGGGAACAAATCATAAGATGATTCATGACATCATTTATATTGTTGGTTTGAACACTTCCTTTGATGATATGGACCATTTCAGAACGTGAAGCATAATCATTAAAATTCAAACTAATCAAAGAAAGAATATGCAATGTAGAATGTTTGATCTCCATAAGAGAGAGTGCATTGTCTTTTTAAAAAATAAATCATGTAAAATCATCTCGCAACATGTCTTTTTCCCATGTGAGTGATGAAAGTGAAAGAGCGTCAAATTCGACTTCCAAAATGTTATGTTTGGAATTAATTTCACCAAATCTTGGCATATCGAAAAAGTTTGATTGTGATGGAAAAGAGTAAGATATCGTGGGTAAAGTATCACATCCACCGGAATCTAATAAGAGATCGGGATATAAAGAGTAAAAGGAATCGTAAATGAGCACACGAAAAAAATCTATTGAGCTATGATATTTAGCAATGGTATTTTGAAGACATTCTTCTTCACTTTCCTTAAAACTTTCACTTTGTTTTGGTGATAAATTCTTCAACATAATATGATCATCTAAATTTGCCTCCTGTATGATAGATAATTTCAAAAATTCATGACAAACATCTAATCTTTCATGTGGATAAGGTATGATTTGTGGATGAAGGTTAAAGGTTTCTTCTTCCAAATGCATATCTACATATCTAATCAGTTTCATTAGAATGTTAGAATGTTTAAGATTGTCTTCATAACCTAAGTGTTCTTCAATAACTGAATTTAAGTACTGATTATAGCAAGAGTTAGAAGAATATGGACATTCACCTTGACCCAACATCAAATCTTCTTCCACGATGGTCGAGGAATGAATATAAAATGTTTCAGAGAAAAAACTATTTTGATTGTCAGTAAGAACCTTTTCAATAGATTCTACCTCCCTTGCTTGTTCAAAATTTTTGGATGGATTCCTCTCATCCTGTAAACAAAATTCTTCTCTCAATTGAGTGATAGGATTTGTAACCGATTCATCATTCGCGATCGAATATGACTGGATGAAACGGATGCAACATCATAGAGGAGATTTAGTACAAATGACATGTCATCAAGATTAAATTTACAGAGAGCATGATGGATTCTTGTTGAAAAGCCTTCTGGAGATGAATTCTCATTAATTAGCAAAGTCTAAAATTCTTCACATAATTGATTGTAATCATAGATTTCAAAAGCATCTAAAAATTCCTCTACAAATTGAAACCAATCAATAATGTGATATGCTGGAAAAGACTCAAACCAATGTTTAATCCGACCCCTAAAAGTAAAAACAAACAATATGCATAAAACCTTTAAATCGAAAATATCATGCTTGATGCATTTACACCATATACATCCCCCGCATCATCAAAGGTGATTTTGGACAAGCGAGAGACTGTCTCATTGGGAATATTAGGTAATGAGAAGGGGAAAGCATGTTCTAAAATAGTGATTTTGGGAGCCATGGAAAATTAAATAAATTTGAAACAAAGACTCCAGCACGGCTAGCTTGTCAGTCTGGCCTACCTTCTAGTGCATTTCAAGCCGACACAATTTTTTTTTCTGAAAGTGTTGTAGGAAAATTCCCCTGTGGACAAGTGAATTCCCTCTTGGATCTTAGACCCCTATGACCAAGACAGAAAAGTGATAAATCTGAACACTGAATTTCCTTTAAACATAACTAAGATAATCAATAGAGGAGAGGAAGAAGATATGAGTACCTTTTTATGAAGTTTTACCTCGCCCATTCCAAGTTGAGCTTGATCTCCAATCTCCTCAACGAGTCCTGCAATCCAGTAAACAATAAAGACAAATAATACATCCTATTCTACCATGATTAGTTCAAAAGCTAGATTTATCCATGAGACAAGTTCATGCAATGTACAGAATCTTGAAGGAAACAAGCCAAGCACATGTATTAATGAGAACACAATAAGATGCTTACAAAGTGTAGATGCAGATGTAGTAGCCTCACCAAGCTCTCCTTGTCCAACCACTTGCTCGAATGATCCACAATCAAAATGAAAATACTTTTCACTAATTATTCCCCCTTCTCATGAGATCATAAGTTTGGTATCTCTAAAATCCTATATCTCCTTATGATATCATAAGTTTGGTATCTCTAAACTCCTCTATCCCCTCCTCCATAGAGAGCCCTCATTATATAGGATTTGGAGGATTAACCACCATGGAGAGGATCTCTCATCAGATCCACTAAAAAGGGGGTCTCTAAGATATTTAGGGAGAAAATATTTCTTAAGGATTTTTGGGAGAAAATATCTCTCAAGGATTTTAAGGAGGAAATATTTCAACCATCCATGAAATCCTCCACCTTCCCTAAAAAATAGGAAACCAAATGTTAGGTGGATAATTAATTTCTTTTTCATGAATAATAATAATAATTCATGTGCACTTGGTATTTTGGCCTTCATGTAATATATTCCTCCTCAACATTCACTAGGGATTGTGACATAGGTTAGTTCATGGTGTCAAGGTGTATAAGACACTTATATGACACTTTATAACACTTAGGGCAAGGTACCTAGGTGTGAAAATTTCATGTGTAACAGAAAGGTTGAGGGGTAAAACATTTAATCATTAAATTTATCTATGCCCTCCTTCTAGCGGCATTTGTTAATGGGCGCTTATGACACACCATCAACGAGAAGGATAGATCTGGACCGGGGTTGTCTAATTAACCCAATCCATTTGGGATGATCTATCCTGACGAGTTTAATGGCTCTGTTAGCCAACTAGGGTCCTAAAAACAATGAAAGAAATAAACTAATCTAAAACTATGATTCTAACACTTGATGCAATAATTCAAATGTTTATCTAATAATGTGAATTTACAAATGATTATAAACAATTTATATACAACTTACAAGGTTTGCATGAAATCTTGCGAAAATAATTGTTTGAAAAAGTTTATGAACAAGATCAAATATAAACAATGCCCTTTCTAATATTTTAAAAAGATTAAAATAATAAATAATAAGCGGATATTATTGAAACAATGACCCAAAAACAGTCAAAGCTAATTAATGCAATCATAGTCTCATTCATATATAAACAACCTTGAATAAAATAAAGCAATGCAACTACTAACCTCTAACTGATAAATAAACTAAGTTCCTTTTCCTGCGTTGTATGAGCTCCCGTTTGTCTTGTATCAAGAGGAAACCTATGAAATAGACAATATAGATATTCCTGAAGAAATTCAAAGAAGTATTTCTTGCATTTGGAGTGAATTTAAAACAACAGAAAAATAACCAATTAATATCCTATGATCTCAAGATAATCAATAGCTTAAGACAAAATAAATCTCAATCCAAGCAATTGATGTTATTAATCATTAAATATCAGAATTAAACTCAAAATAACTAAATGATTGACTGATCACAATGTACAGACTAGATCAACAGATCATGGAAAACATTTAAATATTTATCGTTATAACATATCATATGGAGACAAGACTAAAGCTAAATCACCAATAATGACATCTCATAACACAAAAGTAATAGGAGAATATAATGAGACAATCATTGCACAATTCACATAGGACTAAAGCCAACAACAAAATTGTTTTCCCATATCACTTCCATAATCATATATCCATTCCATAATCTAGAAAAAGTTGTCCTTAACACTAAACAACCACTACTATTTAAACAAGTCTTGGATCAGTAACCTCTTATCATACAAGACAGAGGATGATCCCTGAAAATATGTTTTCTTAACCAAAATAGAAATAACAAAAGGAACACTCCTGTAGGAGTCCTTACATAAAAAATAATTACATAAATGATATTGTTTTAACAAAAATGAGAAATTACTAAACTATGGAACGCATCAAATCATGATTCCTTCTCCTTGAAAATAGCATCATAAACTGTTGTTTTCCTGAAAAAGATAAAATGAAATTGAATTTTAGATAACAATACAAACTAATAATTTCAAAAGATAAGCTACAAGATTCTGTAGCTAGTCTAAAATAGTAAAAATAAAATAAAAAATAAAATCTATCTATTTTATTTTTCAAACAGAATCAAATAAAAAACAAAACAACCATTTACTATTTTAGCAATTTGAGAAAAAAGCATCTGATTAATCTGAAATTTATGATGGTGAAATTTGTTGAGTTTTTAATGATCATTTATTAGACCGCTTAATCCTCTTGTTTGTAAAATTTTAGTTTGAATTACTCTGTTCCTTATGCCTACGATTTTTTCTTGACAACTGATTCGTTTGGGACAACCCGAATAGGATCATGAGTAGGAAAAGAAGAAACCCTATCCTTTAACACATCTAAAACCTCCTCCAAAGACTTTATGGGCATGGAATCACATCGTGGTTTTTTTCTCAATGGGTTTCAAACAACAACATAGGGTCAATCTGTAATCGCATGGTATTTTTGTGGATCAACACACAGGTCTTTGATAGCAGGGTTAGCTATACATGGGTTGGGGTTTTTATTGAGGTGGAGAGGCGATTCAACTCCATTCTTGGGTAGGGTGAAATTATTTTGAAACAAGAAATCTTCCCAAGTATCCCCAGTCTTAGATAGATGTGAAAACACCAGAATTTGAATAAGACCATGGTGAAAAAGGCTTGAAAATGGGTTTATTTCCTACCTCTAATAAATCTTATAAATTTTATGCAGACTCATAAACAATTAGAAAGGCATATTTAACATGAAACCTAGAAAAACCATCAACATGCTTGAATCTCTGAGAAAAAAAAAAATGCTTACCTCAAACGAAATGGAAATTCTGAGATATTTACCTCCAAAGAACGAGACATATCTCTAAAATGGTATATTTTCTGAATAAAATGCATGCATGGAAAACAAATGAGCCCATTTCAAAAAGGGGTTTCTGATGGTTTCTCCAAATTGTTAACCGTTTGCTCAAAAATCCTCACACAAAAACATGTCTCTGGTATGAAATTACGGGTTTGAAAAACATCAGAGTCATTTGGTTAGGATACATCAACAGGAGTAGCGAAGGGTGGGTTATGTTCTCCATTACATATATAGTAGTAATAGGTCTCCTTCAACAATGAATGTGAGTCTGGGTTATGCAGGACAAAAGGGTGAAATGGAATGTAAGTATGTCAGTCCTTTACCAAGGTGATAAGATCGTGATAGGAATGGTAAGAGAAAGATTCATATTTCAAATTTAACCAAGGTTTTGCACAATCAAGAATATATCAAATGTAATAGTCACATAATAAAAAATAAATCGATTAATTCATATCCCCAAAGTTTATGAATCAAATGTTATGGCAATGGATCAACAAATGAAAACATTGACTTACAAGCTTTTAGGTTTATAAAAATAATGTAGATTCCCTTTAGTCACAATCCCATAAAAGAAACAAAAGAAATCACACACTGTATGATGATCACTCAAGCCAAAGTTTTGTTCTAATTTCATGCTTTCAGTCATGAAATTGAACAAAACAAATGATACATTAAAACGAAAAACTCTAATGCTCAGCTAGGCCAACAAATCTTGTCAAATACAAAAGATAGAAAAGTTTGTAAGGAGATGGAGGTAGCTATAGAAAAATTTATCCCTTGGCAACGATATTTTAACATGATAACATTGAGAAGAGTAGTTGGCTGCCAAAAATACCTAACTATGGGGAGAAATGGTTTAAAGCCATGTCATTAAATTCTTCCCTCTCAAAGGAATTCCTTAAGCCAGAATATCAGGAGGACAACTTGTCCAAAGGAGTACCTGGAATTCATATGCTTGAATGTTTTGAAAAGATGCTCAGGGTTATCCAGAGATACTTCACATGTGAGGGGAGGTTCAACATGATGTACCAATACCACATCAGGTTACTATTACACTTCATAGGAAAAAATTCCATGAACCTTCCATTTTATTTTTTTTGAAGCATTGGTAAGATGTCAGACATAGTTCAAGCCAATTCAAAGAAACTAGATAGCAATTTATTTCACTCTAACCTTATTAAGATGTTAGTAATGGAAGAGTTAAGGAAAACTAACACTGATTGGGAAACCTTCCTAACTTTATCATAGTTTTAGTTATATGTTTCCCCCACTCCACAGTCCAAGAGACAAATTCGTACTCGTGTTGAGAGGACTGTGCATTCAGAGGCTAGCAAGAAGAAACTGGTGACTATGGGTGATAAATTGTCAGAGCTATTAATGAAGAAAAAATGTGTGGTCCTTCAAAACCTATAGATACAGAAACTTCACCTATGGCAGATCCTATTCCCATGGATATTCCATCAATCAAACCAAGAGGCTTGAAAGGAAAAAATCTTGTTTTTTCCCCACCCATTGTTGTAGACAAGGTTAAACTTAGAAGGCATTTTACTAGAGAAAAAGAGAGACAACATGTCTTTGTGAAGGATGATACAACAAAGAATTTATCCCAATAAAATGGAAAATATCAGTATTATAATAATCCTATAGAATTTATTGATATTACCACTCCTCAAAATGAAAGAAACCCTACATTCAAAACGCTAAAGAGGCAACTCAAGGAAGCAAGAGCTGAAACAGATAGTTTGAAGACGGGAGACTTGGATTCCAAGATGAAGCTTAAGGAGATGTTGGACATGTATGCAGAGACTATTGACAAGGAAAGGTTCTTGGTTAAAATTATTTTTCCCCTTTGTAGGCAGCTCAAGAATATCTACAAGCAGAACAAAGCCCATCACGCTGAAATCAAGAAATTGAAGACAGAATTACAACCTTTCAAAAAATAAATGGAAAAGAGAAAATTAGACATGCTGGCCAAGGTGGCTACCAGAAGAATCTCCAGAACAAAAGGATAAATACATTGATCTTCCAAAACCAACATTAATTTTGGTCAAAGTTTTTGTTATATGCATTTACAACATTTTGGTGATGGCTATGAGTTTTGAACTATAAATAACAGTTTTGGTATTTTTCCTCCAATTATATATCAAGATAATGAAGTTTTGTAGCATATATAGACTCTTGGTATAATTTTTTAGGTGTTTAAAATTTGGCAAAAGTGAAACATGTTGCTACAGGAAAGTTCACAACTCCTGGAATAATTGGCATTTTGCACTAGTTGTTTCAGGACAGTTTGCAGCGCTGCGTTGCGAACCCAGGTTTTTGGATATTTTGGAGCAAAATGGAGCTGCCAGCTATCAATATGGATTCGTACCAACACTCATAGGATAAACTACAATTTGGGAGGCCACCTGCCTCAAGAAGATGGACTCTTATGAAAACATCATCAACTATTAAAGACTATTGCAGACGTTGCCAACTTCCTTCTCTAAAATAACAATTTGTTTCTTTGTTGTTGTACACATGTTGCCAAACTTCCCTTAGGCATGGGGATCATATGATGAAGTTGAGGGGAAAATTGTAAAGCTGGAATTGATAATTTTAGTTATTTAAAGGGCATTGTAAGACTAAAGAGGGTTCGAATGGTGTGACAAAAAAACTCCAATTTTGGTTTTGTCTTTTGTAACATAGTTTTCTCCTAATGTATGGACTAGATCCAAGATATTTTTAATGGTGGAAATTTGTCTTCCTTCTCATTATCATCTTGTGTTGTCTTCCTTTGATATCAGTCTGTGTTGAAAGATTCATCTGGCTATTGTTTCTCTATTGCAGTGAAAGATTTATTTTGATATTGTATGCAAGTTTATTAGAGTTATTCTCTCTTTGATTTTAAGCGGTTCTTATTCAGAGAGTTTTCTTCATATGTGTGTAAGTATTACCTGATGTAAATGATATGGATATTACACTTTCCTTTTTAAGTCTTCGATCTATCATTTTATCTCTTAAAACCTAATTTGAAGCCATTCAAGGCCTTGTTTGTAGGTGTGTATTACATGGATTTATTTGTGATTGACATCTTTAATTGAGTTTTTTCATCTATTTTCCACTTTTTATAACATTTATACTTTACATTATGATGGGTATTAGGATTACACCTACAACATTCTAGGTGTGACTTCTAGTGCTAACATAACTAATGCAATTTTAGGTCCAAGGAGAGGTCCAAGTGTGTTTCCTATTCAGAGGAAAAGGAGAAGACCTGAGGCAGACATCTTGCAAGTTGAAATCAAGAAGATTAAGCCACCGAATTTCAATGGAGAGCACAAGAAAGGAGAATATGTTGAGGCTTGGTTATTGGAAATGAAGAAATATTTCTAGCTACATGATTACCCATCCTGGGTAGAAGCTAGAATTTGCACCTACCACTTGCAAGGGAAGGAAACCCTGTGGTGGGATCAACTTAAGAAAGCCAAGAACCTTGATGAGAAAAAAATATCATGGAGGAAGTTCAAGGGATATTTCCAAGAGAAATGTTTTTTCGAGCATTACTATGAAAGAAAGATGAAAGAGTTCTTTGAACTCAAGTTGGGAACCATGACAATGGAGGAATATGAGAAGATGTTCTTTGAATTGTTAAAGTATGTTGACTTCATCAAGGATGAGAAGGTCAAAATCCAAATGTTTTTGAGTTTGTAACCCTCTTTCTATATTGATAAGATTCAATATGATAACCCCAAAACCTTGGAGGAAATCATAAGGAGAGCAAGGCATCTGAAAAGGAAGAACAATTTTCCAAAAAGATTGGAATGATAAGATGAAGGGTTAAAAGGATCAATGGAAGAAGGGTTTTAAGACACCCTTTTTTAGGAATAATTCCCAGGAAAATTAGCAAGGTCAAGTCACCCAAAATGAACACAGGACTGTATATTCATTTGGGAAAATGCCAAGGAAGCAGTTAGTGCAATGTTGTGGATGTGAGGGAAATCATCTATATAGGGATTTCCCTCAAAAAGGAGAAAGAATGAGGATTGTCCACAACATTCAAGAGGCTGAAACAATGGAAGACATGGGCATAAGCATGCCAAGGATTTATGCAGCCTTGGATAACAAGCAAGATAAGTATCAATATGCCATGACTGAAGTGGAAGGTAAGATCAATAATGAGCCCATAACAATTCTAATTGATTCTGGAGCTATCAATAGTTACATAAATGCTAACATTGTTGAAATATTTCACTTGAAAAGAAGTAAGCATAATAAATCTTGGTTAGTTCAGTTAGCCATGAAGGCTAAGAGGAAAATCAATGAGTTGTTTAAATATTGTCTAATAGACACGAATGGACTCAATACAAAGGTGGATGTAAAAATCATACCATTGGGTTCATATGATTTTCTAATTGGCATGGATTGGTTGGAAAAACATCATGTTGTCCTAGACTGTTACAAAAAGACAATCACATGTCTTGATGAGGAAGGGAATTAAGGAAAGATTCAAGGAATTCCACGAGATGTAGTTGTTATGGAGATTTCAACTATGCATTTGAATAAGAGTTTCATGAAAGGATGTCAGATGTTTGTAGCCCATATGGAGAAGGAAACCAAAAACAAAGTGGAAAGCATTGAAGACCATCCAGTTTTGAGGGATTTTGAAGATGTTTTTAGAGAAAATTTGGGACTACCACCAATAATAGACATTGATTTCTCTATTGATTTGGTTCTAGGAGATTCCCCAATGTCTAATACACCTTAGAAAATGGGCACACCAGAAATAAAAGAGTTACATATGGAGATTGAAGAAATTTTGAAGAAGGGGTATATACGCCCAAGTGTGTCACCTTAGGGAGCCCCAGTTCTTTTCATAAAGAAGAAGGATGGAACCTTAAGGATGTGTATTTATTATAGGAAGATTAATAAGGTCACCATAAAGAATAAGTATCATTATCCAAGAATTGATGATTTTTTTTATCAACTGAAGGCTACAAGAATATTTTTGAAGATTGATTTGAGATCAAGCTATCATCAAGTAAGGATAAAGGAAGAAGACATCAATAAGAAAACATTCAAAACAAGATATGGGAATTATGAATTCATGGTAGTTCCATTTGGGCTATCAAAATTCCCAACAATTTTTATGTGTTTGATGAATGGAGTGTTCAGGGAGTACTTGGACAAGTTTTTGATAGTGTTCCTAGATGATAAACTCTTCTATGTTGGGTTTTTATATTCTTTGTAGTGAAAGTCCATTCGATGGATTGACAACAGTCAAGGTGGATTGAAAACAAGTTGAAGGTTGAGGAAGTTGACCAGGAAAATTAGAATTCGAAGATATCGACGACAAGTCAACCGAAAAGAGGTCAAAGTGTGGGCATGAGACGACTGACTAGAGACCAAATGAAGTCTGATTGGTAGCCGACTCGTAAGGCGAATTGGAGTCGACAGTAACAGAATCCTAGGAAATGTAGGATTTGTAGCCAATGATATGTATGGATCTGTAACCAATTTTAGGGATCAATTTGTAGGGTTTTTCCTATTGTAAAGACTATAAAGAGGTGTGTTGTAAGGCCGTAAAGGCTAATGCAAAAATGTTGTAATCATAGAATGAAATTATGCAGGTTAATGCATGTGTAACTGTAGGTTGTTGGTCATTCATATGTAAGTTGAATTGGCTACAAGGTTCTTCTTGCATAGGAAAGAGGGTATGATGTCGATTGTGTCTTAGGTGTGGACCAAGGTTAGAAATGTAACCTTTTATTTAGATTGAATAAGACAACAAGAGAGAAATAATCTCAAAGGAATGTTGGTTTTTCTTGGTTAAGGGTTCCAGGGTAAAATCATTGTGTACTGTGTGATTGCTTATTTCATTTACGTTCTTTATTAAATTCTTCTTCTCTTATGCTAGAATTAGTGTGGAAGTGTATTTCATTTCCTAACATGTGGTATCAGAGCTTAGGTTTTCCCTAACAAGTGAGTTATCATAGTGGCGATATGCTTTGGTGAGTATATCATATATGTTGGGTATGTGTTATATTCTTTGCATGAGTAGCAGTGTCTAAGCGCCTGTGCCGGGCGCGCAGGG
>JZKD02S1866372.1:174003-189995 GCA_000966675.3 Picea glauca
ATTTCCAGGACGACATATTTCCGGGATGACATATTACCGGGACGACATATTTCTGGGACCACATGATATTAGGTGGTTTTTCGGCACATGGTTTTTTGCCGATGGTTTTCTATTTACGGTTAAGGAATTGGGGTTTTGGAGTAATCCAGGTCATTGGGTTAGGGTTTTGGATGCCGCTGGCTCCTATATGTATATTGTATTGTAAACAATGTAAAAAAATGTATGAATATAATATATGTTGGTTTTCCCGGTTTGGGTTTCCAGGTGAAAAATATCTATGTAATGTTTGTATTTTCCATTGTATCTTTTCTGTTCTTTTCTGAATATCAGTTTGCAGTAGATATTGTACAAGGTTAGAATTTACAATATATTGATTTTCCAATCTTGAATATGAGAACTAAACCCTAGGTATAGTAAGAGTCATAAGTCATAAATTGAGTTAAAAATCGTGGTAGAGAATGATGAGTAGTTCTAGAATAGAGATAGAACAATTCAATGGCCAAATTTTTTCTCTTTGGAAGATTAAAATGGAATATATTCTTATAGATTGAGAACAATGGATAGTGGTGTTTCCAGGTACCCAACCAACAGGCATGTCGACGAAAGAATGGGATAAAATCGAAATAATATAAAGAAGCATGATTCGAATTTGTCTTGTAGATTCGATGCTTCTGAATGTCTCAGGTGAATATTCGACCAAGAAACTATGGGACAAGATGGGAAGCTTATACTAGTTGAAATCTATGGTAAATAAGTTGTTCCTTAGAAAGAAATTGTATCTTCTGAAGATGAGTGATGGCAGTTCGGTGAATGAGCATTTAAATGTGTTTAATATTGTGTTAAGCCCATTATCATCTGTGGATATTAATATCACTAATGAGGAGAAATGTATCAGCCTATTATGTTATTTTCCAGACTCTTGGCATAGCTTAGACATGGCTATTGGGAGTAATACAACCACCCTAGAACTAGAGGACATGGTTGCTTCTCTGCTGTCAAAAGAAATGAGAAGGAAGAACATGGAAGGATAAACAAAAGATTCTCTAGTAGTGAGAGGTCAATCGACAGAAAGAGATAAAGGTGGATTCTTTGGTAGAAATTTCAAGTCAAAGGGTATATCTAAATCCTCAGTTCAGTTGACGTGAAGATGATGGAAATGCGATAAATATGGGCATTATAAAAAGGACTATAAGTCAAAGGCAACAAAAGTCAGTGATGGATATGATGAGAAGTAGATGACTAAGAGAAAGACAACCTTAGACAAGGGAGGTGATGTGTACTTGGCATCAACCAATACACAGTCAGATCAATATGTTTGGTTAATAAACTCAGGAGCATCCTATCATATGAAACCACATAAAGAATGGTTTTGTGAGTATGAATGATATGATGGGGGTGATGTGTTCTTGGGGGACAACTCAACAACCAAAATTGTTGGACGGGGAAGAGTCTGACTGACATTACAGGATGGGAAGAAAAAAACCCTTCCATGTGTGCTACACATTCTAGGTTTGGAAAGAAGCCTGATATCTATCAACAAGATGAGTGATGTAGGTGTGCATACTCTGTTTCAGAAGGATTCGTGGAACATGGTCAGAGGTGCGATGGTATTAATTAAAGGAGTTCAAATTGGTACTTTGTACAAGTTGTTAGGGAATTTCAACTTGAATGGATGCAATAGTACTGTTTCTCTTGAAATGGAATCTACTGTGACTCAATTCAAATCGATTTCGACACAGCACAACTCGACTCGATCCAAGTCGGCTCAAAATGACTCAACAAGAAATGATGAACTCAAGACGAACAGGTTATGGCATGAGACGATGGGACACATTGGAGAAAAATGAATTCGAGCTATGCAAAGAAATGTATGGTCGAAGGTTTTCCTAAATGTGGTTTAGAAGTCAACTTTTGTGAAAATTTCATATATGGAAAACAAAGTCGGGTGAGGTTCCCATCTGGAGCGACAAGGCAAAATGGGATTCTAGAACTAGTGCATAGTGATCGGTTTGTCCCAGTTACAGTGACTTCACTTGGTTCATCCTTGTATTATGTCTCCTTCATAAATTATTTCTCCAGGAATATATGGATATATTTCCTAAGGAAGAAATCATAATTTTTTGAGGGATTTAAGGATTTTAAAGCTCTTGTGGAAAACCAGACATAGAAAAGGATTAAAGTGCTGACGACTGAGAATGGTGGTGAATTTTCTGGAAAATAATTTGATCAGTTCTATAAGTAGTGTGGAATAACATGGCAAAATACCACACCATATGCCCCACAAAAAAATGGAGTTGCTGAGAGAATGAACAAAACGTTGATGTATAAGGCAAGAAACATGCTTAGTGGTGTTAGGATCACACAAGAATTCTGGGTGGAGACAGTCAACACTGCAAGATATCTAGTAAATATCTCTCCTTCATAGATGTTAGTTGACATGAATCCAAATGAGGTATGGTATGGTAAGAATAATTTTGTGGCACATCTCAAAGTATTTGGATGTGATGCATTTGTGCATGTTGCCAAGGAAAAGAGGAGAAAGTTGGAAAACAAGGTAGTCAAATGTATTTTCATTGGATATAAAGAAGGAGTGAAATGATATAAGCTCTGGGATCTTGCATCAAGGAGAAAATTTTACAGTCGAGATGTGGTGTTTAGAGAAGTCGGAGGTAAGTCTGAGCTTGAGGAAGTTGTTAAAACTTAGAATAATTCTCATACGATGCAGTTTCAATTGAGGAACGAAGAAGATGATTCAGATGAGTCGATTGAATCTGAGGAAGAGGTGGAGCAAATGACTCCAGTGGTAAGGAGGTAAGCAAGAATAAGAAAACCATTTGAAAGGTATGGTCTGCCTGAATTTCATTCCTCATTTGTGCTAACTACCATCGATGATGATCCCAAGTCAGTCAATGAGGTAGTCAACTCAACAGAGGGTAAACTATAGAAGGACACCATGTTTGAAGACATGGAATAATTGTACAAGAATGATACATGGGATTTAGTCAAGTTACTTAGGGGAAGAAAGCCCATAGGTAGCAAGTGGGTATTCAAGAAGAAGATGAATGTTGTAGTACAAGTCGAGAAGTTCAAAGCTTGACTGGTAGCAAAAGGTTATTCCAAGTCGAGGGAGTCAACTTCAGTGATATTTTTTCCCCTGTTGCAAAGATAACTTCCATTAGAGTAATAATGTCTCTTCCTGCAACATTCGATCTGGAGATAGAAAATATGGATGTGAAGAAAATGTTCCTACATGGGGACCTGGAATAAGAAATCTACATGAAACATCCTGGAGGATTTGTAGTAAAGGGAAAGAAAGAGTTGGTGTGAAAACTAAAAATATCCCTTTATGGTCTAAAGCAATCGCCAAGAACGTGGTACCAGAAGTTTGACACATACATCCTTATTTTTGGATTTGTGAGAAGCAAATCTAATCACTAGATATTGTTACAGGGAAATCCCCCTACGGACAAGTGAATCCCCTCTTGGGCTCTAGAATCCTAATACCAAGACATAAAGGTGCTAATATTGGTCACTGGCATCCTTTTAAACCTAGCTAAACTAATGTATAGAGAAGAGGAAGAAGATGTACCTTTTTTGATGTTTTTCCTCACACAGTTCGAGTTGAGCTTTGATCTCCAAGCTCTTCAACAAGTCTTGGAATCCAATCAAAGACAAAACATGCTTCCTATTCTACTAATATTAGATTGAAACTAGATCTATCTAATAGAGACAAGTTCATGTAGATAAACACAACCTTGAAAGAAACAGGCCAAGCACATATATATTAATGAAAACAAAGCAAAGTGCTTACAACTGTAGATGCAGATGCAACAACCTCACCAAGACCTCCTTGTCCAACCCCTTGCTCAAATGATCCACAAATAGAATGACTATGCTTCACTGATTATCTTCCTTATGAGATCATAAGTTCGGTATCTCTCTATTCTCCATCCCTCACCATGAGAAGGCCTCCTTTTATAATCTCGGAGAGACCCAACCACCTTAGAGATTCTTGGGATAGGTTGAGGATCTTTATCCTTCAGTTGTGTATCCTCCCTAAGATCCAACCTTGACATCAGATTCGAATCAAACCAACTCCAGATATGAAGGGGATGTTTCCTTGATTTTCCTCAACAACCCAAAATTTGCTCAAAAAGGCTAGCACTCCCACAAAAGGGTGCACAGAGCATTGCAACACTCCCCCAAAGAAGGGTAGGGAATGATAGCACTCCCTAACAGTGGGTAGAGGAGCGCTTCACTTCAAAATTCATTTTTAAGTGATTTTTTTCATGGAAAATTCTTTGTACTCCTCATCAAATGATTTCTCCCTCTTAAACCAATATTTGAAGGTGTATTAAGTGTCTTTATGATGTCATTAGAGACACGACATAGGAAATATGACAGTATTATGTTTCCGACACTTGTGGAAAAAATGTGACACTTGCGACACTGGTAATGATGACAATAGGTCACCATTGAAGTGAGTAATTTTGATGTGTAACATATTTCCCCCCAAAGTGAAAAGTTAGAAGATAGAGACTGATGACCGAATTACTTTGTAGAATTTTTCAAGCAAGGGTATGAATGTGGAGAACCTGGTAGAAGTTGCATTCAACCATCAAACAAATATTAAGATATGTTTCAAACTCAAGGCAGACATACCTATGCTTGAGTAATAAAGACTTGCAAGGCATGGCTGCCACAAGATACACTGTGGATCCATAATTATATTAACAATGAGTATAGACACCAAAGATATAATGTGGATATATACTTCCATGACATGAACTGATCGTAGCCATGAAAAAATACACAGTGTATCTACAAGACGACAAGACATAGCCATGGACCAATACAAAGTGGATCTATGTGACAGTATATGTGTCAATATTCAAGAGAAACTCTGTTGCAACCTGGGAAAAGTACAAATCAGAGTGATCACTCAACCTAGGGTCTTCTTACGGATCCTGATGTGGTACGATTCTAACCATGTGAATAGATGTCCCAAGGTGGAACATGGTAGAAACCACTTGATTGCTGGTCAATGAGGTAAACTGTTAACAAGTGTGAGGGAAATCACCATTGATGTCAATGATTCCCGAGGTACTTTAGTACATTACAGTGAATGTGAATAGATGAGCTAAAGTTGAACATTCGTGGAATCATCTGATCAGAGGTCAATGATGTAAAACCACTATCGGATGCGAGGAGGCCTGCCATTGAGGCATGCAGGTCCCAAGGTACTAACTGGTTTCTAAGTCTAATTCCCAAATAATGTGATGAAGTCCACAGGAACATACTCGTCATAGGAGGGCCTTGATGTATCCCCCATCAATGACATGAAACTTACACAGATATGTAAATTGGTGGATCAAATGAACATGGACTAACACGGGTATTGAAATAGGAAATTTGTGATTGTTGACTCTCGAGGCAGATAATTCCCTTGAACACTGAGGCACAACAGCAGAAACATGACATGGACCAAAAAATGATGATGCAATGGACAATGTGACTTTCGTTGGGTGACCCAAAGGACTAAAGAAACTCAGAGGATTGGTTCAGTGTAGAGGTTCGGTGGATTAAAATGCGTGAAAAGACAAAGTGTCATGTTCAAGGGCGACCATAAGAGTGACTTGTGATGTTTTCAAAATATGCTTGTCTTGCTTCCTTCAAAATTTTCCCCCATCCAGATAGACGAGTACCTCTTTTTGATTTAACAAGCTCAAGGAGGGTAACACATGCTCGATATAAATCACCTTCGGTAATCCCTCTTCCTTTTTTTAATGAACTAGAAGAAGTAAGGGTTCAATCCCATATGGGCCCTTCAATGTATAATTTTTTAACGAGTCCAGAGAAGGAAAACTCAATGGTTTTTCATGTTTAGAGAGTTTGAAAATAACTTAAAGACAACTCCAGGGTTGTCCTTTTTCGTAATGTTAGTCTTGAGAGGCTGAAAAAGAGATAAATTATCACTCGAAAGACACCCTTTCAAACCTTTTAACGAGTGGGAAAGGAAGCAAGGTCACTTGACAATATTTTCATGTTTAGAGAGTCTGAAAAGAGCTTAAAGGAGACTCCAGGGGGTTCCTTTTTTGTATAAACTTTACGAGTCTGGAAAAGTGATAAAAGTCTAGTCAGTTACACTCTCATGTATTTACGAGCACGAGAAAGAACATAGACTAAGCTCGGTATTGGTTTCATTTTTACACAAGCTTGAAACAAAATTAAACTATGCCTGTAAATTCCCAACGTAATTTCCAAAGGTTGGGATACCCATGGATGGTTGGTACTATGCCCCCAGCTTGAAAATCTAGTCTCTTAACTCCGGAATGATAATCAAAGGCTGGAGACATGCCCCCCAAGCTTCAATTCATTCACCAACTTTGAGGTTGTCACCAATTTTTGTACTAGATGGAGAAAAATGATACAGGTGGATGAAATGAAGGTTCAAATATGAGACCTAACAAAAGACTCGACTTGTGAGGAGATGTGACTGTTTCATTTTTTAATGAGCTTGACACAGGAAAATAAATATTCTCAATACCTCTGATTCATTTTTTAACGATCTCACCACAGAGAAGTAAAACTATGCTCCAGGTTCTAGGTTCAATTCCCAGATTTCTATTTCATTTTTTAATGAGCTTGCTACAAAGAGGAAAACTATGCTCATAGCTTATTTTTAATTTTTTAATGAGCTTGCCACAAAGAATCAAAACTATGTTCATAGCTTCTATTTCATTTTTTAACGAGCTTTCCACTGAGAAGAGAAACTATGCTCGTGGATCCGCTTAATCAAGGCTACCAAGAGGATAATTCTTTGGAAGGAAACGATGTCAAGGGACGCAAATTGGTCATGGCTTCCAAGAGATATTCACTGGATGGAAGAAAAATTCTCTAGAAGGAACACATGCCAAGGGCTATAATAGGTTTAAGAAAATTAGGCTCCAATATCCCTACCAAAGAGATCACCATGTCAACTGCCGGATCTAAGTCATCGGAAGTTGGAGTCATGGGAGACAACGCCACATAATTGACATGTGGTAGGGGTGATACCATCTACATATGAGACCCATTTAGGGAGGCCATTGGGTTGGTAATCAAGTCAAGACCAATGCATGAAAATTGATAAATAGCCACAATTATTCCATCATGCGGGAAATATATCACACGAAAGAGAGTGGAAATAATAGCTTTCATGGCATATACATAATCTCTCCCAAGGATTAAATCAAAATGCAAGGGGTCCTGGACTACCATAACATAAATAAAGACAGTTTTCCCTCCCAAAGTTACAGGAAAATGAGGAAGGATCCCTAAAGGGTGACTGGTTCTTTTTTTAAAATTGAACAAAGTCTGGGTAACCAACACAAGCTGAGGATAACCCAAAGCTTGCCAAGAAATAGAGAACAAAATACTAATGGATTAAACTTCATCTATCAGTGCATGAGGAACGTCTCGACCAAAAACCTGTACTTTAATCTTGAAAGGAATGTGAGAGGAAAGATGAGGTCCAGTTAGCACACCCCAATCAAAAAGGATGGCCTCATTACTTGGAGGGGGTTTTGCGAGAGAGGGAGGAATTCCCCCCAGCATGGTAGATTCTATATCAACGAGCAAAATGTGGGAAAAATTAGGTTTACTCTCTAATGGAAGCATATGATCAATTCATAACGACATCAAATCAATGACTTGGGTTTCATTCTCTAAGGGGAGAATTGGGTCGACAAGTGGAAATGGATCGACCGCTTGGGTTACACTCTGTAACGGGAGAGAAAGATCGACCGAATATGGGATCAAATCAACCACTTTATCAATTGGTTCAAATAAGGATGTGACCATATTAATGACATGATCAACTGGACTGACCGATGAAGGGACCGAAGAAACCACTTTGTCAACTGGTTCAACTAAGGACGTGACCAGATTGACGACATGATCAACTGGACTGACCGATGAAGGGACTAGAGCAACCAATTTGGCACTCGTCAGAGGAGGACTGGGATTGACCATGTTGGCACTCTTCAAATGAAGGTTGGGACTGACCAATGATAGGACTGGATCGGTTACTTGGGTTTCATTTTTAAGATAAAAAGTAGGGTTGATCGATGATGAAACTGGATCAACTACTTTGGTTAGTGGTTCAACCGAGGATGAAACTAGATTGACCACCTGATCAACCGGACTGACCGGGGATGGAACCAGATTGACCATTACATCAACTAATGATGGGTTGGGGGAAATCATACGATAACCAGTTGGAAGTTGAAGGTTTTCCAAAAGAGAAGAAGCCTCATCCATACGAGGACAAAGGTGAGAATAATGATCACCTTCGCATAACATACAAGGAAATTTGGTAGTTGTCTTCTTCTTACCAACCTTAATGTCACTAGTTGATGAGGTTTCACCAACATGTCTTATAGAGGCCGATGATGTGGAGGACCACATTTCTAAGACCTTGGGGAGACAAGGGAAATCCCTCAGAAAGTGGTCACCCTTACAAAGACTGCAAGGGAATTTGGGTTTCAGATTCTTCATTTTAATCTTGTCGACCTCATCAACACTCCCAGTACGATTAATAGTAGTTGGTTGCTTGGATCCAACATTTGATATGGTTGGAGGCTTGGTCCTTCTCAGGTTCTTATTCTTCTTCTCTTTCACTTTCTTCTTCTTCTGATCAACCTGGCTACTTGCTTTAGAGATTTTGCTATGTGAAGAAGGAGAAAGGGAAGGAGACCTGACGAGAGAAGAAGGAGAAAGGTAGACATGAGGTTGATGTGTGGGTGGTGTGCTTACCTCTGAAGCACTTGTTGCATTCGAGATCACCGGAGTGAAAAAAAACCATACCGGTAACCCAATTGTGAGACCTGGAAGGCACAAAGTAGCGATGTGAGGAGGACCAATGTTTCCATAAGAAAAAAAAAAAAGGTTCCCTTCCAGCAGGGTTTCCTTCATTGGTGATTCTGGGAAATGATGCCATAAAAATAAAGATCCAACCTAGATTCTGATAGGGAGATAAACAACACATGATAAAAATCTAGTAAGCAAGCAAGCAAACCGAGCCTTCTCACAATGAGCACACTAGCTGGTGATGAAATCCAACATCGTGGGAACAAAGTAAGAAGGGGTTGAGATAGAGCGGGTGGAAAAGTTACGTTGATGACCTTCTTAACGGACTTATGCCTTGGTGCAAGCATCCACACAGTAATTGTGGATTTACCCTCCAAGGATCCTGAGTGAGTTTGGCCAATGTTGATTCCAAGTACAGTGAAGACTTGCCCCTCCACATTCACCTTGCGTAAAGACCCTAAAGAGATAGGCCACTAAGGTTACCAGCTACTACAGTGATTCCTGGGGAAACAATCGACAGTCTGATCCATGCGCAAAGGCAAGATATCTAGCTTGAAATCAAATCGAAAGGCTTCCATTCATCATTGTGGGTATACCTTTCAAGAGACCCCCATAATACGCGCAATATCTACACCAAGACCAACAAAGCAGGCTGAGTAACTCTGCCAGTCTCAATGCGACCTTAAGTTTGACTCTTGTGTGAGAAGGGCTTCCCAGGACAAAATGTACCAAGTGGATTTCATTGCTCCCTAAATCAAGATTCTATTTTTGTTTTCATCTTTGGAAATTTATCTTTCACACCTATTCCAAATCCATACAACTAATCTAATGTAGGTTTTCTACCAAAAAATCTAAAAATGTCTGATCAATTTTAGTTTAGCGCTTTATTTTTAAGGTTTTTGTTACTCAAAAGGAAAATGGCATGGAAAATATGGTGTTTTTACCGACTTGAAAGTTATGCAAAGAGATGAATATGCAATCTTTTCGGTTCGATTAAAATTATACTATGAGAAGGAGAAAACATTCATCATTTCAGATGCACAATGTCCCTAAAAATGCCAAAAAACATGCAATTCTGCTACTTCGAATGCAAGCTGGTTCCACTACCCAAAAGGGAGAATGAATCTTGTTACACCTCAAAATTGCTCAACTGGATAAATGTCGCACATGCCTCTCACTTGTCGCAAGTGTCGCAAATGTTATTGGGTCGTGTTATCATAATGACAACACTAAAGAGACACTTGAAACCTCTTATATGATTGGTTTGAAGGAAGAAACTGGTTCACTGGAGTCAAACATCTCTTAACACCTAAGAAGGCTTCTTAATCAAGAGTTTGGAAGGGGAACGCTCCCCTAAAACTGCCTAAGAAGCGCTGGCACCCCTCTACCATGATTTAGAAGCGTTGTAGCGCTTCTCCACCCTTTTGCAGGAGTGCTACTCAGATTTGAAGCGTTGGCGCTTCCCTTGGTCTTCTCTGGAGCGTTCTAACGCTCTGATGCCCCTTCTGAGGGAGCGCTCTCCATTCTGGGCAAATTGTTATCCCGGTGAGAATAATAAGGGGAGAATCATTCGAGTTTGGGAGGCGGTTGAACTCGAATTCTTGGTTCTATCAAAAGATCTCTGATCCAAGGTGGAGGTTCCTAACTGGTTCTAAACATAACTCAAGTAGTTAGGCCCTTCCTAGCCTATATAAGCAAGCTCTATGGTGATGAAGAGGAGGAAGAATTGGATATGTGAAACTTATGATCTTGGAGGAAACTTACAGTCAGCCAAAGGAGATTAATCATTGAAGTTGTTGTCATCTAGGTTGTGAATCTTTCAGGCAAGGGTTAGACGAAGAGGACTTGACGAAGCTGTCGCATTCGCATCTACAATTGTAAGTACTGCTGTCGTTATTCTCATTAATATGACAAGCTTGGCATGTTTCTTTCTAGTTTGTGTCTAATGTTACATGAGCTTATCATTTAGTGATAGATTTGTTTTCAAGCTAATGTCAGTAGAGTAGGAAGTGGTCGTATCTTGTTTTGTCCACAGACCTCAATGAGGAGCAAAGGATTGGAGCGCGACTCGGAGCGTGCAGGGACAAACGTCGGTTAAAAGGTACTTCTAACATCCTTCCTTCTCATGCATTAGGCTTAGATAGATTTGAGAGAAATTCAGTGTCCACGTTAAGCACTTTTCTGTCTAGGGTTAAGGTCAAGCCCCAGAGGTCGATCTACTTGTCCGCAGGCAGATTTTCCTACAACAGAAACTGGCGACTCCACTGGGGAGATAGCCTCAATTCAAAAACCTTGTTTGGATTTGTCTCCTCGTTGACCTTGTTTTGTCCGTTGATTGTTTCAGACCTGGTTTACCCCTCTTTGATTAGTTTCATGAGCTGATTGGCTCCTTGTCTTGTCACATTCAGCATATTTGTCAAACTCAGATCTCGATTTTTGAAATTTTTTGACAATTCTGGGACTTTCAGACCCTGGCGCCAGCGCTTTTTGTAGCCCTACACAGAGCGCTATAACGCTCTTTTCCCTTGGCAACAGAGCGCCAGCCTCCTTTTGGACCAAAAACCCTTCACAATTGCATTTTTCAGGGTTTGCCTCTGTGGCTCTTGTGCTGAGTGATCTAGTGAGTCATTTCTTCTTCCCGTTTGATCTTGACATCAGTCTTGTTGAAGAACAAACACCCCCTTTGATTGGATCTTGTAGCTTACTTCACCCTTTTTCATTTGAGTTTTCCTGTTGAGTAAAGCTTGAAATCTATGCATTGCTTTTCTTTTCTCTTCAGTTGAGTAAAACCCTGGTGAAGGTCATCAATAGCCTACAGGCCTATTCATCTTGATTCTAGTCTAGTCATTTTTCTTCAGCTTTTGCTTTTGGGTGTTAAAATTTTGTTTTTCTCTTTGATTGTTTCTTCTTTTCGCTTTTTCGTTTCGATTGCTACGAAGGGTGTATTGTTTGTGTGTTTTGCTTATGCTAGTTTGGTTCTCATTCATACCAAAAAGATAATTAGCAAAAGATAAGCATTGTGATTGCATTGATCATCACCCATACGTGAACAATAAAGATATATTAGTAACTGATTGAGCATATTAGAAGGCATTTTAAAAGTTTTTCATTACATCAGAATTTGATTGAGAAAAAGAAAAATCATTTTGAGGACATTCCGTAGTCGTGCTTGTTAGTGAAAGAAGTCTCTCTCTCCCTTAGCTATATGTTCATCGAAAGAAAATGATTGCTTATCATGCTTGATGCACTCTTTGGGTCAGAGTCTTAATTCCATTGGTTTCACTTCCATGCACCCCTTTTGCGTAAAGAACAACCACTAAAATCAACGCTAATTAAAATTCATCTAGAACTTTTTCTTTGATAGAATCCTCCACCAACGGTAGAATAGGTGTAGTACTTTGGATTAGGGTAGTGAGCATAACTCTCCAAAGTTGTTAAAACAAACAGTAGCATCCTGAGTTAGGGAGAGTAAATCCAGTTATCGTATAGGTTTGCCTGGGATCCCCCTCTAACACAGGGGTTACGCACGAGGTTGCATTCAGGTGAGCTAAGGGGACTAACCCTCCATGGTTTAACTGTTTGTGGTGGTTTGATCGTATTATGGGGGTCACTTTGAGGTAAATCCACAATTACTTGCATGGAAGCTTCTTAGTTGATTTTGGGCTTGATACCCTGCCCGTATGTTTGGATCGAACTGTCGACTGTTCTCGCCCAGGGGCTGACTGCGAATTGGTAACCTTAGTGGCCATAATCTTTTAGGTTCTTACACAAGGTGACGGTGATGGGAAGTCTCACTGTACCTGGAGCAGACATTGGTCAAACTCACTCGAGCTCCTTGGAGGGTAAATCCACAATTACTTGCGTGGAAGCTTGCACCAAGGCATAAGTCCGTTAAGCAGGTTGCCATTGTAACTGTTCCACCCTATCCCCGCCCCTTCTGGACTTGATCACACGACATTGGATTTCACCACCAACTAGTACGGTCATCAAAAGAAGGTCCTGTTTGCTTGGTTGTGATTCTTAGATTTTTTAGCGTGTGTTGTTTCTTTTCGCTAGTTGGCCATAGATTTCTTTCGTCGACTCTTTTCCACCAACATCGACCCTCCACAATGCTCGCGGAGGCTACAAGGGCTTCCTCTAGAAGATATGGAAGGAAACATCCCTTTACCCACTCATTCTGCGGAACAATCTCCTCAACATAGCGAGGTTCAAAACACTACAACTTCTCAGGAAGAAGTCCCCATCCCCTTGGAGAATTTTAGAATTGTCTCGGAATCTCTGGAAGCCTATCGCATTCCGGAGGGATATGAATGACAGATCCTTCACCTAAATTCCACGGGAGAATTTGTTGTCATAAACCCTGCTAACATTCCGGCCGGACCTCCTCGGAATCCCTTCCCCGATGACCCTTTTTACACTGAGGACATCGTTCGGAGCCCACCACGTTTGGTGCGAGATATTTACAGGACTGGAGAAGGTGCCGATGCATCCTCCTCCTACACGGTACCCCCAAATCACTTCACCGGTACTACCACTTTTATGGTCGCACCAACCATTGATCCAAACATACCACCCGTTGGCCCGAACATACCATCCGTCGGCCTGAGACCTACTATTCCTCTCCAAACAGCCCAATCCACAATGGTCCCTCACATCCCGACCATCCCCGCCAACAATCCGGTGGTCACTCAAGCCCCGATTGGCACACCGGTAACACCAAGACCTAATCTCCCTTTTGGATTTAGGGCACTGAACCCATCCGTCATCACCACTGCCCAAACCACTACTCAAATTGTACCAGGAGGTTTCATACCTATCCAACAACCCGGAGGGACTGTCCTTGGTGGTCCTAACCCAATCGGCAACACCGGTCAATCTTTTACATCTGGCCCTCAAATCCCGGGAACCTTACCTCAGACTGGGGGGCATCCTCCTACCGGAGGACAAATTCCATTCGGGGGACACCCTCATGCTGGGAGGAAACCTCAAGTTGGAGTCCACCATCAACCACAAGGAAAAAATGTGTCCGTCGCTCACAACCCGTGGAGCATCCCTTTTCAAGGAAACCCACATGCATCCACGGGACAAAGTGTGTCTGCCGCACCCAATCCGTGGAGCGTTCCCTTTCAAGGAAACCCACATGCCTCCACGGGGCAAAACATTCATAATTCGCAACAACCCCCCCTTGGACAAATGCCCAACCCAACATATAACCCACAAAACCCATCAGGTTATCCTCCGCTCATGAATACTTCCCAAAACATCTCAAATCCTATGTACCTTGGTCAAAACCAACCCAACATGAGAGGGCCCACGAGTTATAACTATCCTCATAACCCAGTATTGGGCCCCACTGGTGTCCCTTTTCCACACCAGCATTACCCACAGATTAACCGACAGCTACCCTTTCTAGCCACCCTGGATCTTCCAGATTTGTCTCGGTTAAGGAATGATCCTATTCATCATTCTACGGTTTGGCCAACCATTCCAGCAAAACTGCCCTCTGATATCCCAAAATTTGATGGAAAGCCTGGAGAAGACCCAAAAAACCACGTAATGACCTTCCATTTGTGGTTCTCATCCAACTCCCTCATGGACAATTCGATTCGGTTGCGTCTTTTCCAACGAACGCTCACAGGTCCCGCCGCGAAATGGTATATTGAACTACCACGCGCATCCTTTCACGATTTCAACTCCCTCGATATGTCCTTCCTCACGCATTTTCAACTGCCCATCCGATACGAGACGGGTACTGAACTATTAACCTCTCTTCGTCAGACAACTTCCATACACATCTCCGATCATATCCATGAATGGAGAAGACGACGAAGGCTAATCAAAGCGGTCATCCCCGACCAATTATTAGCTGAATGGTTCACAAAATCATTATTACCCCAGATAGCTCGTGATGTTGCCATGGGCGGCGTGGTCACTGAGGAAGAAGCCATCGCCCGAGCTTAGTACCTAGACTTAGTCTATTCACAATCCGGTACTCTATATGAGTTGATACCGAACGCTACCCGTGCCACTAATGACCCATCCAAACCATCGACTGCTGCGCATGCGGATGGAGTTATTAGCTCCGTCAAGACTCAATCTCCCACCCAGTCCACTGGAATGATTCAGCGGCCCGCCCCAATGGCCGCTCCCAGTACGAATGCACCCTCTTCTACCCCCTGTCAGGCTGCTAAATTGTAGCTTGTAAGTGTCCTGAATCACTAAATTGTCAAACCAGGGCTAGTATACTTCGAGCTGATACACAGTATGTGCGGGCAAGCGTCTAGTCTTTTATTCGAATTCTATCCTAAAAATAAAGCACACACCTATTCTAAGAATTTGAATTCTGATGACTAACTCAAAACTGAGCATTTCCTATGAAATCATAAACAGAAGCAAAACAGTCTAGCACTCAAAGGCTAAGATTGCTATTTCTATTCAAAAGCACAATTCTACAAAATCATTCTAACTCTATGTTTAACCATCTACCATCAGCACTATCATCTAAGTCATGACACACAGAGTACTGTCTGAACTGCATTCATTATGGGCATTCAAAACAAATCTAGTGCTACCTACAGGAAAACAAATCTAATGCTATCTACAGGAAAACAAATCTAATGTTAAAGCAAATCTAATGCTAACTACAGAAAAGAAAATCTAATGCTAACTACAGAAAAGAAAATCTAATGCTAACTACAGAAAAGAAAATCTAATGCTAACTACAGAAAAGCAAATCTAATGCTATCTAACTGGAAAACAAATCTAATGCTGCTAACTGGTACCAGGAGTTCCTTCTATCCTAACTGTAACCTATCTATCCTAAGCACACAACGCAACTACTGTTTAACCAAGCAAAATACATGCTACTCTGAGTTAAGAAAAGAAAGTGAAAAGCCAAACAATCATATGCATATGCGAACTCTACAGGCATCAGTACTGCGTTTAGCATTCACCCACAGGAAAAGATATGGTCTGGAAATTGAGTCTGTTAAGGAATGCATAGCACGATTATGAAGCGTTTAGACTATAGTGTACACAAGCATTCACACACCATGATAAAATGAGACTATAATAAACCAAAACAAATCTGTAAACGCTAAGCAAACCCTACGATATTGAAGCAAAACTAAACTGTAACAACA
>JZKD02S1866372.1:218630-231326 GCA_000966675.3 Picea glauca
TGAATTATTGCCTCAACCTTGAGAGGATCGACTATGATCCCTATTGTTGGAAATATGAAACCTAACAAATGTCTTGATGTTACACAAAAGATGCACTTGTTTGGATGAAAGAGAATTCGTAAGTAGCGACAATGCTCAAAGATAAGTCGGAGGTGTGTGGGATGATTCGTTCTCTTGCGAGATTGAGATGCTAAATCATCTAAATAGGCCTCGACTATATTCTTGAGGTCATGGAAAGAAAAAGACTTGGCCTGCTGAAAGGTCACTCCAACATTTTTGAGACCAAAAGGCATCTTACGATACATGAATGTACCCGAAGGACAAATAAATGTCGTTTTGTGCTGGTCTTTAGGTTTGATTTGTATTTGATTATATCCCAAAAAACCGTCCATGAAAGAGAAAGCCTCGCATCTGACACATTCATCAATGATCTGTACGATGAATGGTGTGGGAAAATTATCTTTTGGACATGCCTTATTCAAATTACAGAAGTATGTACATACACGAATCATGCCTTGTTTTTTATTGACCAGCACGGGGTTTGACACCCATTGGGTTAGATGGATAGGATAGATAAAACTGACTTTTAACAGTTTCTCAACCTCAACCTTAATGGTTGTTTCTTTCTTGGGGCTAACTGGATGAAGCTTCTGCCTGACAGGCTTGGCATCTGGATAAGTTGTGATTTCATGTTCAACTATTTTTGGATCGATGTCTGGCATTTCCTCATAAGACCAGGAAAAAACGTCATGGAATTCTTTAAAAAGATCTATGTAGATTTGAATCTCTCCAGGGGAGCAGTCAGCTCTGATGAAAACATTCTCCACAACACCATGGTTTCAGGAGATATTGATCAGTAAGGTTTCGATGATAGTTTCCATATTACCCTCAACATAAACATTGTGTGTAGCTAATGGATTAACAGGACAAGACCTATCTCCCGTCATAGTCAAGGTGAATTCTCCTTCTTCGATTCTACTTAACTCTGGGAGGAAGTATGATCTGTGATGAATATCTTCCCAAGGTTTGTCCGGAATAGTCATTGCTTCAATTACAGCTTCATCAGAGGGCAAGACTAGGTCTAATGAATCGGTGTCAGTGAGAGAACCCTGAGCCCAAATAAGCTCTAGAAGTAGATCGAAATCTTGTACAAGAGTTGGATCTGTATTGGCTGAAGTTTGTTGGACTAAAGAGTACGCTACTTCAGCTTCAGACAAGGGCATGGACATGCCCGCGTGCCCTGTCCCATCCATCGTGGCTGATGGGGAAGGAAGTATCCACGGATCATTGAAGTAGGTCATGTGGAACGATGAAACTTGAAAAATCTCAACCTTATGGTGACTGGATATAAACTTGATATCGCCTTGAGGGGGTGGGTAATCAAAGGTACCCATCAAAGATGGGCACAAACCAACCCCTACGTTGATCATGCCTGGTTGAGGATTACCAATCATCGAGACTGTGTATGCCCCCAATGAAGGGTCAGGTCTAGAGAAAGACAATTGATCGATGGTCACAATCCGGCCCTCATGTGGGAACAACAAGACCCAAAAAATTGTAGCAACCACAACTTGAATGGCATAAGTCCAACTCCTCCCTCACAGACATTGGTCAAACTCACTCAGGATCCTTGGAGGGTAAATCCACAATTACTACATGGAAGCTTGCACCAAGGTGAAAGTCTGTTAAGCAGGTCACCATTGTAACTATTCCACCATATCCTAGCCCCTTCTTGACTTGATCATGCGATGTTGGATTTCATCACCAACTAGTACGATCATCGAGAGAAGTTTTTTTTGCTTGGTTTTGATTCCTAGATTTTATTAGCGTATGTTGTTTCTTTTCATTATTTGGCCTTATATTTTCAGTGTGTACTATTATTCTCCAAAATTGAGCCCGTAGACGATAAAGGTCTTCGTCGATTTCATAGGATGCAAGGGCCACCTCTGAAAGGCTACAAACCCTTACCTCCTAACCCTCCAAAAGACAACTACCATGGAGAGGTAGAAAATCACTCTAATGCTGGAAGTGTTGTTGCTCCTCTGTTAGATAATTCAGAAGGCACTTTGGTTACAATTGAGAATCCCACTCCTTGCACTACATCTATGTCGGTAACCCCTCTCGAACCACTTTTGCTCCATTTAGAATCCCTTGGGAACGTCATAGACGAAGAGGTCCCATAGTTACCTGAGAGAGCTTTTATCGAAACATATATGGCATCCAAAGAACCAACCTTTGGTGATGAGTATAGGACTCCTATTCATCCTACCACTACAATAGATACAAATCCCACACCTTCTCATTCTTTATGTAGAACTTCATCAGGACGCGATCTCTATGAGCATTTTGAATCCTTTTGACAACCATTTAATCCTCATGACCCTCCTGTTGAAAGTGGGCCATCTAGTCAAATTATGAATCACCCCATCGATCAGGTCATTAACCCTATCATTGCATCAGTACAAGTCTATCCTAATGCTAGACTCATCACCTCTACTCATTCCCAAGGCATTTCAATCCCTACCCCCATTTTTACAAACTTTCACTCTACAGCTCCACATGTTCTGCACGATCTTGCTGGGACATCTTTTCACCCGAGAATGCAGACCCTTTCCAACCAAATACAACTGACTGGAGGGAAACCACCATATAGTGTACCTATCCCTCTTGGAATACCACCATCCTATGGCAAGCCTACTCCTCACAAGGGACAACCCCCTTTTCATGTTCTTCCCGGAGGGCAACCTCCCTTTTCTAGTCATACCTCGGTCGTTAATCCACCACTGGCAGGGGGGAAACCTTCATCTATTGGAAACCCTTCAAAATCCTAGGGAGTATCTTTCGAAGGCACATTTACCCAACCCCATGTTGGGGGGCACTCATATCATAACCCACAAGGAGGAGTATCAAATCATGTTCCTTCTGGACCATCTTATGGACAACCTTATCTGGGCGGCATCCCAAGCACCACCTAGAGTCCTCAAGGAAAACAACTTTATCCTCCCCATGGGTCCAATGTGTATCCACCTTCAGGATATACTCCTTACCCTCCTCAAGGGCACAATGTTCATCCTCTTTCTAGGCAAGCAAATCACCTGGCTTATAATGCTCAGAACCCACTAGGTTATGCAAATATTTCTCAACCATCATCGAATCATGTTTATCCTGGTCAACAACAACCATATGTAGGAGGACCTACTGGTTACAACTATCCACCTAACCCAGTTTATAGTCCTACTGGTGTTCCTATGCCACATTAGTATCATCCGAAAATTAACCAGTAGCTACCTTTCCTTGCAACTTTGGATCTCCCAGACTTGTCTCGGTTAACTAACAATCCTACTTTTCATTCGCCAGTTTGGCTAGTTATTCTAGCTAAACTTCCTTCTGATATTTTGAAATTTAATAGAAAATCTGGACAAGATCAAAATAACCATGTGATGAATTTCCATTTGTGGTGTTCATCAAACTCCCTCATGGATGATTCTATACGTTTGAGTCTTTTTCAACGAACACTTACGGGCTCAGCAACAAAGTGGTATATTGAACTACCATGTGCTTCATTCCATGATTTCAACTCCCTTGCCATGTCTTTCCTCACACACTTTCAACTACATATTCGCTACGAGACGCGTACTGAACTCTTGACCTCCCTTCGTCAAACTGACTCCGTACATATATCTGACCATATTCATGAGTGGAGATGATGACGAAGGATGATCAAAGCAATCATTCCTGACATATTATTAGCAGAATGGTTTACTAAATCACTTTTACCCCTGATCGCTCGCGATGTCTCTATGGGTGGCATGGTCACTAAGGAAGAAACCATTACTTGAGCTCAGTACTTAGATTTGTTTATTCACAATTTAGTACTTTGTATGATTTGCTTCCAAATGCTGCTCGAGCTAACACCGATCCATCCAAGCCATCATCCTCATCTCATGTGGACGATATTATCGGTTCCATCAAAACTCAATCTACTTCCCAATCGACCACACTCTCCTCTCCCTCCCCCCAAACTCAGATCTTTGAGGTGAATGTAGTTCAATCTGCCCCTTCACAACAATTCGGAGGTAAGAAGAAGACAAAAAATAATAATAACAATGAACAACCAAAAAATCAAACTCAAACACCTGCTACCGAAAAGCAACCACAACGGAAACTAAAATTACCGTGTATCATTTGTGGTGATGATCACTACACTCGAGACTGTCCACATCACAATGAAGTGGTAAAACATTTCCAAGGAAATTCACAACCCGCTGTGCTTACTCAGCCTTTTCCACAGCAACAATCCATGGTTTCTCAAACCCCCTCTCCTGGGGGCAGTTATAGCCATCCTCATGATGAGGCCTCGACGAGTGCACATATTTATATGTTTAATGGAATTAATTTGACCACTCTCTCTAAGAAATACGACACACTAGGTAACCCTAACAAAGGAAAGGTTACTAACGGTACCAGTACTTTACTGAATCCATCACCATCCTCCATTAATCCTCCATCGGTTAATCCTCCGTCTGGACCACTCCAGATTGAGAAACCTATGTTCGAATCTATCTTAGACCCTCCTAAGAGAACTATCCACAAATCTACCTTTCATCCTAGTTCATGTGCCACCCAGAACTACAACATTGTTGAAGATTTGGCTCAAGCACCATGTTCTATGTCTGCATTAGAAGTTCTACAGCACTACCCCAGTCAACGTAGAACGCTCTTGGCCACTATTGGTGTTGTTGATCCTGAGTCATCCAACCATATCATGTTTAACCTAGAAAATTATACATCTTGACTCTCCCACCAACTTGCTTTCCAATTTAATGTTGTTGTTCACAATCAACAAATCCACCGATATATTCTGGATGAGGGAGCCTCAACTTGTGTCATGTTTTTAGCATGTTTGAAAGGTTTAAAATCACTAGCACTTAACAAATTCCCAATGATGTTACGCGCATTTGATGGGTGAGGTTTTCATCCCCATGGGCTTTTACAGTCCCAATCCATCCAATTGGGTGGTAAACCTGTCACTGTTGATGTCGAGGTGGTCAATGCTCCCCTTGATTACAACTTGTTACTTGAAAGAAGTTGGTTTTATGCTATGACTATCATTACCTCGTCGGTCTTTCGATCTGTACAATTTCCTCATCAGGGCACAATTGTCACTATCAATCAGTTAGATTTTTGTACAAGCGACGCTCGCACTCCTGCTACCAACAACATTCCTTTCTTGGGGGACCACAAGATCACGTATGAAAGCATTGGTGTTGTCTTACTGAAAGATTCTAGCCTTATGGTTACCTTCCCTACACCACTTCCACCGACTACACATCATATTTCCACCGTCAATATGATTTCGACCATGGCTTATCAATCTTTGGAATCATCTGACCCTTGGATTGTACCTAGTTTGTTGGAAGTCAATGCACTAGGTGACACCATACCACTTAGTCCAGCTGAAGCATCATATGTTTCTATCCAATCTACTTCTCCCTCGTCAGATGACCAACATCTATTGGCACCCGACAGTTATTCAATGCCATCACAGTTAAGTTCCGTGTTGTCTGCGATCGACTACATTTCCCCAATTTTTCCTTCTGATGAATCTCTTTTGGAAATGTTGATCATTGATGAGATACCTCGGGATGATAACCATCATTGATTCTCTTTTCTTCCCCCTCATGAAGAAATTCTAGGAGATATACACTCTATCTTCCCTCCTGCTGTTGATTTTCCATCATCTCCCATGCCTTCAACTTTCGATGATTTGGATTCAGTAGTTGACATGGTGATCTCTTCAGTAGGGTTATTAGAGCCTGGTCTCCTTACCCCTGTCACAACCCTCGACATGTGTTCCTTCCAGAGTGATTTTCTTCCATCCAGTGAAGATCTCTTAGAATCCATGACCGAGTTTTGTCCCTTAACATGGTGTCCTTCCAGAGCATTATTCTCTTGGAAGCCATGATCAAGGAGAGTCCACAATCATAGTTTTTATCTCTGTGGCAAGATCATTAGAAAATGAAACAGAGGTCACAAGCATAGTTTTTCTCTCTGTAGCAAGCTCGTTAAAAAATGAAACAACAATCTGGGGATTAAACCCGGAGCCCTGAGTATAGTTCTTTTCCTGTGTCAAGCTAGTTAAAAACTGAAACAGTCACCTCTCTTGAACCTTCATTTCATCCACCCTTATCCTTTTTCTCCATATAGTAGAGAAATTGGTGACAACCTCAAAGTCGGTGAATGAATTGAAGCTTGGAGGGCATGTCTCCAGCCTTTGATGATCATTATGGAGTTAATCCCTCAGCTTTCAAGCTGGGGGCATACCAAGCTTAGTCTTTGTTCTTTCTCGTGCTCGTAAATACATGAGAATGCAATTGGGTAAAATTTTATCTCTTTTACGGACCCGCATGGTTAAATGAAAAAAGAACCCCTTGGAGTCATCTTTGAGCTCTTTTCAAACTCTCTAAACATGAAAAGATTATTGAGTGATCTTTCTTCCTTTCCTAGTCGTTAAAAGGTTTGAAAGGGAGTCTTTAGAGTGATAATTTATCTTTTTTTCGGCCTCACGAGACTAACATTACAAAAAATGACAACATTGGAGTCGTCTTTAAGCTGTTTTCAGACTCTCTAAATATGACAAACCACCGAGTTTACCTTCTCTGCACTCGTTAAACAATCATACGTTGAAGGGCCCATATGGGACTGAACCCTTACTTCTTCCAGTTTGTTAAAAAAAGGAAGAGGGACTTACCAAAGGTGAGTCATATCAAGCATGTGTTACTCTCCTCGAGCTCGTAAATTAAAAAGAGGTATTCATCTATCTGGATGAGGGAAAAAATGAAGGAAGCAAGACAAGCAGGTTTTTGAGAACACTACTAGTAGCCCTTACAGTCGCCCTTGAACAGGACACTTTTTATTTTCATGCATTTTAATCCGCTGAACCTCTGCACTGAGCCAATTCTTTGAGTTTCTTTTGCTTCTTTGGGTCACCTGATGAAAGTCACAACATCCACTGCATCATCAAGTTTTGGTCCATGTCATGTTTCTGCTGTTGTGCTTTAATCTTCAAGGGAATTATCTGCCTTGAGAGTCAGCCATCACAAATATCCTATTTCAATACCCGCATTAGTCCATGTTCATTTGATCTACCAATTACATCTTTGTGTCAGTTTCGTGTCATTGATGGGGGATACATCAAGGCCCTCCTTCGACAAGTATATTCATGTCAACTTCAACACATTATCCAGGGGTTAGACTTAGAAACCAGTTAGTACTTTGGCACCTGCATGCCTCAATGGCAGGCCTCCTCATATCTGACAGTGGGTTTACATCATTGAACTCTAATTAGATGAGTCCATGGATGTTCAACTTCAACTCATTCATTCACATTCGTTGGAATGTACTAGAGTACCTTGGGAATCATTGACATCAATGGTGATCTCCCTCGCTCTTGTTAACAGTTTACATCATTGACAGGTAATCAAGTGGTTTCTGCCATGTTCGACATCAGGAAATCTATTCACATGGTTAGATTCGTACTGCATCGAGATTGGTAAGAATACCCTGGGTTGATTTTTCACTCTTATATGTACTTTTCCCAGGTTGCGAAGGCGTTCTTTTGAACTATCACACATATACTGTTACATAGATCCACTTTGTATTGGTCGTGGCTATGTCTTTCCATATCGTAGATCCATTGTGTATTCTTCATGGCTACGATCAGTTCAGGTCATAGGAGTATAGATCCACATGTTGGTGTGGAGCCTAATTATGTTCCTAATTCAGAGGTCCTTGATTTCAGCCATGTTTATACCCCATGAAGACTTTACACTCTAGAAGTGTGTACACTCTTCGATCTTTCTGGCTTCTTCTAGCCGAGTTCTTAATTTCTCGATGACATGTTGGGATTCTTCAAAAATGTGAACACATTCCTTTGTTTCATCAATTCTTTCTTGAGTGACTTTCTTTCTTCTCATATTTCATATAAAGAACTAATCAATTCTACTTCATAATTGTCTTCCTTTTCAATTAGTTTTTCTGTCTCATTTCCTTCATGGAATTCTATTTCAAGATGTCCATGTTTTTCACAATTAAAGAAAAACAACATATCTCTGGTGATTATGTACTCTTCATCTTCTGAATTTGTTTGACATGATGAACATAATTATCCTTGATCTGTATCTGCATCTTCTTTGGAATTTTCTAAATCTGTGATGGGTGAAGAATATATGCCATGTAACTATCCCAAAGTTCTTTGGTTGACGAACATTTACCAACCTTTTCTCTTAATGGATTAGGTAATCCTTCCCAAATTAAATCCATTGCTATTTTTTTATTCTTCTTCGATTCCTTCTTGGTTGCGATCTTTGCCCTTTTTGAACTATCATATCCTGTAACAACTGATAGCCAAATATAATTTCCCTGTGCCTGTAAAAATACTTTCGTCCTTCTGCTTCACATCTCATACTTAAAACCATTATGACCATTAAACATTGGTACTCCATTCTCATAATAATCCATGATCTCCTTCTAGTGGTTAAACCGTTTCCTGAAGGAACTGACTCTGATACAAATTGTTGGATTACTGAGAGGGGGGGTGAATCAGTAATAGAGCAATTTAATCATTTTTCACCATAAAATGAAAGTGTTATATCAATGTAGAATTATCATCCAATAGTTGTAGAGTAAATAAACAATGAACAAATGAGAAATCGCACACATATAGAGTGCACCAATGTTTTACGTGGAAACCCAAAGTGAGAGAAAACCACATAATGCTTTTTCTTATATGTATTTAAGAATTGCATTCATTAGAGGCACCAACTTCCTTTGTTTTCCAGCTTCAACTAGAAGGAGGCTCCAACCCCCTAGTTTATCAGGCTACAACCTTAAGGAAGCTCCAACTCCCCAATTATTTGGATACAACCGGAAGGAGGCTACAACCCCCTATGTTCTTTGACTACAATCGGAAGGTGGCTACAACCACTTGTCATTTCCCCATCCAACCGCCATGACATATAAGTAGAATGATGAACCATTGTCACACTATCACTATGAGATATATTGTGGTAAAACTGTACCAATCAACCTGTACCAATAACCTGAACAATGCATCAACCATGCATCAACTTATTCCTCAACCTGTAATCAACATGTACCATAAACAAGTGCATCAACCATGAAAAAACCTATACCAAACAACCTGTAATCAACCTATAGCATAAACACATGCATCAACTTGTACATCAACTTGTAATCAGCTTGTACCATAAACAAGTGCATCAACCATGCACCAACCTATACCTCAACCTATACCATCAACAAGTGCATCAACCATGCACCAACCTGTACCATCAAAGAGTGCATCAACCATGCACTAAATATGTACCAATCATGCATCAACTACACATCAACTATGACTCATCAAGATGTACCAACATCATCAACTATACACCTAATGTATGTTCCAATTGATCAACTACTTGTCTCAACCATGTACCCAACATTTACCTCAACCAAAATCTCTCATCAATTTCATCATCCAAATCTTATTTTTAAATCTCTAATAGACCTGGTGTATATGATCACATACTTGCAAACCTTCATTAACTTTAACAACAAGAGACTAGCATTTTCATCAAACTTTACTTTAGTCTCACATGACTAGTTTTGGATTAGTCAACAACCCTAACTTGAAATAATCATAACTATGTATGTGTAATGAATAAAGATATGAAAATAGTACACAATGTTCTTAAGTTTGTTTTATGCAATTTCTTCAAGTGTCACTACTTGGAACCTCTCAAAAAAGGAGTTATAGAAGAAATGGCATACCTTGTTGAATTCTAGCTTATTCTATAGAGTGAACTTGTAGAGCATGCCCCACAAAAAATATTTGTTGTATGGATCTGAAAATTGTACAAAGAATACAAAAACTTGTACTCTAACCAACACATTTGGTATTATGTAATTTGGATCTGTTATGAATAAGTTATGTCATGTTTACCCGAAACACCTTTTTTAGAATAGTTTCAGGACTAGCCAAACAACTTGTACCAAACAACCTGTACCAATAGCCTGAACCATGCATCAACCTGTACCTTAACCTATAATCAACTTGTACCATAAACAAGTGCATCAACCATGCACCAACCTATACCAAACAACCTGTAATCAACATGTACCATAAAAAAGTGCATCAACCATGCACCAACATGTACCTCAACCTGTAATCATCCTATACCATAAATAAGTGCATCAACCATGCACCAACCTGTACCTCAACCTGTACCATCAACAAGTTCATCAACCATGCACCAACCTGTACCATCAAAGAGTGCATAAACCATGCACAAAATATGTACCAATCATGCATCAACTATGACTCATCAATACGTACCAACATCATTAACTATACACCTCATGTATGTGCCAACTCATCAACTACTTGTCTCAACCATGTACCCAACATGTACCTCAACCAAAATCCCTCATCAATTTCATCATCCAAATTGGATGTGTAACTCTCTAATAGACCTAGTGTATATGATTAAATACCTACAAACCTTCCTTAACTTTAACAACAAGAGACTAGCATTTTCATCAAACTTTACTTTAGTCTCACATGACTAGTTTTGGATTAGTCAACAACCCTAACTTGAAATAATCATACCTATGTACCTATAATGAATTAAGATCTAAAAATAGTACACAATGTTATTTGATGTGTTTTATTCAATTCCTTCAAGTGTCACTACTTGGGACCTCTCAGAAAAGGAGTTATAGAAAAAATGGCATACCTTGCTAAATTCTGTCTTTTTCTATAGAGCAAAGTTGTAGAGTGTGCCCCGCACATGATATTTGTTGTATGGATCTAAAAACTGTACACAGAATACAAATTTTTTTACTCTAACCAACACATTTGTTCTTACAAAATTTGGATCTGTAATGAATAAGTTATGACATGTTTACCCGAAACACCTTTTTTAGAATAGTTTCAGGACTAGCCACAAACCCTATATTCCACGGCGTGTAACTCCAAAAATACAATGACCCACAAGATAAAAATTTTACCACAACTGGTTGGATATGTTTCCTCAATGGCCTCCCAATTTCATGGTCTGAATCATTCTAGAAAAAAAGTTATTACGAAAATAGTGAGATGACCTATAAATAACATACCTTAGAAAGCATCATCAAAAGAATTTATCCTCCCTTGAATTTCGACCTTCTTTACTTCACCTTCCCTCTGAAATTTGGCTGAGTGTTAGGATCCTAACCCACACATTGGTAGAACAATATATTCAAATGTAATAAAGGTCAATATTAATAAGGCCTTTCAATAAAATAGAATAAGGTGTATGTAAGAAGACCTAATAGAAGCTTCCACTTCTAGAAGGATCTTCCTCTAGATGCTTCTTTTTAGTATAAATAGGAGTCGACGGTATGAGAACCCTAGCTTCGATATTATTGTAATAGATCTCTTCTCAACTAGAGGTTGTCGCCTCAAAGAGGCCTGTGAACATTGCTTTCAGATTCAAAGTGTTATTTTTGTTGTTATTCTCATATCATTTCAGTGTTATTGTGGTGAATGTTCTAGTTATATTGTTGTTATTCTGCCATTACTAGCATTTTATTTCAGTTCTGCATACATTTTATATCTGGTATATTACAAGTGGTATCATAGCACTTTCCTCTGCAAAAAGTGTGGGTTAATTTTTTTTTTAGGGTAGAGACGTATTCTGATGTCTTTAAGCCACAGAGATCTGTCATTACGCACATAAACCCGTGGTTGAGGGATTCATACATGCATGAAATACAAGTGGTACTTAAGCACACATTTGTTGGCCACCCTTGTAACCCTTGTTGGTACCCCTTCGAGTGGTAGCGCATCAGACATCACCTATGTACAGATCAACCTAGATTACCTGAAGCCCTCTTTAGATAAACCGATCGGTCACCTGACTTCTATAGTGTCACCGAGAACAACACTCGGGAAGATACTCTCTAGTACCTGGGTAATCGGGTAGTATGGCTAAGGGTACGATCTATCCTCCTTAGTTAGTGCCTTGAGATATTGGGGCGAGTACTACTATTGGACCTCGCACATATATCGGAGAGCCATATCACAGGGAAAACCCTTGTCTGTAGAATCCTTGAATACCTAACCCTTGGGGGACAGAAACATAAACAAATTAAAACAGACAAGATCTATTGCCGAACAACTATGTTCGTGTTGCCCAGTAAATACACATTTCTTTCAGGTTAATTATTTGCTCATTTCCTCTCTGCAGTATTCTTCAGACCGGAGTATAACTCCGTAAAATCAAATTCACCATTATTTGAGACCTATTCCATTGGATTCATCTTTTCGCCCTTATCACATTCATCCATATCATTTTTTCGGAAAAACAATTTTACCCTGCCCGCCCCTTTTCAGTTTCCTCATCCTCATGGCCCATACTCATAGACAAGACTTGGAAGCTTGCTTCAACACCTTGCAATCTGGTCTCATTGAGACCCAACAAGAAGTGAAACAACTCAGTGCCAATGTTTCCGCCATCGATACAACCGTGCAGTCCTCAATGGGGGAAATCAAACAAGACCTCACCACCCAGCTTGAATCATTCTTTTTGGCACTCTGCACCAAACTGCATATCCCTACAGATAACCCTTCCTCTTCCTCACCTCCACATA
>JZKD02S1866372.1:231376-243122 GCA_000966675.3 Picea glauca
AAAACAGACAAGATCTATTGCCGAACAACTATGTTCGGGTTGCCAAGTAAATACACATTTCTTTCTGGTTAATTATTTGGTCATTTCCTCTCTGCAGTATTCTTCAGACCGGAGTATAACTCCGTAAAAACAAATTCACCATTATTTGAGACCTATTCCATTGGATTCATCTTTTCGCCCTTATCACATTCATCCATATCATTTTTTCGGAAAAACAATTTTACCCTGCCCGCCCCTTTTCAGTTTCCTCATCCTCATGGCCCATACTCATAGACAAGACTTGGAAGCTTGCTTCAACACCTTGCAATCTGGTCTCATTGAGACCCAACAAGAAGTGAAACAACTCAGTGCCAATGTTTCCGCCATCGATACAACCGTGCAGTCCTCAATGGGGGAAATCAAACAAGACCTCACCACCCAGCTTGAATCATTCTTTTTGGCACTCTGCACCAAACTGCATATCCCTACAGATAACCCTTCCTCTTCCTCACCTCCACATACTGAAGGTGACCATTCCTCTCATTCCCTTACCTTGCAGAACCATCAATTTCAACATGACCTATTTCTTCCGTGGGTGGATGTGACCAAATTTGATGGCTTGAACCCCACTTGTTGGGTAACCCAAATGGAACATTATTTCTTTTTATACGGAATTATAGATGACTTGGCCAAACTCCAGTATGGTGTTCTCCATCTAGATCAAGAATTTTGGCAATGGTGGCAATGGAGACAAACTTCTCGTCAAGGGTATATTGCTTGGACACACTCTATGGCAGATCTTTATGAACGATTTGACACTGACACCAACCATTTGGTCTGTTTGAAAAAGTTGAAACAATTAGGAATAGTGGAAGACTTTATAACTTCCTTTGAGCGTCTGGATTTTAGAACAGAGGACATGTCTAATGCCTTTTTCTGAGAGTGTTTTATCAACGACCTCAAGGATGAAATTCGGTCCCATGTCCTCATGGCTCAGCCAGAGAGTTGGGTGGAGGCTACCAAAAGAGATAAAGAAGAACAACAGGTTGTATCTCCTCAAAACTGCAAACCCTCCTTTATCCATCGCCCTAAACCAATAAATCCCACTACTCCCTCTGCTCCACTAAAGAACCAAAAATTGACCAGGGCTAAAATGGTTGAACGCCAACTCAAAGGACTTTGTTATAACTGTGATGAAAAATATTTCCTGGGCCACAAGTGTAAAGAACAAAATATTTTTATGGCCATCTCCAAGGAGATTTCAGAAGAAGATCAAGAAACTCCCTCTATGTTTGAGTCACCTAAATCCACTGACATAACCCCTCCCTCAGACCCTCCCGAAGTAGAACCGGTCATTTCCCTCAATGCTCTCACTGGTTTCTTCACTCCCCAAAACCTCAAGCTAATTAGTTACATCAAGCATCGGAAGGTCATCATTATGGTTGATAGTGGCAACACCCATAATTTTATTCATTGCCGCATTGCCCAAGAAACTCATTGCTACATCCATGTCGTCAATAATTTCCAAATCATGATTGCCAATGGTGGTTCCATGAAATGTGGAGGGTGTTGTGAAAATGTGTGTCTCCAAATTGGTGACTACCACCTGAAATATCATATGTTTGCTATCGACATGGGAGGTTGTGACATTGTGTTGGGTGCATACTAGCTAAGGACTTTGGGTCCCATTCTCATGGATTTTAAATACTTAACCATGCAAATCGACCAGGAGGGCCACTAATATAGGTTCTAAGGCATCACTGCTAGTTCACCTGAGATCATTAGTTCCATCGCATGGAATAGCTACTCAAAAATTGTCATTCTGGTGTTATCACCCAACTCCATGCCATACAAGAAACATAGACACCCTCGGTACCGCAAGACCTCCAAGCCATCCTTTCTAAACATCAATTGGTATTTTCCACTCCCCAAGGCCTCCCTCCTTCCTATGGTTTTCATGATCATTCCATTCCCCTTGTACCCGAAAGCCTTCCTCCCAATATCCGTCCATATTGTCACACCTTTTCTCAAAAAAATGAAATTGAGAAAATGGTCCAGCAACTCCTTAATGCAGGCGTTATCCGCCCTAGTACGAGCCCCTACTTGTCTCCTCTCATCATGGTCTTGAATAAAGAAGGTTCTTGGTGAATGTGTCCTGACTTTTGTGCTCTCAACAAACTTACCATCAAAGACAAATTCCCCATTCTTGTCATTGATGACCTCCTAGATGAATTGAGTGGCGCCCAATTCTTCACTAAACTGGATCTTTGTTTGGGCTACCACCAGATCCGTATGAAAGAGGAAAACATTCCCAAGACTACCTTTAGAACTAATGAGGCCTACTATGAGTTTTTGGTCATGCCCTTTGGCTTGTGTAATGCCCCCTCCACCTTCCAAAGCCTCATGAATCATTTCTTATGTCCTTTTCTTTGCCATTTTGTCTTAGTTTTCTTTGATGATATCCTCATCTATAGAAAAACCTGGACATACCATCTTTCTCATGTGGATCGAGTTCTCCATCTACTTTCTCAGCACCAAATTTTCCTGAAACAGTCTAAATGTGCTTTTGGCACCTCAGAAGTAGAATACTTGGGTCATATGGTTGGTAAAGATGGCGTCAGGGTGGATCCTAAAAATATTTAAGATATGCAAGACTAGCCTCACCCAAAGACTCTTAATAGATTGTGTGGATTTCTAGGCTTAATAGGGTATTATTGCAAGTTTGTTAAGAATTATGGGAAGATTGCAGTACCTCTCACTGCTCTCCTCAAAAAGAACTCTTTCACTTGGACTCCATCCACTGCTCAAGATTTTCAGACCTTGAATATGGCCATGTGCACCACTCCATTCCTCGCCCTTCCCGATTTCAAAAAGACCTTTGTGTTGGAATGTGATGCCTCAGCCAAAAGGAATTGGTGTTGTCCTTATGCAAGATGGTCTACCTTTGGCCTTTACTAGCAAGCAACTATCTGAAATAAATATGGGTAAATCCATCTATGAAAAGGAAATGTTGGCTATTCTGCATGTCCTGGATCTGTGGCGTCCTTATCTATTGGGACAACGTTTCCAAATTAAGAGAGACCATCAAAACCTCAAGTATTTTTTGGAACAATGAATTTCCTCCCCAAAACAACAAAAATGGGTGACTAAACTCTTTGGATATGATTATGAGATCATTTCCAAGAAAGGAAAAGACAATGTGGTTGCGGATGCACTTTCCCGAAAATATGAAGATGAAAGATCCATTTTTTCTCTTTCATTCATTGTACCAGATTGGCTCCAAGCCGTTCACCAGGAATGGCTACAAGATCCCAAAAGTTCGTAGTTGATCCACCAATTGCAGTCCAAGGCTCCAACTTCCCCAGGGTACTCTTGGCTCCAGGAGGAACTTCGATACAAAGGCTGTTTGTATTTAAGTACACAATCAAAGCTTAAATCCATGGTACTTTCTAAGCTTCTTGCTACACCCACAGCAGGGCACTCCAGGTTCACCAAAACCTATGACAGGGTCAAACGTTCCTTTTTCTAGAAGGGTATGAAATAGGACATCCATACTTTTGTAGCTGAATGTGATGTGTGTCAATGCAACAAGGGAGAAATAGTCAAATCGTCGGGCACACTACAACTACTCCTGATTCCACCTACTATTTGGAAGGACATCTCTATGGATTTTATTATCAACTTACCCAAATCAGGAAATAAATCCATCATCGTGGTGGTTGTTTATCGCCTTTCCAAGTATGCTCATTTATGCACCCTTCAACACTTGTTTACAGCATCCACGGTGGCTCAAATATTCATGGATCAGGTCTTCAAGCTTCATGGTTACCTCAGTCACCTGTATATATTACACCGAGATATCCTTTGGTTACCTCAGTCACTTGTATATATTCAATATTCTCAAGTGTGATTAAAATGAGAGAGCCTTGCCTCTTATTTATACTTTCATGTATCTTCCTCAAGGGGTTACATTTTAACCATCGTAACCCACTTTCCTTATTTTAGGGTTAACCCACTTATAACCACTTATCAACTTAGTGATTTATCCATTAAATTTATTATTTAAATAATTTATTTTATATTCACTTTGACTTATATTACACTCATCACTTCACTTTATTATTTACTTTCTAAAAATCTCTTAAACCACTTTGACTACTTTGACCTTTTGGGGCTTCTAGATGACTCATGAGGGTTCTCCAACTTCACCTGGACATAACTCTATAGCCCTGAGGAGTTATGTGACGTTCCACATACCATTGGAAATGGAATGAAATTCACTATCCATATATAATAGTAAAACCTGCAAATATATCAAAACTCATACCATTATCCATCGAACAAACTTGGGTCCATTACCCAAACCTGGGTTCTCCAACTTCACATAGCCATAACTCTCTAACTGTGAAGATTTATGTGACGTTCCACATACCAATGAAAAATGCATGACATGTACTACCCATATAGAATAGTATTACATTCAAATTTATTAAAACTCATACCACTATACATCAAACAAACTTGGTTCCATTACCAAAACCTTTGTGCTACTGGAATTCGCTACCGAACTTTCTCCAAGGCTTGACATCAATCAATAATGGTTAACATCAATATACAATATCACTCTCCAATGGTTGAAATCAATGAAAACCAACAATACATACCAACTATCCATCAACCTAAGACAATTGTCTAACAGTGTGCATGTGGTGTCTTATTAATTTCTAGCATGCATCACAAGACTTGGACCAGTGCACATTGGTAGAACTTGAATTGACGTTCATTAACAAAACTTGACTTGGAACACATGCCATCTATCACCCATTTCACAACTACTTGAGCATGCACAAAACTGAAATAGGTGCACACCGCTTTGTTTGTACACATGCTCAATATTTACCCAAAAATTTGGGTGCCAAAAACAAAATTGGTAGAGACTATGAGAAGTATCAGAATGAAAGTGTAGAGTTATAAAGATGACAATGAGAAGATAATAAGATCATAAGAGGAACATAATCAAATAAATGCTTAGATGATCCAAATCGTAAATCAGTTGCAAAGGAAAGTGAAGAATGGAATAGGCTCAATACATGAGGAAGAAGGTAGACATTATGAAAGAAGAGATAACTACAAAAGACCCAGTCACTCAAGAAGTGCCAGTAGAACTCATAGACATCAGTCACCTCCTTACTTAGCTAGGAATTTTTATGTATATGAAGAATCAAGGAGCAGCCTGGAAGTTTCTCTCGTTAGGAATCAAAGAAGAATATATGAGTTGGACAGTTTATGATGAGAGATTAGGAAGCGTAAGCCATCATCCTTTGATGGTGAAATAGAAAGGGAAGATGATGTTGAATCCTAGTTTCTTGGAATCATGAAGTATTTTCAGTTGCACAACTACTCATCTAACCTAGAAGCCAAGATTTCCACATACCATTTGTGTGTAAAAGATGATATGTGGTGGGATCAGTTGAAGCAAGTTGAGCACATCGATGAGAGTAGGATTACTTAGAAGAATTTCAACAAACATTTTTAGTAGGATTATCTTTCAAAGCACTATTATGACAAGAAGATGAAAGAGTTCTTTGAACTTAGGTTAGGGAGCATGACTATGGGAGAGTATGAAAATAAGTTCTTGGGATTTTTGAAGTATGTGGGGTTTATCAAGGATTAAAGGTGAAGATACAAAAATTTTTTAGTTGACATACATGATTCTATAAAAATAAGATTCAATATGATGAACCTAGAACTTTGACAAAGACTATCAAAAAAAGTTAAGTACTTGTGTGAGAAAGGAAAGGGAAAAGAATCCTTGCATAAATATGGAAAGGATAAGAAGTAGGAGAAATATTATCAAAGATGAAAGGGATTCAAACCTATTTTCAATAGAAACAATCCTAGCAAAAATCAACTAGATCATCTTGATAAGAATGAATTCAAGAAGAAATATTTCTTGGGAAAAAGGGCAAGACCAAAAATCAAATGTTGGGGATGTATAGAAGATTATATGTACAAGGATTTCCCTCACAAAGAAGACAAAATGAGGACACTACACAACATCCAAGAGGTTACAATTGTATAAGACATGGTAATAAATATTCCAAGGATATATGCATCCTTGAAACACCAATCCCATAATTAAACACCAAACCCATATGATTTAGGTGGAAGGTAAGATCATAAATCAACATGTTTCTATTTTAATTGATTTGGGAGCAATCCATAGCTACATTGATCCTAAAGTAGTAGACAGATTTCATTTGATGAAAATTAAACTTGAAAGATCGTGGTTGGTTCAGCTTGTCACTGGAACCAAAAGAAGGATCAATGATACTATTAGAGATTGTCCATTAAATCTGAATGGGGTAAAAACTAATGTTGATATAAATATAATATCATTGGGATATTATAATATCCTAATTAGAATGGATTGGTTGGACAAGCATCATGCAGTCCTAGATTTTCATAACATGAAATTTACATGTCTTGATGAAGAACGAAAACATAACATTGTGAAAGGAATTATGGGACCCATTTGTATCATGGAGATTTCATCTTTACAGTTGAAGAGATGTTTCAAGAAAGGATGTAAAATGTATGAAACTCATGTTGAGGAGCCAGAAAAGACCAAAATGCCAAGTATTGAATATTTTTCAGTATTGCAAGAGTTTGAGGATGTCTTCCAAGAAATACAAGGATTTCCACTAAAGACGGATATAGATTTTTCAATTGAATTAGTACCAAGAGTTGCCATAGTATAAAAGACATCTTACAAAATGAGTACACTAGAATTAAAAGAATTACAAATGCAATTGGAAGAATTGTTGAAGAAATGGTACATATGCCCAAGTGTTTCACCTTCGGGAGCACCGATACTCTTTGTTAAAAGGAAGGATGGAACATTGATGCTATGCATTGACTTTAGACAACTGAATAAGGCCACAGTGAAGAAAAAATACCCTCTACCCAGAATTGATGGCCTCTTTGATCAACTGAGAGGAGAAAAGTTGTTTTCAAAGAGAGACTTGAGACCAACATATCACCAAGTGAGAATCAAGAAAGAAGATATTAGTAAAAAATGTTTTAGAACCAGGTATGGACATTGTAAATTTGTAGTGGTGTCATTTTGAATAACGAATGCACCAACTGTCTTTATGTGCTTAATGAATGGCATATTCATAAATTATTTGGATAAGTTTTTCATTGTGTTCTTAGATGAAATAATTATTCATTCCAAGTCTGAGGAAAAACATGAACATTATTTTATATTGGTACTACAAGTTATAAGGGAACATCAACTATATGCAAATCTAAGCAAGTGCTCCTTTTACCAAGAGCAGATCCATTATTTCAGGCACATTATTTGAGAATAAGGCATAATAGTGGATCTAGAGAATATTGAATCCATTAGAGGATGGCCAACATCCATGAATGTTTCAGAAGTCATATATTTCATGGGATTAGTCGAATACTATAGGATATTTATAGCAGGATTCTCTAAAATTTCTCATCCCATCACCTCTTTACAAAACAAGGGAATTAAGTTTAAATGGACAACAGAGTGTGAAGAAAATTTTAATTTGTTTGAAAAGTTACTTACTAGTGCACCTATTTTGAATATTGCTGACCCAAATGATAATTTTTTGGTATGCATAGATGCATGCAAAGAAGGAATTGGTGGAGTCCTCACTTGGAATGGACATGTCATTAGTTATGAGTCCGTAAATATTAAATAACATGAGAGGAATTATGCCACACATGATTTGGATCTTGTTTCCATAGTTCATGCATTAAATATGTGGAAGCATTATTTAATGGGGAAGAAACTTGAATTAGGAATAGACCATAATGGTCTAAAATATCTTTTTGAGAAACCAACTTTAAATGCCAGTCAGACAAGATGGCTGGAATTTCTAAGTGGGCGTGACTTTGAAATCAAGAATAATAAAGGAAAATAAAATAAATTTTTTGATGCACTCAATAGAAGAGTACATCTCATGCATCCTACAACCATTAGTATACATCATTCATATTTAAAGAGATGAATTTTAGATGCTGTTGTTACTGACCAACATTACCTATAGGTAAAATAAATCTTGCATCAAGAAAATGTACAATAAAAATTTATAGAATATAAGATGAAAGAACATGGATTACTTATGCATAAAAATGGAACTTATGTTCCTAGATCTAGAGAACTTAAGAATTTGGTATTAAAAGAAATGAATAATGTTCCAGATGCCGAAAATATCAGTTACTAGAAAACAATTGCAGTAATAAGAAACCAATACTTTTGGCCATGAATGAAGAAGGATATTTCTAATTACATTGTCAAATGTATGAAATGTCAGAGAGTGAAAGTTGACCATAGACACCTAGCGTGTTTGCTACAACCATTTCCAATTATAGAGAAGAAATTGGAAGTGGCAACCATTGATTTTATTACCAAATTTCTCAAGACAACAAGGCATTATGACTCAATAATGGTAGTGGTGGATAAATTGACAAATCATGCTCATTTTGTTCTCATAAAAATGACTCATAAATAAGTTAATATTGCAAAATTTACATGAGGGAAATTGTTAGGTTGCATGGAATACCTAAGGCAATTGTTTCATACAAAGATACAAAGTTTACATGAAAATTTTGGAGAGGACTATTTAAGGGATTTGGCACAAATATGAATGTTAGCACATCATACCATCCACAGTCATATGGGAAAATAGAGAGAGTCAACCAAGTGATTGAATACATGTTAACAATGTATGTGATGGGTAATCAATCTAAGTGGGAGGTTTACTTGTATTTGGTTGAGTTTGCATACAATAATGGGTATCAAGCTTCATTGGAGATGAGCCCATTTGAAGCTTTGTATGGTAGAAAATGGAATACTCCAGTGAGTTTGGATAACCTAACAGACAAAGTATTACTTGGGTCAGAATTGCTCAAGGATATGGAATACCAAAATGGTTAAAATTAAGAAGAATTTGAAAACAACACAAGATCGACAGAAGATTTATGAAAATAAGAACATGACATGTAGAGAATTTAAAGTGGGAGAGTATGTACTTTTGAAAGTGAAGCATAAGAATATCTCATTGAAGTTGGGAAACTATACAAAGATAACAACCATATTATGTGGTCCACTTGATATATTAGAGAAAATAGGGCCAGTTGCATACATGATTGCATTTACTGCCTCCATGAATGTGCATAATGTATTTCATGTCTCTTTGTTGAAAAAGTATGTGCGTGATCCTAACCTTTTTATTGATTAGAATTTGATTCAAGTGAAGCTAGAAGGATACTTTCAGGTCCATCTAGTGCACATATTGGACAGGAAGGTCGAAGTGCCATGGATTTGAGCCATAGGATTGGTAAAGGTTCAGTGGAAGTGTTATGGTCCTGAATATGTTACTTGGGAGAATGAGGATGTCATATGGGAAGAGTACCCACGACATTTTGAATACTTTTGAAAATTTGATTTCTCTTTTGCATATGCACTAAGGATAGTGCCAAAATAAGGGGGAGGGGAATGCAATACCTTGTTTTTGAGTCCCTTAATTAATGATGTACTTTGGTTTATTTGATGAAAGGGAAAAGTGCCTATAAATTTGAAAGGTCGGGGAGCTTGGAAATGTAATACTTTGGATATTAATAATAAAATACATTGTTGGCTACAAGATAGACAAGGAAAAAGTGAGAGAGATATGATTCCATGAGAGAGGGGGCTAAAGGGACTAAGTCTTTTATTATAATTTTATTCACCCACCTTGGATATAGTTGGGAAAATTGGTTATGTGAACTTCTTGAGGAAGGCCACGTGGTGCTTTATTGCATGTAATTATATAAACCCTATTTTTGGTTTGTTTGGGGGTTAATCACTGATTTTTGGTTCGTCGTTTATTGTTTCTAGTTCCTCATTCATTCTTGCTCACTCTAGTTATGGGTTTTGGGGCATGGAAAATAAATTTACAGGGGAAAAGAAACATTGCTTGTTGGTTGTAAGTATATATTGATTATGCTAAAAAGGAATGGATTCATGTGTGCATAAGAATAATAGAAGTTGTGAAATAAATGTCCACAGCTAATAATCCTTATAGTTTCCAACATTGATATTTGTTTACCAGTAGCATTGGAACCCTAGAAAAGAAGTGGAATAGAACAAGGAGCTACATTGAATAGAAAGGGGTTCATTTCTTTGGGTTGTGTAGGATTAAGGGGAAAAGAGCTGGTAAAATAAGATTGTTTTGTAGTTGGTAAAACAGTGAGATCTTGTTAGCTAACTTTTGTATGTTTTAGAGTCAACCTAGGACATATCCTTATGGATTCATAGCCTTAGCTTGGGGTGACCTGTTGTTGAGAGCTAGAAAAACAATGTCTACGATTGGGTGGAATATCCTATGTCTGCACCAGTTGGTGAATGGTTTATTTAAAGATAAGTGCTCTATTTGTTTTGTCTGTATTTTGTATTCCATTGTGTATTAATTATCTCTATGTTGATTTTATCATGATTTTTTTTATAGGATGCGTTGGGAATTTTCCTATAACTAATTAGCATGTTCTTGAATATTTCATGAGTTCTTGCTTAGCTTTCATGTTTCTTGATTAATTAAATAATGGTAATATAAATTTAATTTTTTCCCAAAATATGTAGATTTATAAGTACCCGGGAGTGGGTACGTCACACTCTTAGAGTGAAACCTCTAATACCTTGTTAATGTTATAATTCTAACCCTAGATAAATTATTTCCTAGTGATTTTCTTGTTGAAATAATCGATTACAGTTCACTGAATAAAATATACTTGCTGGAATAATTCACATAAAATAAATAGCGGAAGTAAAGAAACCAATTCCAAACACACAAATATTTGTACCCTTCAAATCAAATTAACATTAGAATGATATTAAAGTTTACAAGGGATTCCTTGCTGAGAAAATGGCCCACTGAGAAATAACAGAAAACCACAGATATTACTTGCAAACCCTAGAAAATTTTCCACTACTATACAACCCCGTGTTGGATCATGTTGTCATTGATGCCAATGGTTTGATTGATTGATATCATTGATTGATGTCAAGTGATTGATTGATGTCAAAGGATTGATTGATTGGTGATTTATGTAATATAATATGTATTGTTCATGATGAGAATGCATAGATGAAGATGGATCAATGAGTTGTCATTGATACATGATGAAGATGGATCAATGTGGTTCCATTGGTATATGATGCATTGTTTAAAAATGTATAGATGACTCATTATTGTCTTATCATGTTTGATAAGGTGCACAAATGGATGAACTCCAAAGTGGTCCCCTTATGGTGAAAGCCCTCACGGGAAGATGCTTTGTGGATTGAGTTATCCTAGAAGAATGGTGGATTGATAAGGTGCACAAACGGATGAACTCCAAAGTGGTCCCCTTATGGTGAAATCCCTCATGGGAAGACACTTTATGGATTGAGTTATCCTAGAATAATGGTTGGAGGACCCATGCTTGTATGAGGAATAACGAGAAGAAGATCAAGGAAATTGTTGGTGAAACTATCCTAGATGGATAGTGCTTGTCATGCCATTTCTTGTGGTATGTGGAATGCCACATAACTCCTCATGGTTTGAGAGTTACAGCCTTACGAATATGAAGGACCCCCACATGAGGGCTTGAAGCCCCCAAAGTCAAAGAAGTCAAAGTGACCTAAAAGAAGAAATGATAAAATAAGGTGACAAAATCAAGAAGGAATATTTATGGAAAGTGGTTAACCCTA
>JZKD02S1866372.1:258693-277195 GCA_000966675.3 Picea glauca
ACTGTAATTAACTTGATAATTAGATAGTTGATTTGAGTTATTATAAGAATAGTTAGTAGTTTGTAGATAGAATAGTTAGCATAGTTTATATTTTAGTATTTTAGTTCCTTTATTTTTTTTATTAGTTTCTAGTTTCCTCTATTTTAGTTTGATTTCTTTTATTTAGTTAATTAGTTTGTTTTAGTTAATTTTTATTAGTTTCTAGTTTCCTTAGTTTAGATCTCTTAGCTCAGATCAACCCTTCTCTTTGGTTTCCCTTGGAGACCTTAGAGAGGCCAACGGAGCCGTTAAACTCGTTAGGGTGGTCCATTCCAAACGGCTTGGGTTATTTAGACAACCCCGGACCAGTTCCACTCTCCCAGTTGACGGACGGTCATTTTCGCCCGTCAACAGGTCCCAAGTGGATGGGAACCATCAATCTATGTGAAAGGTATTTTGATATAACTACAGTCATACATTGGTTGTGAACACCACTTTCCAATGTGTTGTTTGGAGGATAAGCGAGGCATTATCCTTCACATAGTTTGAGGTGTCGATTTGATCAGGGCCATTAATTTCTAGGTTTGATGACCATTGGACCTATCGAGCATAAGACCGTCGGAGGAGTTTGATCGAGATTGAAATGTGGGTGGTGAAATCTACTTTCCCGATGGGTTAGGAACTTGATTCACCACTGACCGATGATTTAGTTGTGCTAGGTGAATCACAATCATTTAATCAAGAAAAATTGTCCCTACTCTATGCAACATCATTTCACCACATATTTGTTGAGTGGTATGTGGTGATAGGTCTGAGGATTGCCACAGAAGAAAAATGAGAAGAACAAGTCCCTACATACTCATCAAGGTGCAGAGGTCGTGTAAGGGTTAAATCTTGAGACTCTAAGTGTAATGGAAGTGGAAATTAAACATCCCACCAATATAAGAGGTTTTAAGAGGGTTGAGTGTGTTACAAAGTGGTATCAAAGTGGTGTTCAAACTCTAGGCTTGAATGGGTCGCCAAGGCCACATGACTGTTTGAGAAATTTTACATGATAAAGTATATGTTTCATTTATTTTTGAATGATTTAACTATGTGTATGAAGAGTAATAATGGTTGAGTAGGTGTGGAATCATCACTCAGGATTGTCGAAGGTCGACTGATGTTTGACAAGGATGAGAATTTTATGCCAAGGATTTTGATGTAATGGCTAATAGTGTTTCATTATTTCAAAATGTAGGATGTACTGAAAAGGAAAAAAAAAGTGAATGATGCAACATAGTACGGAGGACACCTCACACTTTTAGGATCAATACTATAATGGTAGGAGGGCCATATAAATCCCTCTAGATTTGGTAGCCACTGTCAGAAGTCTGAAGTAAGACAATGAAAGTATCATGAGAGCTCAGGACGAACAAGTAGATTCGAATGCAGTATTAGTGAAAAGTTTATCATAGATCCAGAAGCACTTACGGAAAGGTCCAAGCATTAGTAATGCATAACTACAACGATCAGAGAAATTAAAGATTCCTTCAGATGTACATAAGCATGGACTAGCTCATAGTAATGTAGAAAGTATTTCTTCCACGAAAATACATATATATGCTAAGAGAATCAAAGAATAGTGGAGGCACTTCCACAGATTCATCTAGTGGGAATACCACTGCAGAGGAACTTTCCATTAGTAATACTAGGTCTTGTTCTCCCAGGAAGAATAAAAAGAAACATTCATAGAGTTCTTTAATGTAAGAATTTAAGAAGGCTAATCCTCCTAACTTTGATGGACAAATCAAGAAAGGATAAGAATCCAAGGCTTGGTCGTTGGGATTGAGAAATTATTTCCAAGTACACAATTACTCATAAAATAAAAAGGAGAATATATCCATATTCAATTTAAATGGAGGAGATTCCATATGGTGGGAGGACCTCAAGGAACTTAAGGGATTGAAAGAAAGCAAGTTGAGCTGGAAACAATTGTGAAATATTTCAGGAAGGCATATATATCGGAGAAATACTTTGATGGAAAGATTAAAGAGTTCCATGAACACACAAGTTGGGGAAACTTACCATGGATTCTTATGTCGAGAGATTCTTAGCATTGTTGAGATATGTTCCTCACCTCAAGGATGATAAGGAGAGGATACAATGATTCCTCAGTGGATTAACATAGTCCTATTATGATAGGATTGATTTTGATGAGCCTAAGACTTTGGAGGATACCATTAGGAAGGATAAGTGTTGTTATGATAAATCCAAGCATAGAAAAGATCCTCTTAAGGATTGGAAGAGAAATGATAAACCTATATTCCATAGTGTTGACAAGCCAGAATGATCCACTCAAAAAGATGACGAAAAATGCCCGGTGGCAGGTCCCAATTAGACCCACTCTCATTTGGAATAGTGTTTCTGACCATATTTTGGCCTATTTACCTATCTAACTAATTTACTAACTAAATATGAATTTAAGAAACGAAGGTTCTCAGATGAATTAAAAATGAAAATTCTAACTAACTAATTTTAAGCTAACATGGATGATTACTATTCTAAGATGCATTCTCTATCTAATTCCAGGGTAACCTATCATGATCAAGAGAAAACTAACAAGGTTGAAAACAATGAAATATATCTATTACTTGCATAGAATAAATTCATAACACAAGTAACATGAAAGTTCAATAACATAACTAGTTAGAATCAAGAAATTGATTAGTTAATTGTATCATACTATTGTTGTACTCATTTTGAAAATCATGATAACTATAAAAAATGAAATAATTAATTCATAAGTAATTCATAAACCAATATTCACAAACTACAGTAATGGACATGTATAAATAGAATAGTCACATTCATACATATCGACACCATAATATCCAACTAGAATGTCTCTTGGTTCAAATTAACTTGCAATAAAAATATTGTCTTGCTACATTCTGAAACCATTTTTTTTTTCAAATGGGCAGTCCTCCTTTTTATAGTGAGGAGTGTCTGTTTACAATCGTTATCTTTGCAATCATGGAATCATGGCCATTTTACAAAAAGAGGCTCTTCATATTCTAAATTCAAAATGAGATTACAATAACTGAAGAAGGTAACAACTGGAAAGAAACGTGGAATTTGTAATCATGAGTTTCCCTGCTCATGTAGTTGATCTTGATATTATTTCCAGAGGGAATGATCTCTCAATATGATCTTGAGTTTGCTTGATTGTAATCTTTCCAAGACTGATTCTCCATTGCAAACTTTGGTGGATACATTTTGGTATAACTGCTTTGATGCGTTCTTGACAAAGGATTGGATTTTGTGGGTGAGCCAAGTGGGTCTCAACATGTGTTCTTCAATTGATTTTCCCTCAAATTCACACATATTTTGAATGTTCATCTAGATAGATTTCTTGTGATCCTCCACCTCAACCATTTCGGTGTTGGCATATGTTGTTTCATCAATGGACCGCATTGGTTGTACCCCTACCTCTTCTGTGATATCATTTGCACTACTCCACATCTTTGTGCAAGTGTCGGTTATTGACCTTTGGGTGGTGTATACATTCTTGAAGAGAGTTTTGCAAGTATCAAAGAGATTCTGGCATCTAATTTTTTCCCTCTTGGGATATATCGGCAGTGTGGTAGGTGGAGATTTGTGCATATCCTCCCAATTGAGCATTTCCTCTAAGGCTTCGCTTGCTTCATGATGCCTTTCTTGATTCTCTACCAATGTTCATTTGCAACCTGAGTTGTTCTTCTCACTCAACCCATATGCCATTTAGCATATTGAGGAGTTCATTCTTTCCTACCGCAAGTTCTTCACTCAATGCTAGTGCATGTTCCTTGACAGATTCTACAGTACATGTTGATTCTCTTATCTCTTTTGTGGCTTTCATGAGTTTTTATTTCTCCTCCTCTAACTCATTTCTATGGGTGTCCCGTTCAATTTTCATCCTTTTCTCTATTTTTGGATTCATCTGGTCTCTTTGAGCTTGTAGGGAATTGTTCATCTTTTATGTATTGAGACTTTCAATTTCTTCTACGGCTTTCTAGACATGTATGGTGATCTTGTCCTTTACATATTTTACCTCTATTTCCAATTCAACTACTCTATTATTGACAGTGTTGAGCAAATTGGATACCTCAAGGATAGATGAGGCATTTAGCCCCATGAAATCATTGATTGTGGAGGCTAATTGAACCATGTTTTCTTCAAGATCAGACCCTACTTTTCATTCTAATACCCTATCTGTAGATGATTTTGACGTTGTGTCTTCTCCTCTTTTCCTCTTGGTCGATATCTTCTCGATACTTCTTGTTCTATTATCAAAGTAGTAGCCTCCAATTACTACTATAGATCCTTCAAAATTCAAGGCTTGGGAGGAGAGGGAGGAAACTCCTGGAATGGTACTTATGGGAGTGTATTCTTGAGGGGGTACATTCACAATGTCCATATTTGGAATTGATGGAGCATTAGGGGTCTGGATTAAATTATGCTTCAACAACTCATCCACCTTCTTCTTATCTTTAGCTTCATTAGCTACTTGTTTTTCCTCTGCCTCATCAGTCAATTTCTTGGCTTCTTCTTCTTTCTTCTTTTAGAGCGTAGCCTATTGCACCATGCACTCATGTTATTTTATGCTCTTTTCCTCCTCAACTTTCCTTTTCTGATAATCCTTCTCAGCTTGGAGCCTTTTTTGTTCTATTTGTTCTTCCTTCTTGGTTTTCTCCTGCTCTTTGGTGATGTAAGTGTCCTTCTCTTATTGAAGTAACCTCTAGAACTAGTTTAGAGTTTCCTTATTAATCTCTTGTTTTTCATGTTGAATCTCTCTCTTGGTAGCGTCATGGGGAAATTGATGTAGGACTTCATCATAAGAGAGTGTTCCCTTAAGCTTGTCCTCTTCAAAATCGACCACATGGATATTGGAATGGGTGAGACGAATAGACCTAACATGGCTAATTGCCATCTTGTAAGGATCATGGCATTTTGGCTCTCCTATACATAGGATTAAATTTTGTAGGGCCTACGCTTCTTTCCTTTCATGTTTTCTATTGGAAATAGTGTAACTTACGATGTGGATGGTGAAAATTGGCAAAAGTTTTTTGTTGTTGATTTGCAATAATGCAGTAACCCCTGACCCCATGGTTTGGTATGAAATTTCCCTCATCATCAAATGGTCTGGGATGAAGTATGGTAAAAGGTGTGGGGCTCTAGTGGTCCCATACAGTCTGATATATGAATAATATTTATAGAGAAACTAGTCGGTTGCCCCTTTCATCCCATTCCTGACTTCGAAGGAGATTTTGTGTCTAGGGAAACTAAATAGAATGGAGTGAAGAGGGGGTATAAATATATTGCATATGTCATAAAAGTGTTTTCGGTAATTAACGTTACATAATTGAGATACATATACATGGATTGGGGGTTGGTTTTGGTCCCAATTCCACCTCAGGTCAACAAACTGTATAGAGGTTTTGATAACATCGATCATGTAGGCCGACATATAAAAACAGGGTTTCTTCATACCTGGGATATTCTTCACATGTAGACATATGTTGAAAACCAGGATGTCTACCCATTTGAATACTTTCCCCATCCTGACAATGGTGTGTGCCAAAGGCAGCCAATCGGTTTGAAAATTTGTGCTCATTTCCTCTCCATATAGTCATCAAAGGATGGCTACCAAAATTTTGTAGGGAGTCTTGAGCTTATGAGTAGGAACTAATTTCTGGCCATGTTTGAGGGTTTTGGTTTTGTTAACCCACCAATGTTTCATTTTCTTCGCTGGTTCTTTTCTCGCTTGGGAAAAACCTTTTAAGAATGGTTCATTTAAAGAGCATATAGGAGTGGGAAGATGATATATGGATCCGATATCTTCAGGTCTCAGGGACGTTACTCGTTTCCCTTGTTGTATGACAAAAGAAGTGGTCAGGTGGCTACTAGATGTATGTTTCTTCTTAGGATATTCTGGTAAACTCCCAAATTCTCATCATCAGTGGGGAAATGTGAAAAATTGATGATCATGTAGATTTCTTCATAACTATAGAAGTGGTCTTCACCAATGTGGTGATTAGTATCAGTCACCAATGCTTCAACTGGCCGAGACAATGGTTCAGGTCCTCTAGCTGATTGGAAGTACACCGAGCCCTTCAGTATTTTGGGGTTCTGGATTTCCATGATTGATTATCAATTGGTCTTATATTAGCATGTTGAAATGAGTGTGATCTTAATAAACACAATGTGTTTATTGTAACAACAAAAAATATTTAAATGGAAAAATGGTCTACCTGTGATTAAGCGACTACAATAGATGTGAAATAGCACTCAGTAAACAAATCAATATAGAAAAAATTCTTCATAAACTTATGATGCAAGATATGTCTGAAGAGGGGGGTTTATAGCCCATAATGCGAATTAAAAAATCGTACGCGTTCCATAAATCAGGTGTGTACGAGAATTGTTTCTAGATTTGTCCTTAATATCTATCATTAATGCTCATTAAGGGTGGAAGATGCCCAGATTCGTGTATCGGAGGTGGAGAAACATTGAGTTTAAAAATAATACTGGTATCAGAGTCATGCATTCAGAGAGAAAAGGATCGCAGATTAATTCGAGCTCTGATGGGAGGGGTATCGAAATCATATTCTCTTATCTCTAGAAAAGCGTGTTGACCTGACACATATGCAGCATTGTGGGTGAGGTGGGACCTGTCGAAGTATTGGCGTTGGATGTCGTCAGGGTGAGGTTCAAACTAAACCTCGAAGAAAAGGTATCTCAACAATATTCTCTCTTCTAGAAAGGTGTGTCGATCGTACTCTTTGTAAGACTTCAGAGAAAAGCCATCAGAGTTTTGAAGAATGAGGAAATGTTTGAACTCTAATGGAAGTGGCATAGAAAGATTATTCTTTAATCCTAGGAGAATGTGCCAGTCACACATGTGGGAGGGCTCGAAAAGGATATTAGATTTTTAGTTTCAGAGCTCGAGAGGATGGGGAACAAACTAGAATCCTACGAGAATGGTATCGAAGGAATGTTCCTTCGAAATCTTGGGAAAAGTGATGAGTCCCAAAAGAAATAAAAGGAAACTTATTGAATATTGATAAATGGGGAAGAAAAGGTCCAATTTTAGGACACCATTTGGGGAGGTGGCGATGGGACAGGTCGTACTCACTCGAGGGGTGAGATAGGTTGGGTTTGAATCTATTAATCCATGGGGTGCCACGTAAGGAGTGAGTTGGATGTGTCAGAGTTATAGGAGTGCGATGATCAGAGTTTTGGGTGATGTTTGGAGTGAAATACTCTGATGTATATGATTCCAATGGACCCCTTTCCAATGAGAACAACAAAAAGGTTTATGTTGGAATAAACGATGGTGTGAGGCTTGCTCACAAATTGGTCATGAATTAAGCTCATATTTTCTTAGTGAAGAAGGAATGTATGTTGTGTAGAAAAAAATTAGGCACAAAAACAGGGACCCATAAAAATTTTAAAAATATGGGTAGTTGTGGGAGGTGAGCCACAACAAATGGTAACTTACTAGGAAGAACTAGTTATCTCTTAGTTTGAAAAGAGAGTGAATTCAACCAGATTAAAGAAAAAAATTACCTTGTAATAGTCCATTCAATATACATTTTAAGTACCCCACATCAAGTAGCCTAAGGACAAGATATAAATAAATCTTGTTACCAGTGATCTTCCACATAATTTGAGTGAGTGTTAATGGGAAAATTCATACATCCACAATTAAACATTGAAAGTAACACCACAGAGGAATGATTATCGATTGCTATAGACTTAAGTGTTTTCATCATCTCTCTTTCTTGGAATTTCTTTGCTTCCATTGAGTGTACATAGCCCCGATGAATATTCCTTGGTATCATACAAGCATGGCCCCGCTACTAGTGAGCATCCATAGCCCCGACGAGTTTACTTTCACTTCCCACGCTTTTAGCAACATTTCCAACTTCCTTATGATCATGTTTTTTTTTATATTCACATTTTAAGTATAATATTTATATATTTGTTTTTCAACATAGGTGAAGGTAAGTAGGAAGCGACTTGATGTGAGAGTTACTTTGATTTGCTAGTCTCATTCGACAATTTATTCTCATGGGTCCATAAAAAAGTATCACTAATGCGTTTGAGAATTAGGGATATAAAGGGAAGAGACACTGGAGTTATGTGGAAGACATTAAATTCAAGACATTTCTAAAATATTCAATGGAACATGAGCATGTCATGAGGTTGGTCACATAAGTGAGGATAATTGATGGAAGCCATCAAAAGGTATTGAATTTAAAAGTTAGAAGTTTTATTTTGGAACAAATGAATTAGTTCTTGTTTTTCAATACTATCATCATTCACAAAGATAAATTTTGATTTCATAATAGCTCGACCACTTCAATATGGAAAGGAACTCAAAGAACAAGGCACTTACATGGGTCTAATAGTCTTGGGTCCCTGTTGCAAAAGAAAAGGTTGGTCTTGAGCAACGAACAATAAGTTATTATAAAATGAAAGGTGTAAAAAGAAAAAGACAAATTCAAGGAAAGGCATGGAAAAAGAGTATTGGGAGGGAAGAGAAGGACGATTGAAGTGAAAATTAACAGAAAATGAAATAAGGAAAGATAGAAAAAACTACTATGTACAAATCTACATCACCATTAGTAATTAGGAGAAGTATTTTTTTAGGATCTGGCCATTGACAGGAAGCTCCTCCTCATCTCCCTGCAATGTTTTAAGTCTGAAAGTCCCAGGACCTATTTTCTAGTGAATCAGATAGGGTCCTAACCATAGTTTCTAGAATTTGGTGTGTTTTCCCTTAAGTTCATTATCTTTTTCCCATTTGAGAACAAGGTCTCCCTCCTGAAAATATTTGTCTCCCACAACTGATTTTTCAAACCATTTTTTGATTATTTCTTGATGGTGTGTCAGGTTTGTCTTATATTTTTCCCTTTCTTCTTCAAGTTTTAACAACATGTTTAATCTCTCTTGCATTACTAGGAAATCCTCATCTTCGAAAATTGGGATAGTTGTAAGGTGGGTAGGAATGTATGGGTCGACAACAGATTGGCGACCATATGATCGACACTAGAATGTAGTCATTCCCTCTGAATACCAATTGCATCTCCCAGTCACACCCTCTGACATTCTCCTTTAGGATCCTCACATCTAGCTCTACAGTACTATCACCTTCACTGCATTTCGGTACAGTCACCCAGTAGAACTCTCCCCTACATGATTTTTCCCATTCATAGTCCCCTTTGTAACTTTGACACTCATGTTTCTTTTAACCCCTAGGGATGGGAGTCTTGATAGTATTATGCATATTCGAGAATCAACCACATACTCCTTCTCTTCATTATGCTATCTTTCCCAATATACTCATAGGATGTCTCCTCATGGTTCTTGTTTGACTGTGCCTCCGCAGTATCATTAACCCTCCCTTTCATCCACAATCAGTTTTCTCATCTGCAGATTTCCCTCCATTCATTTACCTCATATAGAAACCCACCTATGGGGACCCCACCCTCCACCAGTTCTCCACGCAATTTGCACCCTCACTAGGGCACCTATTTCTGTACTTGCACACTTATCCCAAATCATTCTTTATTTATTTGGTAATTATACAAAGCCTTTGTTTCCATCATTTACATAGAATTTTGTTGTCGCCTTTAGCGACCTTCTTTTTTCGAAAAAGCAACCCCTATCGCCCTTGGTTGGGGCATTCATTACCTTCTACTCTTGTTGGCATCATCCATAAACATCAAGTATCCCACAGTCCATATACCCCTGATATCTAAGTTTGTCTACTTTTTCATGCCTCTGGCACAATTTAACCCACATCTAGTCGTCCCCCTGACACTAGATCCAGTTTCACAGTTGTTTCCACCCATACTTCACATATATCCCCAACCAAGGAAAATCTTGAGTCTCACCGCATCTTGAATTCTTCCATGTACCTCATCAGTTCCTGATCTCATCCATTCGATTTCATGAAGCCCTTTGCTTCTTGGAGTCGTGTCTCCCTTTCTGTCGACATCAACACCGTTTCCAGAAGGGCAACAGTATCTTGACTCTCATTACCTTTATAATGAGGAGTCTCGGATGGCATAGAGAGAACCATCATTTCTCTATTTTTTCATTGGCCCCCATACCATTCGATGTCAACACACTCTCATTTTATGGTGGGTATTACTATGTGACTATTGCAGTTTTTTTATACTAGTCGAAGACCTATGAATTTTTTGGGCCATCAATGCCTATGAGTCATTGACACTTCTTACATGTGTCATCACCTCTTTTCAGAGTATGTTCCCCATCAGAATTTTCATCTACCATTATCAAACCACCCCGGAGGGCACTGCAATTATCTACATCAGCATACAACTTCAGTTACTATCATACATTTTTGAGTTACATGACATGAGCATGGGGCATACCCACCTCATTTGTATACAACTTTTATTTTCTCTCCCTACAGAAAGGTTTGGGTCCCACATGTTCCCCTCTCCCTCTGACGAGTCTCTCTTACAATTCCTCTCAACACTCTTTCTTACAATGGTACTCTTATTAGAAGAAACATTGATGTATTTTGGTTATATGTATGCTCCTAAACTCACACATTAGGAGGCATCTATTATCACTGAAATTTCGTCTGCAAATGGTCATAGGAATCCAGCATCTCCAAACACCTATTAGTTCATTCATGGCCCCAAAAATGCATTTCCAAAAGGCACAAACTATACAACTGGTTATAAAATTGACATGCACAGAAATACTACAGGAAGCGCATGCACATGCGTAGGCCAAAGAAGCCAAAAGAATGCACATGCGCCCGATGCACGACTATGTCTGATAAAAGCCACACACTCCTATGAAAAATGCATTTATGATTTTTGTCATCCCCTCATGCACTTCTGGTTCATCTCCCAAGTTGATTTGACTCTCAAATCCGAGATGAATCCAAGTGGGGGTTGGTCAAATACCTAAGGGCGCTCTAAAGGGCCCTTTGTTCACACTAAAGACTAGTTGGATAATGCCTCAAATATTTGCTATAAAAAGATTCCATGGGTGCACTATGAATTTAAGAATCTCATTGTATTGTTATGTTGCCTCTATTCTCCTACAAGGAACCTCTTTCCTTCTTTGAGAATACTAGCATCATATCATTAAGCTATTCACCTCACCTCTTGAGGGAATAAGCTTTGGTTTCTTCACCATTTTCTTTCAAGTTTTCTATTTGTAAAAAGATCTATCACATAGGGGATTCAAGAGCCCTCCCTTGGAGGAAGAGGGGATCCCCAATTCCTCCTTTCTCTTTTGTGTTTTCCCACTAATACAATCTATCCATTGGTGGCATGAATATTGGTCAATTGTTTGATTGATTTTGGTTCTAATTTCCTTATGCATTTTAGTTTTTTTTCTTTAGTTGTTATTAGCTTAGTTGTTTGTTTATTTCATGTGATTGATTCATTTGATTCATACACTAACCTCTATCCTGTCTAGCAACCCAACTAGACTTGCAAGTGTCTCTCTTTTACTCATCCAAGTGGCGAAAAGGATACAACAACCAGGAAGAAATGGGAGTTACCAATGGATGACTTTGGATTCACTATGTCAGGCAACGGGGAATTTTGAAGAGAAAGATTCCAATTCCTTTGATGATAATTGAGAGTTTTCTTGAGAATTTTGATAAGGTTCTTATTAGTCAACTCTGCCAAACCATTTCCTTTTGGGTAGTAATTAGTTGAATACTTAACATTAGAATTTCATTCTAGAGCAAATTCAGTCAATTTAAGAGAAGAAAAACACTTGGAATTATCAAAGACTAATGATTTAGGAATTCAAAACCTAATGATGATATGGGATTCAAGATATGAAATCACCTGATTGTCATTGACATTCTTCAAGGGGATTGCTTCACTCCATCTGCTGAAATAGTCAGTAGCTTTCAAGATCCATTTGTGTAGTTGGCATGATTTATGATTGATCTCCCTGATCATGTATAACCCCCACTTTTGAAAGAGGCATTCGATGATCACAAGTTGTAGGGGGGAGGAAGCTTTTTCTTCTCTCCCAGATGGCATTTGGCACTGCTGTCATTTCCTTGCATATGAATGAGAGTCCTTGAATAAAGTGGGCAATTAGTATCTAGCTCTAAATATTTTTTGAGTAGTAGTGTCTCCATCATAATGGCCACCAGTTGGTCCATCATGGACTTTAGATAAGACCCTTTCCACATCCCTCTTCTCAAGACATCTCAGAAAAACACCATCATAATGTTTTTTGCATAGAATTCCTTGGATGATATGATATTGAGCATACTTGAGTCTGAGGTCCCTTTTCTTCTTGGGATCGAGATAATATAGGGTTGGCCCATGTGTTAAGTAATATTTCATTTCGTAAAACCATTGTTCTGAGTTGACTGGGATGTAAGTTGTCTCTCTTGCATACAATTCTTAATCCTAATACAATGTGTCTTCATGTGATTCATCGCTCACTGATTCTACAACCATTTTGCATAGCCCTTGGCCTTTGATGATTTTCGCAGGATTAATCTCTAGTTCATATTCCTGTAGAGTTGTAATATAGTTAGCTCTATTTTCTGCTAAGTATTTCTATAGTAATAGATTCCTAAAAGCGGGCTAAGGAGCAATGACTTTGGTCTTAGATTTGAGAAAGAATGACCTAAAGTATTTGACAGCTTTAAATACAACATAGGCTTCTTTATCCACTTTTGGGTAGTTCATATCTTCCCCTTGTAATTCGAAACTCATAAAAGCTACAGGGAATTCATCTCTTTCCTATTTATTTTGCATTAAAGCAGTTGCAAATGTGATACCTCACATGAAGGTGTAAAGGATGAAATCTCGACTAAATCATGAGCTTAACAATGCAACATATTGTGCTATATTTTTTTTGATCTTACTGAAATATTATTTTTCTTTAGACCCCCATTTGAATTCAGCTTTCTTTTTTGTCACATCTTGCATAGGTTTCACTGTTTTGGAAAAATTGGGGATGAATCCTCTTACAAAGTTTATCCTTCCCAAAGAACAACTACACAGATTTCATGTTGTGAGGGGAAGGGATCTTTAAAATTGTTTCAGTTCTCTCAGGTTCGATTTTCATACCATTCTTGGAAATAATGAATCTCATTCGACGGGTATTAACCTAGCTACCACATTAGCTAACAAATCATTGTCACGGTTTAGCGAACGAGGTACCAAAATAATATTAAATGTAGCAAAATATCTGATTAGTTCCCAAACCTCAAGTTGATAGTGTTTCAAATGAATTGAAAGACAATGAATGGTATTCATTACCTGTTTTACAATCATTTCGAAATCACCAAATACCTTGATTTTCTCAACTTTCAAATTTACTTCCTTTTTTAACCCCTGCAACAAGGCCTCATATTCATCAGTATTATTGGTGCATGGGAATTCTAGTTTGCATCTGATTAATGTTTTTCTTCCTATCATATCTTTCAATATGCAACCAACACCTACACCTTCCAAAGATTTGGATCCATCAAAAGATAGAGTCCACATGTTAGGATCCCCTTTCTTTGTTGCAACATTTGATTTCAAGTTTTCATATTTTTTTCTTTTTGGTGGTGTTAATCGATTTAACCATCATTTCTAATATATCTCTAGAAACTATGTTAGGCTCTACATCAAAGGAAATGTTAGTTTGATGTATTATATTATAGTTGGGATCAACAATATGGGTGCAATGAAAGATTTAATATTGTGTGTTAGATTTCTCAAGAGATGATGGTCCAACTGTGAAATTCCCAAAACATGTTTCATATGAATAATTACCCAAAATTGAATTGTTAAACATTACCGGTTCATTTGAGTCATTCAGATCAATAACGACATGTTTCATATACCTTTCCATGTTAACCCTGATCTGATTCATTTTACCATTATAAGGGAGACATAAGTGAGATCACTCGGTACCAAAGTATCCATTTAACATAGATTACCAATCTCAACATAAAGGAATTCCATGGTTGTTAGGTATGTCTACAACTATCTATAGTTTGATGAACTTTTGGATTAGCAGACATCTTGATCAAGAAGTTTTTCAATTCTCCAATAACTTTAACTCTGGTTTTGTCAAACTGAATAATCTGAATGTCATATGGTTCATGTTTGAAATTAATCTCCTCATATACCTTTAGGGGCATGACATTAGATGAATTTCCCAAGTCTATCATGTAATTATGTACATTTCTATTAAATATTTCAAAAGTAATGAGGAAAGGAGGGGTGGTAGATCTAGATATTTGACCAGTTAAGGACACATTAGTCACTACCTAACTTTTATATGGAGTGCTATTGTTAGAATAATTTACCTTGGTGGTTCCTTTCTTGGTTCCAACATTTACTTCCTTTGTGCTAGAGGAAGTTTGGCTTTGCATAGTTTTGATAAAAGTATCTTGAATTTGTGGAATCTTCATAAGCTCAAATGAGGAAATGTTATCTTTTTTCTTCTTCGGATCTTCTAGGAAATCATATTCCAACCTAGCCAATATGTGGATGAAATATTGGGTTTCGTTGTTTGATCAATTGTTTTAGGGTTGGAAGGTGTGGTATTGGAGGATTTGGGAGTAGTATTGGTCAAAGAAGATGGTTTTTTGGAAATGGACGTGGTGGGAGAAGTAGGATTAGTGGTATCAGGGGTGTCATCGAAAACCTTCTTACTAGCACTCCTAGTGGTAACAACGTTTTGTGACATGTGTACTTCTTTAGCTTCTTCTTCATCCTCACCATATGAAATATCCCAAAACGAGTTTAATTGTTGCTCTACAGGCTCATTATATTCTTAGGGTTGTTCTATTTGTTCCTGACTTTCTTCTCCCTCATCATCGACTTCATTCATATTCTTTGTTTCCCAAGTTTGGAGGGCCTGGAAAATATCCTCCATGTTAATGCTTTATGTCTAAGAAGAGGTTGTTATGTTGGTTGGTGGAATGTTCTTATATTTCTTGGGGGGGAACCTAAATAATTTTTTTTGGCTAGAGGATCCTTCTCCACCACATTTTTTCAGGTCTATTAGGTCATTGGATAACTTCATAATGATCCTCTGAAGAGATTCTATATCCATTGAATCAGAAGGCTTCTTATCTTCACTAGGTTTAGACGCAGAAAATTTACCTTTACCTTTGTCTTTAAAGGGCTCTAAGCTATAACTTCCTTTTAAACTCATCATGTTTTTCTCAAACTTAAGGGCCTCTTGGAAAGCTTCTTCTAGAGTGTCTTTCTCAGAGTTTTTTACATACATGGAAATGGACATAGGAAAATTGGAGATGTAGAATTCAATAGTTACATATTCATTAGGTTTTGAGGAACGTGGGATTCGTTTTAACAGAGTAAGGAAATGTTGATTGTAATCAGTAACCAATTCTTTCGAATCCATCTCGACTCTTGAGAGTTATAGAACCCAGGTGGTCGGTGTTTTGTTTTCCCCAAAATTACTGAGGAAAGTGGTTTCAAGGGTTCTCCAATTTGTAATGGAGGATTCTTATAGAGAGAAATACCATGCCAAATATTTCTCTTCAAAAGTAATGGGGAACAAACAACAAATGGTGTCTTCATGTCGAATGCTCTGTAACATAATAGCTAGTAGGAATTTCTTCACATGGTTTTCAACTAAATCATGTTTTCTAGGGTTGAATTTAGGTAGGAACTTACCAGGGTGTTTGGGCATGTCATGTTGGACCCCTGGTACAACGAATACATCATATAACAACCAAGGTTGGTAGGGGAGATGATTCTGGTTTGTGTTTTCTCCAACCATGTTTGGGGGTTGATACAAAATAATCTGATATGGGCTATTTTTGGGTTCTCTCTCATAATCGTCTCTTTCTTCGGATTTTTCCTTTGACTCGTCTCTGGGAGTGTAAGAGGGTGACTTGGGAGGTGAGGGTGGTCTACCTCCTACTCCACCATCTAATAAATAATATTCAAGATCAAATTTGAAAGTCTTAGGAAAACCAGAAGTGTCCTTAGGAATGTGATATTCAGGGGTTCCAACCGAATGGTTTTCTTGATAGGAGTTTTGGTCAGTGAAGTAAGGGTCTATATGTCGAAGATCTTCCTTATTTTCAGGAAGAGAATATTCCAAGGGTATTTTTCTGGTATGCCTTCTAAGTTGTCTATTCAGGGCACCGTTGGTTTGTTCAGTTTAGTGTTTGACTATGGTTTCAATCTCCGATATTGTTAGGACACGAGGTTGTGGGGAAGAAAAGGAAGGTTCTGGATGAGGGAAAGTTTGGTGAGTGCTAACTTGAGCTGGCATGTTCACAAAATACTCCAAAGGAAGGACAACGTGTTTAGAGAAAACTTGGTGGGAATCACTTGTTGGGGAAAATATTACTTGCAAGACATAAAGGGAAGGGATTGAGATAATTTTTGCAGCCATTCAATTTTGTATCCCTCCTTCTAGCACCATTTATGTTGACGATCTAGAATGACCCACTCAATTAGATGAGGGAAAACAGCCGATGACATGTCCCAATTAGAACCACTCTCGTTTGGAATAGCGTTTCCGACCATATTTTGGTTTGGTTACCAATCTAACTAATATACTAACTAAATATGAATCTAAGAACTGAAGGTTCTCAGATGAATTGAAAATGAAAATTCTAACTAACTACTTTTAAGCTAAGATGGATGATTACTATTCTAAGATGCAGTCTCTATATAATTCCAAGATAACCTATCATGATCAAGAACAAACTAAAAACGATGAATACAATGAAATATATATATTACTTGCATAGAAGAAATTCATAACACAAGTAACATGAAAGTTCAATAGCATAACTAGTTAGACTACAAAATTGATTAGTTAATTGTATCATAATATCATTGTATACATTCTAAAAATCATGGTAATTGTAAAAAATGCAAACATTGATTCATAAGTAATTTGTAAACCAATATTCACAAACTACAGTAATGGACATGTATAAATAGAATAGTCACATTCATACATATCGACACCATAATATCCAACTAGAATGTCTCTCGGTTCAATTAACTTGCAGTAAAAATATTGTCTTGCTACATTTCAAAACCAAAATCCATTTCAAATGGGAAGTCCTCATTTTTATAGTGAGGAGTGACTCTTTACAATCTTTATCTTTGCAATCATGAAATCATGGATTTTTTACAAAAAGAGGCTCTTCATATTCTGAATTCAAAATGAGATTAAAATAATTGAAGAAGTTAACATCTGGAAATAATTGTGGAGTTTGTAATCACAAGCTACCTTTTTCGTGTAGATGATCTTGATATTATTTCTAGAGGGAATGATCTCTCAATATGCTCTCAAGTTTGCTTGATTGTAATCTTTCCAAGACTGATACTCCATTGAAAATTTTGGTGGATACTTCTTGGTATAATTGCTCTATTGCGTTCTTGACAAAGGATTGGACTTTGTGGGTGAGCCAGGTAGGTCTCAACATGTGTTCTTCAATTGATTTTCCCTCAAATTGACACAGATTCTAAATTTTTGTCTGGATGTCTTTCTGTGATCCTCCACCTCAGCCATTATAGTGCTAGAATATGTTGTTTCATCGATGGAATACATTGATTGTACCCCTTCCTGTTCTGCGAGATCGTTTGCACTACTCCATAGCTTCATGAAAGTGTTGATTGCTACCCTTTGGGTGGTATGTACATTCATGAAGAGATTTCTACAAGTGTCAAAGAGAATTTGGCACCTAAGTTTTTCCCTCTTGGAATATACCGACAATGTGGTAGGTCAATATTTGTGCATATCCTGCCAACTAATCATTTCCTCTAAGGCTTCACTTTCTTCTTGATGCCTTTCTTGATTCTCTACCAATGTGCTTTGCATTATGAGTTGTACTTCTCACTCAACCTGTATGTTATTTATCATATTGAGGAGTTCATTATTTCATGTTGTGAGTTCTTCACTCAATGCTAGTGCCTCTGCCTTGACAGATTCTACAGTACATGTTGATGCTTTGGTATCTTCTATGGTTGTCTTGAGTTTATATTTTTTTTCCTCTAACTCATTGCTATGGGTGTCCCATTGGATTTTCATCCTTTACTCAAATTCTACATTCATTTGGTCTCTTTCAGCTTGTAGGGATATGTTCATCTTTTTTGTATTGAGACTTTCAGATGCTTATGCAGCATTCTAGACATCTATGGTGACATTTTCCTTTACATCTTTCAGATCTACCTCCAATTCAAATACTCCATTCTTGACAGTGTAGAGGGAATTGGTTACCTCAAGGATATATGAGGCATTTATCCCTGTGAAAGCATTGAGTGAAAAGGTTGCTTGAACCGCATTTTCTTCAGGATCAAGCCCTACATTCCATTATAATACCCTCCATGTAGATTATTTTGACCATGTGTCTTCTCCTATTTTCCTATTGGTCTATCTCTTCTCAATACATCTTTTCATGTTATCAAAGTAGTAGTCTCTAATTCTTACGACAGAACCCTCAAAATTCAGGGCTTGGGAGGAGAAGGAGGAATCTCCT
>JZKD02S1866372.1:277293-293052 GCA_000966675.3 Picea glauca
ATATATATATTGGGCGTCGATGGAGTGTTAGGGGTGTGGCTTAAATTCTACTTCAAAATCTTGTCTTCCTTCTTCTTGGCTTCAACTTCGTTAGCTACCCGTTTTTACTCTGCCTCATCAGCCAATTTCTTGGCTTCTTCTTCTTTATTCTTTTGGAATGAAAAATATTGTGCCATGTGCTCATGTTATTTTATGCTCCTTTCCTCCTCAACTTTCCCTTTTTGATAATCCTTCTCAGCTTGGAGCCTTTTTTGTTCTAGTTTTTCTTCCTTCTTGGTTTTCTCCTGCTCTTTGGTGATGTCAGTGTCCTTCTCTTTCTGAAGTAACCTCTTGAAATAGTTTAGAGTTTCCCTTTTAATCTCTTATTTTTCATGTTCAATCTCCCTCTTGGTAGCGTCATGGGGTAATTGATATAAGTCTTCATCATAAAATAGTGTTTCCTTAAACTTGTCCTCTTCAAAATTGACCACATGGATATTGGAATGGGTGAGACCAATAGACCTGACATGGTTGATTGTTACCTCATGAGGATCATGGCTTTTGGACTCTCGTAGGCATAGTATTAACTCTTGTACGGCCTCTACTTCTTTCCTTGCATGTTGGCTATTGAAAATAATGTAACTTCTGATGGATAGGGAAAATTGGCCAAAGTTTTTGTTGTTGATTTGCAATAGTGCAGTAATCCCTTACCCCATGGTTTGGTATGCAATTTCCCTCATCAAAAAATGGTATGGGACGAAGTATGGTAAAAGGTGTGGGGATCCAGTGGTCCCATACACACTTATATATGAATAATATTTATAGGGAAACCAATCGGCTACCCATTTCATCCCATTCCTGACTTCAAACAATATTTTTTGTCTAGGGAAACCAAACATAATGGAGTGCAGAAGGGATATAAATAGATTGCATATGTCATAAAAGTGTTTTCTGTAATTAACGCTCTATAACTGAGAGAAATATACATGGATGGGGGGTTGGTTCTAGTCCCAGTTCCACCCCAGGTCAACAAATTGTACAAAGGAGGATATATCATTGATCATGTAGGTTGACATATAAAAACAAAATTTCTTCATACCTGGTAGATTATTCGCATGTAGACATATGTTGAAAACTAGGATGTTTTCCTAGTTGAATACTTTCCCCGTCCTCACGATGGTGTGTGCCAAACGAAGCCAATCAGTTTAAAAATGTGTGCTCTTTTCCTCTCCATATGGTCGGTAGAGCATGGCTACCATCATTTTGTAGGGAGTCTTGAGCCTGTGAGTAGAAACTAATTTCTGGCCTTGTTTGAGGATTTTGTCTTTATCAACGCCCAACATTTCATTTTCTTCGTTGGTCCTTTGCTCGCTTGGTCAAACCATTTTAAGAATGGTTCACTTAGAGAGAATGTGGGAGTAGGAAGATGATATCTGGAGCCAATGTCTTCAGGTCTCAGGGATGCTACTCGCTTCCCTTATTTTCTCACGATGGTCGTTGTTGGGGCATCAAATTTTTTGAGGCACCATTACGCTACCTCATTATACAAGAAAGGTGGTGGTCAGGCAGCTACTAGATGGATGTTGCTTCTTAGGATATTCTAGTAAACTCCCAAATTCTCATCATCATCGGGGAAATATGAAAAAATAAAGATCTTGTAAATTTCTTCATAACTAGGGAAGTGGTATTCACTAGTGTGGTGATTAGTATCAGTCACCAACACTTCAACTGGTTGAGACGATGGTTTAGGTCCTGCAGCTGATTGGAAGTACACAGAGCCCTTCGATTTTTGGGGTTCTAGATTTCCATGATTGATTATCAATTGTCCTATATTAGCACATTGAAACGAGTGTGATCTTAATAAACACAATGTGTTAACTGTAACAACAAAAAATATTTAAATGAAAAAATGGACTAACTGTGATTAAGCGGCTACAATTGTGCAGTTGCACTCAGTAAAAAAATCAATACAGAACAAATTCTTTGCAAACTTACAGTGTAATATATTTCTGAAGAGGGGGGTTTATAGCCTATAACATGCATTAAAAAATCACAATCGCGCCATAACTCGGGTGCGTATGAGAATCATTTCTAGATCTGGACTTAAGATCTCTGATTAATTCTCATTAAGGGTGGTGGATGCCCAGATTAGTGTATCGGAGGTGGTGAAAGATTGAGTTTAAAAATAAGATCGTTATCAGAGTCATGCATTCATACAAGAAAGGATCACAGATTAATTCAATCTCCAATGGGAGGGGTATCGAAAGCATATTCTCTTATCTCTAAAAAAACATGTCGACCTAACACATATGTAGAGTTGTGGGGGAGGTGGGATCTATCGGAGTCTTGTCGTCAGAGGTCATCAAGGTGAGGTTCAAACTAAACCCTGAAGAAAAGGTATTGCAAGAATAATCTCTCTTCTTGAAAGGCGTGTCGATCATACTCTTTGTAAGAATTCAGAGAAAATATATTGGATTTTTGGAAGAATGAGGAAATGTTCAAACTCAATGGATGCAATATCGAAAGAATATTCTTTAATTCTAGGAGAATGTGTCAGACACGCATGTGGGAGGGCTCAAAAATTCTATCATATTTTTAGTTTCGGATTTTGATAGGATGGGGAACGAACTGGACTCCAATGACAATGGTATAGAAGTAATATTCCTTTGATACCTTGGAAAAAGTGACGAGTCCCGGAAGAAATAAAAGGAAACTTATTGAATATTGATCAAAAAGGAAGAAAGGGTCCAATCTTAGGATGCCATTTGGGGAGGTGGTGATTGGATAGGTCGTGGTGGGGCGAGATAGGTTGGGTTTGAATCTATTAATCCATGGGGTTTCACATAAGGAGTGAGGTGGATGCGTCAGAGTTATCCTAGTGCGACGATCGGAGTTCTGGGTGATGTGTGAAGTGAAATACTCCGTTGGATATGATTCCAACAGACCCCTTTTCGATGAGAGCAATGGAAAGGTTTATGCCGGAATAAGCGATGGTGTTAGGCTTGTTCCAAATCAGTCAAAACTTAAGCTCGTATTTCCTTAGTGAAGAAAGAATGTATGCCTTGTAGGAAAATTATTAGGCACAAAAAGAGGGACCCATAAAAAAAATAAAATTAAATGGGTCTTTGTGGTAGGTGAGCCACAACACATAGGAAGGGATTTAAACGATCTCAATATAAGAACTCAAAGAAAGGTGCTCAGTTTGGTCATCCGAGTAGAAGTGTGCACCGACATCATTTTCCATCCCATAGTGGAAATAGGCCAACAGATAAGGCAAGAGACAAGGTAGAAGAGCAAAAGAAAGAACCTCTACAATGTTAGGGTTGTGGAAAGGCACATTTGTTGAGAGATTTCCCTCACATATAGCATGACAACAAAATATTATACCATATTCAAGAGGCTAGTATGGTTAATGATTTGGTTATAAGTGTGTCGAGGTATATGCAATTTTTGAGAATCGACAAGCAAACCACCAAGCTTTTGCAGTGGATTTAAAAGGTATAATTGCCAAGCAACCTATTTCTATTTTGATTGACCTTGGTTATAACCTTAGTTATGTTTTGCCTCAAGTTCTTGAATCATGTGCCCTACAACGAAATAAACATGCAAAGGCGTGGTTGGTCCAGTTAGCTATAGGGACTAAGAGAAAAGTGGCATGGGTAATAGAGGATTTTCCATTTGAAATGAGTGGATTGCACACTCAAGCAGCCTTGAACATACGAACCTTAGGATCATATGATGTGTTGTGGGGTATGGATAGGTTGGTTTTCCATAAGGAAAGATTTAATTTCTATGAAAATACCTTAGAATTTGAACATGAATAAGGAAACATGAGGGTTTTGCAAGGAATTCAAAAGTTAGTATCAATAAGGAAGATATCAACACTGCAGCGCAATAATTTTAGATGAAAACGGTGTCCCTTGTATGCAATACAAGTACTCAATGAAACAGAGAGTAAGGAGTTGAAGATTAAGGATCACCTGGTGCTATGGGAATTCAAATATGTATTCCCATAGGAGGTACCTGAACTTCCTCTTAATCGAGATCTTGATTTTTCAATAGATCTTGTACACAGAGAAACACCAACATCAAAAGTACCCTACAGAATGAGTACACTAGAGATGGTATATTTAAAAGTGAAATTGAAGGGGATGATGGATAAAGGGTATATCAGGCCGAGTGTATCCCCATGGGGAGCACCTACACTATTTGTGAAGAAATATGATGGTACCTTGTGGTTGTCCATTGATTACCAATATTTGAATAAGATGACCATCAAGAACAAGTACCCATTTCCCAAGATTGATGATATTTTTTATCATCTCAGAGGAGCTACAATATTTGCTAATATTGGCTTGATATCTAGATATCAACAAGTTAGAATTAAGGATGAAGACATCCACAAGACAACTTTTAGAAATAGATATGGAAACTATGAGTTCATGGTGGTGCCATTTTGTCTTACCAACGCATCAACCACCTTCATGTGTTTAATGAATCATGTTCTCAACAAATATTTGGATAAGTTCATTATTGTATTTGTTGAGATATTCTGGTATATTCTAAGACCAAGAGAGAGTATGAAGAACATATTAAGTTGGTGTTACAAGTGTTGATATATCACCAGCTATATGCCAAATATAGCAAGCGTGAATTCTTTGAGAGAGAGATCCAGTATTTCGACCACACAATATCTGCAGAGGGAGTGGCAATAGATCTCAAGAATATCAAGGCAATCATGGATTGGCCAGCCTCTTAGAAAGTAACTGAGGTAAGATCATTATGGGATTAGTTAGATGTTACAAAAGGATTATTAAGGGATTTTCCAACATTGGTCATCCCATTACTTGATTGAAAAGAAAGGAGAAGAAATTTGTATGGTAAGCAGAGTGTGAAGCTAGATTTTAGCAATTGAATCATCTATTGACCAATGCCCCTATTTTGAAGATTGCATACCTTGAGAAAGATTTATTAGTTTGTACTGATATTTTCAAGGAAGGAATTAGTGGAGTTGTTAAGAAAGAAGGATAGGTGATCTGTTATGATTCAAGAAAGTTAATTGAGCATGAGCAACAACATGTATCCCATGATTTGGAACTCACAATGATTGTGCATGCACTGAAGAGGTTGAGGCATTACTTGCTGGGAAGAATATTTGTTTTAATGGCATATCATTATGGTTTGGAGTATTTATTTGATCATCCATGGTTGAACGTTAGACAAGCTAGATGGATGGTGCTAATTAGCGATTTTCATTTTGAGATGAAACATATAAAAGGGAAGGAAAATAGTGGCAGATGCGCTCAACCGAAGCGTGCATATAGTGCACTTAGCAGCAACAAGTATTAGTGAGTTTGACTTCAAGCATAGAATTATAAATCTCTTGTAAGAAGACAAGTTTTCAATCTAGTAAGAGAAGGTTTACAACAAGAAACCAGTGAAAAAAAGTATGAGGGATATCAACTTATAGTCGATGGGATATTGTTGTATAATAACATGTTATATGTACTTGATTCAGCATAGTTGAAACACGTCATTATGGACGAGTTTCATCAGAGTCCTTATGTGGGTCATCCCAGTTATCGGAAGATGATAACAGCAGTAAGGAAGTTGTATTACTATCCAAGAAATAAGAAAGACATTTTTTACTATATTTCCAAGTGTTTGGAGTGTCAATAAGTCAAAGTTCAACACAAGAACCCTACAGGACTATTGCAACCATTGCAAATTCTAGAATGGAAATAGGAGACAATATCTATGGATTGTATTATTGGCTTACCAAAGACAGTTAGACATCATGATGCATCATGGTAATTGTGGATAAGCTTAGCAAGGCAACTCGATTTATTCTCATCAAATATACTTTTAAATATTTAAATGTTGCTAATGTTTTTATGAAATAGATTTTCAAATTTCATGGTTTACCCAAGACTATAATTTCAAATAGAGATGTGAAATTCACATTGAATTTATGGAAATAATTTTTTATATGCTTAGGAACGCAATTGGAATTCAACACAACCTATCATCCTTAAATACATGGTTGGACCGAGAGAGAAAACAAAGTATTAGAAGACATGTTAAGGATGCATATCATGCATGAACCCAAACAGTGGAAGGAATATCTACCCCAAGTAGAATTTTCCTATAACAATGGATATCATGAATCACTGGAGATGATCCCATTCAAGGCTATGTATGGAAATCAATTCAGAGTTTGAATTAGTTGGGACAGTCCAGTGGATAGGATCACACTTGGACCAGACATGCTAAGGGAAACGGAGCAAAAAGTAATCAGAATAAGGAATAATTTAAAAACAACCTAGGATAGATAGAAGAGCTATGCAGATAGAAAAAGAACCCATAAATAATTTAAGGTGGGAGATCATGTGTATCTTAGGGTAAAACCAAAGAGAATATCCCTAAGTATGGGAACGTGTTCCATGTTAGTGCCCCACTATTGTGGATTATTTGAAGTCCTGGAGAGTGGCATACAAACTTTCCCTACCACCTATTGTTAGAGCTCACAATGTGTTCCATGTATCTTTATTAAAGAAGTATACTCATGATTCTAATAATGTTATTGAATGGACTGTGATATAGGTGGAACTAGAGGGATAATTTTAGCCCAAGCCTCAGTGCATCTTGGACAGAAAAGAGACATTACTCAAGAACCAAGTCGTCGTGTAGATCAAGGTGAAATGGAAGCACTTTGGAGAAGATGAGTTGACTTAGGAACTAGAATATTCCATGAGGATGGAATACCTATTTTTTCCTATATAAATTTGTATATACGGTGTTTAAAATACCAAGGATGGTGTTTCCTTAAGGGTTAGGAGAATGTAACACCTTGTTTTCCCCCAAGACTATAATTATGTTAAAGAATTCATGTATTGCGATTAATGAAGCATGTACTTTTGTTTATGATTAATGAAAACACCAGACAACTGAATGAGAAGGAATCCTTGAGTACTGACCATAATACCATGGGTGGGGCTGGTGAGGTGGAGTTGGGATGTTTTAATGAATAAATTGGGAAGCTAACTAACAATCCAACCTACACCTACATAACTTGAATGCATGATCTATACAACGTACTTGGATTTCATTGATGCACAGAACCTATTAATGGTGATCAAGTTGGGTAGTTGAGAAATTATAACTAATATGTGATTTGGTACTTGGAAAAGTGAAGGGTTGACAATGAATTCATCTAGAAGGATGCATAAGATTTACCCCTTCGATTCAGAAGCCCAACATTGAGGGATTACTTCTGATAGAAGTCATCATGGATCCTGAGGGTAAGGATAACAATCTAAAAGTGAATAAGGAGTAAGGTGGAATATGACAATTAAGAGAAGAGTGGGACACACAGATGAGAACACAAGAAACCCATAGAGAAAAAGATGAAGATCACATATATGCATAGATATTGAATCCACACAGAAGAATAAAGAATAATCGCACACAAAGGTGAGTTGAATACTCAAAAGTATAGGGTGATGCAATGAGAAAGGGAGATCACACACACAACTCTAAGTAACAAACAAGATCTAGGAATCTTTTCTAAAAAAAATAGAAAAATTACCCAAGAATTGAATGGTCACCCTGGAACAGAGAAGACCCATATTCATACTGGAGAAACAGAGGACCACGACTTGGTTCTTACTAGAAAGAAACTGGCACTGGTAAGGGGTGGTTTTCGTGTAGTAGAGAAGTTACTCCCTTGTGCAAAGGAAATCCAATTAGGAAGGTGCTTGATAAACTCGTGGAGGTCCTGGGCTAAGTGGGAAGAGGGAAACTTATGTTGTTGCAAGTGGAATGAAGGACTGCAACCTTCTTGAAACATTTATTGACTTGGAAGTCAACTGAGATACTCCCCTAGTGGTATCATGGCCTGGAAGGAGGGTGGCCTATTGTAGAAAGGTAAAATTCAACATAGTATACGGTTGGGTGGAAAGTCATTTCCCCTCAATCGATTGGATGATTGGAAGACATTATTGAACAAATAAGTGTTTTCACCTATAATGTCTATTGAATGTTTGCTAATGGTCAGAAATTGTATGTTGAACATTTTAATGAGTTAAATGTCATGAAATAATGTTAAATGTTGAGTTAATGGAATAGTTGTGATCAAGATATAAGAATGGCCAGTGCAAGTTGATAACCCTGTATTTTCCCTTTATTTTGAAATAGAAAGTTTACAGGATATGAAATATTCATTTGGTGTTTGGAGAAGATTATTTCTTTCCTATTGGAAAGTGGTTTAGGAACTCAAAGGAGTTGAGTTAAAACATGGGAGAATGAATCTAGGAAGACTACAAGATTGCTAAATCCACAAACCACCCTTATCCTTGTTGAAATCCCTTATTTAAACCCATAGAGGTGATAGTCGTTGATTTGGTGAAATTAATATATCTCGATCGTTCCTCAGAGATCATGGTTTCAGAGAGAAGTCTATTGGAAGGAAAACTTAGAAAATTGAAGAGCATACATAATTCACATTTACACGGGAATATTATTTCTATTACACAATAAACCAACATACAATACATATATTTATAGTTGAATTCAGATCCAACTAATTCCATATCTAGATAAAGAGGTTGAGAGAATCTCTCTACAACCTCCAACAAATCTACAACTAATTCAAACCAAATCCAAACCAATTCTATTGTAAGAATTATTCCAACAACCTCCCATATTTCTTACATTATAAATGTTATATCATAAATACAATACTCAAATTTCAACATAGATATTTGTCTTGATATGGTCTTCATTAGCACTCCTATCCACTCTGAAATCTTCTGGTATACACTCTTTCTTCTCCACGGCTTCGAGCTTCCCTTTCAACTCATTTAAGACAATAACACTACTAACCATCATTGAAAAATTTGTAGAATCGATGCTTATCAACCTCCTGAAGGAGAATATCAATACTGAATTATCCTATGGATACACTACCATCTGTGGAATTCCCTCGAAGAGAAAATTTTGACAGTTATATAGGATAGTAATCTAATTACTAGATATTTTCAACAGTCAATCATACAACTGACCTTTAAACACATATTCAACAATATACACAAAGATAACATGTAACTGATGATCTTGAAGCACCGAAGTACAACAAGAATATATAGCTTTTAACAGACTTGTAAACATACTCAACTAGTGAATATTTTCTTACATGGCACCGAAGTACGTCAAGAACTACTAGCATAAGATATGTTACTTTGTTCAATTCATTCGTTCTACATTATAAAATTTTACAAAGCTAAAATGTATTAACACAATTTAAATAAAATATCCACACCACCACAATAAATATGCAACCCACTGTCACGACCAATGAGCCAGTCATTGTTGGCATTGACCTTTGTCCTGCATACTCTTCATAAGTATTTATAAATTGTTGGCATAAATATACAAATGAAATAATATCGATTATTCTGCTACCCCTCTTGGTGTTTGGCAAACTCCTACCTGCAAAACATGATGCTCAATGCTAGAAAATGTAATGACTCATTTTCGCAAAACTGTGATGCTAAAACATGGTAATTTCACTGCCAAAATGCATCGTATATGATTTGATTGGTGTTCCTTCACTGAGAATGTTGGTGTGCCCAATGATATCCATATCAAGATGAAAAAATACAGTTACCACAATAAAAATAAACATTGCAATCTCCTTACCAGCACACTCTTTTATCTCACAACAAGATTTTCCTGAATTTCACTGTAAGCAATAGGCTAATAATAATGTGGAAGAGAATAATCTACATTCTGATGTCCATGAAGAGGGATCTTCATTCAACCCTGAACTTAGAGTGATAATCAATATCTCATGTTACATAATGAATGAAGGATATCTCTAAACACCACGTCTAACATCAAGCAATCTCATTATGACTCATGCAGTATGCAAGATGATTACGATCCTTCTCTTCTTAGCAAAGCGATCCTTCCTTCCATGCAACAACAAATCCTTCACAGTATCTTACACTTGATAGCGGTAGCAAATCACTCACATGGGAACATGGAAATAATCATGCTTAAACAAACACTCTGAAACCAATAACACATGATAAACTAATCTACTGAATTCCACTCTCTATTCCATCTTCCTGGCCCTCTCGTGAGGGAGTTAAGCCAGAATCGGCTCTGATACCAACTTAGAAAATTGAAGAGAAGACATAATTCACAATTACAAAGGAATATTATTTCTATTACACAATAAACCAACATACAATATATATAGTTATAGTTGGAGTCAGATCCAACTAATTCCATATCTAGATAGATAGGTTGAGAGAATATCTCAACAACCTCCAACAAATCTATAACCCATTCAAACAAAATCCAAAACAATTCTATTGTAAACATTATTCCAACAGGAAAATCCAAAGCAAGAAGTCTTGATGAACTCCTAATGGGAGAATTCTTAGAGAAGGTGAGTCATTGATCCATCGGAGGTTAAGCTGATGAGATCTGGGCTATATATGCCTTGAACATTACACCAATTAGTCTATTGGGAAGTAGGAGATCAATAAGGTCTAGAAAATTCCTAGGAGAGGTCTTCAATGGGAAAAAAATGATACCGAGAACCCGAGACAAGGAGGATCATGGATCTATCAGTGTGGATTAGAGTCGTTGGATCTGGGACAATCCATATCAAAGAAGGATTCTTGTCGAAGTGGTGTGCAAGATAAATATTGTGCAGCTATGAATCCGAAGTGATCCCTAACTATTAGATGTGAGGATCTAAGGACCATCGGATCTGTCAAAGGATTCTCATCAGAGAGCAATGGTCATTGATGGAACACACTTACAAACATCTTATGTGGAGAATGAGTGAGGTGTTAGCCTTCGCATGGTTTGAGGTGTTGATTTAATCATGGTCATTGATTTTTGGGTATGATGACTATTGGATCTATTAGGTATAAGACCATCATAGGTGTTCGATTAGAATTGAAATGTGGGTGGTGCAACTTGCTTTCCCGATGGGTTAGGAACTTGATTTACTGCCAATGTGGTTGTGTTGGGTGAATCATGGACATTCAATTGGGGAAAATTTTCCTTTGTCTGTGCAACAACATTTCTCCATAGATTTTTTGAGTGATGCATGGTGATGGGTGTGAGGACTGTCATAAAATCACACTGGTAATAATAAGTCCCCATGTACTCGCCAAGGGATAGAGGTTGTGTAAGGGTGAAATCTCGATACTCAAAGTGTAATTGAAGTGGAAATTTGACATCCTACTAGCCTAAGAGGGTTTAAGGGGGTCAAGTGTGTTACACTCTACTTTAATAATTACTATAAATTACTAAGGTTGAAGGCTTCCTTGGACAACTTCCATGCATCTAGACACTTAGACCTTTGTGGAAGTACCTATCTAATGCTGTAAACTTCAACATCATTGACCTATAATTGATCAATTTTACAAATGTTCAACATCAACACATTTATTCACACTTGTTAGATTACACTATGTACCTTGGTGTCCATATTCATTATTGGTGGGCCACTCTACATATGTTAATGGATTTTATCAATGATTGGTAATCATATGGTTTCTATCATGATCGACATCAATTCATGTATTCACATCATGTAGATTCATACGATCACGGATTTTGTATTGAAAACCTTGGGCTAGGGGCATACAATTTTGGTTCCTCCTTCCTGATTTGTGTGATATTGTACCAATGATTGATGGTACTTTGAAGACTAGATTGCACTCTCATTTTTTCCAAGTGTCTTCCTGATATATACTGTGACATATACCCACTTTGTATTTGTTTTTGGCTATGATATTATATATAATATGAATCCATCATGTACTTTTTTCATGGCCATGGTCTTTCATTTTATAGACTTCATGGATTTGTAGTGTATACTTTATTGGTGGCCACACTTATTGATATATCTGAGCATGGGTATGCTTACCTTGAGGATGATTTTTATTTGATTGGTTGATTTTTACTTGCAAGTACTTCCTAATTTCTTGATCTATAGAACTCCTCCTTGGTACAATCACCAATGCCTATTCTTTATAATTTATTTGACCATGAGCTCCTCTTGTAACCTCATATATTAGGGGACACATGTTACACATTTATTTGGCACCATATCCAAGATATATGTAATGAAGAAAAATACATTGTTGGATCAAAGATGAATTTTATCATAGAAGATTTGATTATCAAAAGGACATTAAGGATGCATTTTTTCCTAGTAAAAGAGTGATCGATTATATATTTACTATAGATCAGATGCAATGGATCACAGTTTTCCCATATAAAACCCCATGGCCGCCCCTTAAATCTTTGGAACATAGAAATTCATGAGGAAAGTTGAAAAGATCTAAGTTTTCAAAAGACAAAATATCACGTGGTATTATACATGGATCACAAGTGAAAAACGTGCATTCCATGCATCCCTTTATTTTCTCCTCAACAATCTATAAGTAAGAGAACCAAAGTTAAGGGATACAAGTCTATTTGCAAGAATTCTTATACTATTGAATTGTAGTGAGAATCCTTGGTCGTGAATTTGATACCATTGTTGAGTGTTGGAAAACAACATTAGTGTGATCATATCTTAGGTGAAAGTTTATTAGACATTCACTTCGCTATCTTGTTGTGATACAATTCTCGGATCATGCTAGTTCAATGAAGGTGGACTCATGACTAAGGAGGAGAACTTTGTGCCTTAGATACAGAAGTATAGTAGTGAATCTCAAGGTAATAATTCATGTTTTAACTCTCTTTTAATTAATATAGATCTATCTTCTCACCCCCTCCCCCCCAAAAAAAATAAAAGAAAAGAAAAAACTTTGTTTATGGATATTATTTCATATTAATAAGGTTCAGTGTTGTTCTAATTAGCTTGAGTTATTAGATTAAGACTTGATTCATGTAAGTTATCTTTATTATTTGATGATGAATGAGGAATTCGTTTCCTATTGGATGATTGTCCATATTATTTGGTGAAGCAATGGAGCTAGAGTGAAATCAAATGAAAGCCATTGGATACTTTGGACAACCATCCAAAATCATGTTTTTTCCTTATTCATTTTCTCATTTACTTTTTAACATGCATTTTAGTCTTAGGACAAGAAATGTGTTATCTATCCCTTTGTATGTTATTAAGTCTCATCCACTCAATGAGGATTTCATTGCTTATCCTTTAGGTATTTTTCCCTATAACAATATCATATTTATTCATTATTCATATTTTATTATTTGCAACAATGATGATGATTTCAATCCACTAAAGATTAAATAGCCCTAAATCTTAGTTTGATTGGTAGTTGTTCATGTGCAAAAGTTCATTGAGTCTTGAGATCAGAGCTTATCAAATCCCTTTGGATTACTATTAGATATTTTGGTTGGCAAGTGGGAGGACATTTTTTTATTCATATTTTATTATTTTTTAAAATTCCATGTGACCACCAATATTACACATCTTAGTCACATTGGATTAAAGAAAGTTCCTCTAGATGCAATGATGATGATTCCAATCTATTAAAAATGAAATAAAGTATTAAAAAAAAAAAAATGTTATAAAAATCTCTAAAAAAGGAACACCAATACTCACCTTAAAAAGACAAGTGAGAAAGATAAAAGATACAATTTTAGTCCATGCCTTTTTGTTGAAATATATTTCAATGTACTTGAACATTTATACAAAGTATCACTACCATGACCATCTACATTTCATGTCCAAGAACAAATATTGAATGCCCAATAAAGAAGTTTTCAAAGGATATTGAATCCAGACTTGTTAACTTACCTTTGAAGTTAATGGTACAACAACGAAATGTTGATTTATAATACAAACTCTTTTTTTTTCACAGTGATGAATAAGGGTTTTGTATTAAAAAAAGGTTATGGTTGAACTATATGACAAGAGATTGCATATGGAAGAGTAGAACCTCTAATAGGTGGAATCCACCCAATAGAATGCTTAGGGATTCCCTACTCTGAGTTTTCATTTGGCATTATGCCTTTTTCAAAGTTGGGCTTACATTGGTATACACAAACAAATTGAGTATAGCACTAAATACAAAACTAGTACATGTCTAAAAGAGATTTCAATGTCAATTTTGAGTTTGGTATGCCATCATTGGTGGAGGTGAGATTTACTTTTCTTCCTCACTATTTCCATCCACTCATCCTTTTGAGATTGTAGTGGAGAAACATTTTCCATGTGGTCTTCTTCTGGGTAAACTTCTTTACTCTCTTCCTCAATTAGGATTGGATGGGGGTTAGTAGTCTCCAATGTTATTCTTATTTTTCTGACTAGTCAACCTAACTCATCTTAGATTGAGTGAAATGAGAGGGTTTGTTTTCATATTTTTCTTCAAGAGTTTGGTCCTGGAGTGTTGAGGATGGAAGGGGGGTTTTCTTCTGGCTTGGATGGAGTTCACTCAAGACATTTCTTCTTCATAAGCAAGAGACATTGGTGAAGGATGTCCCTATGTGATTGGCTGAGAGACAGGGGTCAGTGTGGGAAAAAGAGGGTCCTTATTGATCGAGTGGTGTGCTTCTTGTTGAAATAGATCTTAAATTTTTATCCCTAAGGCCTAAATTTTTCTTTTTCGGGTTTCGGATTTTCATAAAACACGAGTTTCGTATCATTTCTAAGTACACAATACCTTTTTATTCAAATTTTTTAATTTTTCAGATAATAAAAGGGAAAAAGGTTTACAAAAATTATAAGACTCTCGACGCTTTTTATTTGAAAATTATTTAAAACGTGTTAAATTTTAAACTAACGATTTTTAAATTAAGCTTAAAAGAATTTTAAGGATTCGAAGTTTACTACAAACAAATTTTTCGATGCAAATCGAATCGCGAAATCCCGATCCCCGATTTCCCAAAACGTTTAAATCTTAATTAAAACACGAATTTATTAATTCTCTTATAAGAAAGGTTAAGGGTTAAGCTAATTATGTCGTGATTTCAGGATTTGCAGTTCAGTGAGATCACATCTCCTGTCATCATGTTTCCCAAAATCTCGAATTACGAAACCCCGATCCACAGTTCACATTAAATCTAACTAATTATGTTTTGCCCTTAATCGTGATAAGTTAGATAATTAAGATGAGTTATGTCCTGTTTAAAAAGAAAGCCATCGCGATTTCATGATTTCAGAATATAAAGTCATTTTGATTCCGAAATCATTTTGATTCTGAAAGATTCAGGAGGTTGGAAAGATATAAAAGAATAACCAGAGAGGTCAATGATGATTGCCAAGGAATTTTTGATCTCTTAGAAAGAACGTCATTGAATATCGGAACAGATGATTGTTCCGGATTATTAGGTGAGATTAATATTGCCAAGCACCAGCTAAGGTTCAAAGAAGAGCTGGAGGAAATGAAGATAGAGATTTCAAAAATTAAATTAATCAATATCACAGAGATCAACAAATGGATGGCGACGCCGAATATAAAGTTGAAAACTATTAAATTCACAGAGAAGATGATAGAAAATCGTTTGCCTGAATTACAGAAAAGATTTTTCTTATTTGAAGCAAATCAGATACCAGATGCTCCCAGAACTTTTGTGAAATTTTTGGGAAAGTGTGTTCAGTGTATTGAAGTGGAGAAAGGAAGTTCGTCAATGCAAGATTAAAAAAAATCTTTTCTAAATGCTTTTATCATTAGAAATTAGAAAGAAAATGTAAACGGTTGACATTATTTTTATATGTAACCGTAATATTAGGAAGTTGGTTAGTCACCAACGAGAAAATTTTGATGAAAATGTATA
>JZKD02S1866372.1:293062-305737 GCA_000966675.3 Picea glauca
CTATCACTAAATGATAAGTTTATGTAACATCAAACACAAACTAGAAAGAAACAGGCCAAGCATGTCATATTAATGAGAATAACGACAGCGGTACTTACAATCGTAGATGCGAATGCGACAGCTTCGTCAAGTCCTCTTTGTCTAACCCTTGCCTGAAAGATTCACAACCTGGATGACAGCAGCTTCAATGATTGGTCTTCTTTGGCTGACTGCAAGTTTCCTCCAAGATCATAAGTTTCACATATCCAATTCTTCCTCCATACCACTCATGAGATCATAAGTTTGGTATGATTCTCTCTTTTCAGTCACCACCTATGAGATCATAGGTTTGGTATCATTCTCCAATTTGCAGCTCCCTTTCACCATTAGAAAGCCTGCTTATATAGCCTTGGAGAGGCTAAACAATCTTGAGATATCCTTGGGGAGGTTCCTCTTTCAGTTGAGGACCTGCCCTAAGATCATGGTTTGATCAAGGATTCGAGCTCAACTGCCTTCCAAGAATGAAAAGAAACTTCCCCCATCCGTCTCAACAACTTAACAACTACCCAGAATAGGTAGCGCTCCCTCAAAAGGGCCATCAGAGTGTTGTAGCGCTCCCTAGTAAGCTTTAGGGGGCGCTGGCACCCTCAAAATCTATAACGCTCCCTCAAAAGGGCCCGGGAGCGTTATAACGCTCCCTGACAGTGTAAGGGGAGCGCCGGCGCTCCGAGATAGTGTAAGGGGGAGCGCTCCTCTCCAAAACTCAGTTTTTGAGGTGCTTTCAGATGGCAAAAGGTTTGCAAGCCTGTTGACTCATTTCTCCTCTTCCAAATAAGATGTTTGAGGTGTTTCAAGTGTCTTTCTCATGTCTTTATAGGCACAACATAGGCATCATGGCAGTATTCTTTGCTTGATGTTTTTACGACACTTGTGAGCAACATATGACACTTGCGACCTTGTGAGAAAAATGCGACACTTGCAACACTTGTAATGACGACACTTGCGACACTATCAAAGTGAGTAATTTTGATGTGTAACACACTTGATCTTCCCGTTCCTCTTCATGATCTCCCCAAGAATTATATGAAAATCCTTCCGAAATTTACAGGGGAAGGTGATCTGACTACCCAAGAACATATAAAAACTTTTGATCAATTTTCTGACATCCTTGGAATAGAACACAAAGATGTCTATTCTAGACTCATCGTTCAAACTTTCGAAGGATGGGTGAGGATCTGGTTCAGATCCTTAGCAGCTGAATCTTTAAGATCTTATGAAGAACTTGAAAGCACATTTATTAGACAATGGGGAAAGAGGAAGGACCACCTCTACTACTTGATTAAATTTGGAGCCCTTAGAAAGAAAAAATCTGAATCAGTTCTAGAATTCACACAAAGGTTCAACAAGTTGTATAATAAAATCTCAGTTGAGCTTAAACCTTCACAACCTGCAGCAAAAGTGACTTTTGCTAGCGCTTTTGATCCCGACTTCGCCTTATTATTGAGAGAAAGGAGATCAACAGATCTCACGAAAATGCAGGATGATGCGCTTGAGATTGCATCAAACATGATGGCATCAGGGAAATTAAAAGCAAAGACTGAAACTAGAAACAAAGAAAATAGGAAATTCAAAGAACAAGGTGGACCTCCAGGATCAGGGAAATCCTTGGGAGATAGAATAGACGAGATGGCTAGTGTTATTAGAGAACTTTCGAACAAGATCTCAAAAATGGAAGTAGATAAATCGAAAAGAGATAATTTCCCCAGAAAGGATTTTAGAAGAAATCCTGATCCTCAAGGACCACAGCAAATAATTAAAAATGAAGATCAAAAAATTCCAACACCCTTCAAAAGTGAAAACTTCATTGGAGAGGAAGATTTAGGAGATTTTGAAGAAATCTATGAAGATATTAATAATCTTGGCGACGATAATAAATCACCTTATTTATCGAGACAGGATTACGAAGCATCTTTAAGTAAAGAAATTACATCGAAAGACCATGTTAGCAATAATATGTCTGAATATTTCACATATCAATATATCGCAAATGTTATCATAGCTAAACTATAGGGAAAATATAATTTAAGAACAAGGAATAAAATTCTCCCAAATGTTCCAACAAAAAAGAGTTTGCCAAGAAGCGAAACTGATGAGGCAACTCCAAAAGTTGTCTATAAACAGCCTGCAAAAAGAAACACGACTGATACACAACATGTCCAGTCAGAACCAGTAGAAACACTCCCTGTGAAGACACAAGATCCTATAAATGAAAACAAGTCCACATCACAACGAAAAGCTAAAAAGAAAGGAATGGAAGCCCCGAACATCGAAAATGACAAGGCCCTAGGAAATTTTAAGTTGGAAAATGAAATAAATAAAATCAAAATTCCTATTCCCCTTGTTGAATTAGCTAAAAATACCATATACAGAAAACAAATCTCCAAGATGATTAATTTTTCCGAAGACGAAAGCTAGGCCGATGTCATCAACTTAGAAGATGACAAACCAAACATAATCTTCGGTCCACACTTCGAAGGTGCAAGAGACACCATGGCTCCCTTTTATATTACGTTAACCCTGTTTGACCACCTTCTCCATAACTATATGTTGGATTCCGGAGCTTCCCACAATGTGATTCCAAAGGCAATTATGGAAAAACTTGGTCTTGAAATCACAAGGCCCTATGGTGACTTATATTCTTTCGATTCGAGGAAAGTCAAATGCATAGGTATGATTAAAGACCTAGTGGTAGGTTTATCTCAAATACCTGCTAAAAGTATTCTTATGGATGTAGTGGTCGCTGACATTCCCCCAAATTCTGGTATGATATTATCTAGATCATGGGGTGCCAAGCTTGGAGGATCTCTCCAACTGGATATGACATACGCTACAATTCTAGTTTTCGGAGGACAATACACTCGTCTTTATAGAGAGAATAGGTTGGCATTTACTATAGGTGATCCACACAACCCAAACAATCATCCAGTTTATATTGCCGACCAAAACTTAGGAAATTGTATATTATCTATTGATGACGATTTTGAAGTAGATGTAGATGATAATTGTATAGAAGAAAAAATTGAAAAAAAAGAAATAGAGAAAAATGTATATAGCACTGGGGTATGGAAAATGTATTTTGATGGTGCCTCATCTTTCCTTGGAGCCGGAGCAGGAGCACTTCTTGTGGCTCCTGATGATCAATTTGTAATTCCTTTTTCATATAGGCTTCAGTGGAATGTGGATTGTACAAACAATGTATGCAAGTATGAAACTTTAGTGCTAGGATTAGAAGCTGCTAGAAGGATGAAAATTAAGAAACTCAAAGTCTTTGGTGACGCCGAGTTAATTATAAAACAGGTGAATCGGCAGTACCAGGCTAAGCATCCTAGATTACGGTCCTATAGGAATTGTGTCTGGGATTTAATCGAAAACTTCTTCTCATATGTGAATTTTCATTTCGTCCCAAGATCTGAAAATCAACAGGCTGATGATTTGGCCAAAGCTGCATCAACTTTCACACCCCCAACTGCTTTTAAATTAAAATATCACATACAAATGAGACATCACCCTTTGATACCAAATAACATACAACATTGGTAGGTCTTTGAAGACGATGAGCAGCTTCAAAAGTTTCTAGAATCATTAGACAAATTTGCAGAAATGCATACCGATCAAGAGAATCAAAATGATCCTATTTGGATCATGCAAGAGGGGGAGGATTCTAAAGAGTTTCACGATAAAATTGAAAATCACCGAATGCTTGTTCTCAAGAACAACCATATTCCCAAGGGTCTAATCCCTTTGGAAATACTTTTTAATCCAGAAGATATCCCTTCAAAAACCACCCTACAACCCCAACCACAGGAGGTTGAAGATTGTAATATAGGAACTAAAGAAAATCCCCGAATGGTTAAACTATCCAAATATCTATCAACAAAAAACAAAAAAAATACACGGAGTTGTTAAGATAATACAAAGACATTTTCGCATGGTCATATGAACAACTGAAAACATATGACACTTATGTGATCAAACATAAGATACCCCTCAAACCTGGTGTCAAACCTTTTAAACAAAAACTCCAACAAATTAACCCCATTTTATTACCTGTTATCGAACAAGAAGTCAAAAAACTCTTTGATGCTAAGATAATTGTACCACTGAGATATTCTGATTGGGTAGCTAATCTGGTCCCGGTTAGAAAGAAAAATGGGGAAATTAGACTGTGTGTCGATTTCAGGAATCTTAATAAATCTTCTCTCAAAGATAATTATCCTCTACCTAAAATGGACCATGTTCTTGAAAAAGTAGTAGGAGCTAATAGGATGTCAATGATTGACAGATTTTCAGGTTACAATCAAATTGCCATCAGTGATCTCAATAAAGAAAAAACCGCATTTACCACTCTTTGGGGAACATTTATGTACGATAAAATGTCATTTGGATTGATGAATGCAGGTGCTACTTTTCAATGCGCAATGGATATTGCTTTCATTGGCGAACGGAACAAGTTTGTAGTCATCTATTTGGATGATCTTACTATTTTTTCTAAATCGGATGAAGACCATATGATTCATCTCAAACAGACATTTGAAAAATGTCGCAGGTTTGGCCTATCCTTAAATCCTAAGAAGTCTCATTTTGCTATGCAAGAAGGCAAGTTGTTGGATCACATCGTATCTCGAGATGGAATTAGAATTGACCCTAAAAGAGTAGAAGCTATAGATATAATAGCTATTCCTAGGAATGTGAAAGAAATCCAATCATTTTTAGGAAAAATAATTTTTTTGAGAAGATTTATTCCTAACTTCGCTGAAATTGTCAAATTGATTACAGATACACTCAGAAAAAACAATGAAGTAAAATGGACAGCAGAAGCTAAAGCATCCTTTTCCCATATCAAGAAGGTTATAAGTGAGGCACCGGTACTAGCGAGACCTAATTATCTCAAAGATTTTCTTATTTTTTCATTTTCCTCTAAACACACACTTGTTGTTGTACTCCTTTAGAAGAACGAAGAAGGTTTCAAGCAACCGATAGCCTTCTTTAGCAAAAGTCTCTGAGATGTTGAACTCAAATATAATATAATGGAAAAGCAAGCATATGCTATGGTAAAAGCATTGAAATCTTTTAGAACTTATGTTTTACATTCTAAGGTGATTGCATATGTACCCACTAGTTCTGTAAAAGATATTTTGGTTCAAGCAGACAGTGATGGAAAAAGAGGAAGATGGCTTGCCAAAATTCAAGAGTTCGACTTGGAGGTTAAACCGACAAAATTGGTAAAGGGGCAAGGCTTAGCTAAACTTTTAGCTAAATCCAATTTCAAAGCTCTTGGGATAAACAGCTCTCAGGAGGAGGAAGAATGGGTAGACGTGAATGAACTTGAGGACCAAATAGCTGAAAATAGAATCGAGGAGAAATTTGCATCCTCGAATTGGTACAAGCACATAGTAACATACTTACTGACATTGAAATGTCCAACTAACTTGTCTCCATCCAAAGCTAGAATGCTAAAGCTGCATGCAATCAAATACTGTATTTCCGAAAAACGATTATATTGGAAAGAACCGCTTGGCTTCCTCTTGGTCTGTCTGGTCGAGTCGAAAACAGAAGAAGTTATAGATCAATTTCATGAAGGAGTATGTGGAGGACACCATGCTTAGAGGGCTACAGCATATAAAATCCTGAGGGCTGGTTATTACTAGCCCAAACTTTTCCCAGATGTCAATGCTAAGGTACGAGCTTGCAGCCCTTGCCAATTTTTTGCAGGAAAACATAAACTACCAGTGATGCCATTGGTCCCAGTCAAGACAGAAGATCCTTTTTAGCAATGGGGACTAGATTTCATAGGTGAAATTAATCTTCATACTAGTGCTCAACATAGATGGATCCTGACCACTACAGACTATTTCACCAAATGGGTGGAAGCTATCCCAACAAGAAAGGCTACTGATTCGGTGGTTATAGACTTCTTAGAAGAAAATATTTTGTCTAGGTTCAGCTATCCCAGAAAGATAGTAACAAACAATTGGCAGGCTTTTAAGTCTATGGCAATGGTCATCTTTTGCCAGAAATATAATATTGTGCTGGGTCATTCCACAGCATACTATCCTCAAGGAAATGGTCTGGCAGAATCTTCAAACAAGAGTTAATCAGTATAATCAAGAAAGTGTTAAATGAAAATAAAAATTCTTGGCATTTGCATTTAAAATACGCTCTGTGGCAAAATTAGATAGGCACAAAAAAGTCTATCGGTACTTCTCCCTTTCAAATGGTATATGGAACAGATGTAGTGTTGCCTATAAACCTAGCACTTCCTATGATGAAACTATGGCAGGACGAGAAGGAAGAACTGAATCCTCTCACAAGAAGGGTAAACCAGTTGATTGAAGTTCAGCAGCACCGGGCAATAGTGGATGAAAAGTTGCAGAAGTACCAGGATGACATGAAGGTATTATTTGATCGTAAAGCCAAGGACAAGAATTTTCTCCCCAGGGATCTGGTTTTGAGATGGGATGCTTGAAAAGAGGATTCGAGAAAAATTTATTAAATTTGATCATATTTGGTACGGACCATTTAAGGTAGCATCTCCTGAAGGAAAACATTCATTTCTGCTTGAAAATTTGGATGGTAAAATCTTGAATGCCCCTGTCAACGGGCGTTTTTTAAAACATTATATGGAATAATTAATTTCCAGAAATTTTCATTGTATATACCATTTTGTTTTTTATTTTCATAATTTTCTTTAGAAAGTCTATTCTCATTTTGTAAATAAATAAAAATTAGATTAAATTAATTAAGGTTTTATACCAAAAAACTGATATTTTTTATCTTGTTTTGTTTACAGGATTCAAACAGACAGCTTGAACTGAGAGGATTAATTTGCCAAAAAATAGGTGATAGATAGTACTTTCTGTTATTTAAAAAAAAAAAAAAATGATAATGGTAAGGCAAATTTATGAGTTACAACAAAGTCCATTTTCTTAATAAAAAAATAAAAAAATAAAAAAAATGCGTTTCTTATCCCGTAAGCTGATAGGTAAATAAAAAACGTTTTTCAATACTTAAACCTTAAGGGTTTCACTTAGAACAAGTTTAAAGGATTTCAAAGTAAAAATCTTTATGAGAAGAGTCCAAAGGGTTATTTTTGAATTTACAACCTATGTTTTATGACTTACAGATTGTTGGACATCTCCTTTTATACCCTCAGTTCTGTCTTTCACTTTTTCGGGTTTTCCCATCGAAGTAGGAGAGATTATGTATTAACTTTTGAAATCGAAAAATAGTTAAAAATCAGTAAGACCAGCCCTCATAGTTCTTATTCTCTGACTAAAAGTGGTTATGTTTAGGTTGATTCTGACTCTCTTAGGTTTCTTAACAATTTTTCTGAGGATTTAAGCTTGCTCAAAAGAAAACCCCTCAAAACAATCTTTCCCTTTTTTCTCCACAGACTAAGGGGTTTTGAAAGTTGAGAAAAGATTGGTCTAGAGTAATCAAAAAAGGTTGAAAAACCTCTATTGTAAATGTTTACACAGATAACCACCCCTGATATTTTAAGTATCACTGATTTCCCCCGCTTCATATTTATAAGCTAAATATAAGACAAATGGTGAAAGGAAATTCATATTTGATTGCCCCCATCTAGTCCCAAAGACAATGAAAGGAAATTCATTTAAATGATTGCCCTCATATAATATAAAATAAATAGATAACTTCACCGGGGTACTGAACAGTCCCGCTGGAAATGAAGCAATATCTGAGTATAAATATATAATTAGCACTCGAAGCGGTGAAAGGAAATTTAGTAAAAAAGGGACAGATAACTTCACTGGGGTACTGAACAGGCCCGCTGGCAATGAAGCAATATCTGAGGTGTCTGTAAGGTTTTCATACTTATCTATCACTCTATTCTAGTTGCCAGTTTTTCGAAACCGGATTTTCATCTTAAGTCAAGATAGAGCTCCCCAATTAAACTTATAAATTGAATTTCAATTGATGCAAGCTGAAATTTACAAATCTGTTGAGTTTCCTAAGATTGTTTTAATCATCTTAATACTAACTTAATTTCAGACGAGAAGGAGAATATTATGAAGAAGACTACAATTGATTTTAAAGCAAATAAGAAGTTTTGAAAATATTTTCAGAAGTTGAAATGAAATCTCTGTTTCCTCTCCTTTAGCAGTTTCAGCAGTGATAAACCCTTTTGACACCATTTACCCAATAAAGGCACTGAGTCTACATGTTCTCCTCATTCCACAAGGAGACGAGGTCCCCAGTTGGAGCCTATGTTGAAACAGATCTTAAATGTTTATCCCTAAGGCCTAAATTTTTCTTTTTCGGGTTTCGGCTTTTCATAAAACACAAGTTTCGTATCATTTCTAAGTACACGATACCTTTTTCTTCAAATTTTTTAATTTTTCGGATAATAAAAGGGAAAAAGGTTTACAAAAATTATAAGACTCCCGACGCTTTTTATTTGAAAATTATTTAAAACGTGTTAAATTTTAAACTAACGATTTTTAAATTAAGCTTAAAAGAATTTTCAGGATTAGAGGTTTACTACAAACAAATTTTTCAATGCAAATCGAATCGCGAAATCCTGATCCCCGATTTCCCGAAACGTTGAAATCTTAATTAAAACACAAATTTAGTAATTCTCTTATAAGAAAGGTTATGGGTTAAGATAATTATGTCACAATTTCGGGATTCACAGTTCAGTGAGATCACATCTCCTATCATCATGTTTCCTGAAATCCCGAATTACGAAGCACCGATCCACAGTTCATGTTAAATCTAACTAATTATGTTTTATCCTTAATCGTGATAAGTTAGATAATTAAGATGAGTTATGTCCTGTTTAAAAAGCAAGCCGTCGCGATTTCGTGATTTCGGAGATCGGATTTCATTGATAACATACTTCTCGACATCAAGATTTTTGAAATCCCGAAAACGTCTAATCTCAATTAATTAATGTGCTAAAATCCTTTAAATTTTAATTAAAACATCGCGATTTCACAATTTCGCAATTTCGAAAATCATTTTTCATCAACAACATACCTCTCGACATCAGGATTTCTGAAACCCCGAAAAGCGAAGTTTTCATCTGTAATATATGATTAACACTAATTAACCTTTTTTCAAAAATAGGATTAATGGTAATCATTCTTTAAGTGTTCATTCATGCTTCGCTTTCCGATTAAGTAAGTTTCTCGTTTTCTTTAAAAACCCGAAGGCGTCTAAATACGGACATTAAATGCGTATCTCGAAAAAATATCTTCTGCATTAAGAGCTTTAAATTCGTGACAGCTGTGTAAATCTTGTCATTTTTAAATGTATTCAAAATAAACATTTACAAGATAAAATTATTTCTATTACTAATCAAGTAGTAGAACTTGAAAATTTCAGGACACAAGCATTGGGGATATATTTGAAAATAGAGGAAGAACAGCGGAAAGTGTTTTTGAATCTGGAAGTAATCCAGAATTATTTTCAAGAAACAAATATGTCTTTGGAGAATGTTTTCCAGAAGGAAAGGGAGGCAAAAGCAGCTAGAACGACTTTTCAAAAGGCAGTGGCCTTCTCAACAAAGCAGGAAGTTGGAAAGATTCAAAAATTATCCATTTCTGAACAGGTTAAAGGGAACATAATATTAAAAGTGTGAGAAGAAAACCTGGCCAAATATAAAAGAATAACCAGAGAAGTCAATGATGATTTCCAAGGAATTTTTTATCTCTTAGAAAGAACTTCATTGAATATCGGAACAGGTGACTATTCCGGATTATTAGGTGAGATTAATATTGCCAAGCACCAGCTAAGGTTCAAAGAAGAGCTAGAGGAAATGAAGATAGAGATTTCAAAAATTAAATTAATCAATATCATAGAGATCAACAAATGTATGGTGACACCGAATCTAAAGTTGAAAACTATTAAATTCACAGAGAAGATGATAGAAAATCGTTTTCCTAAATTACAGAAAAGATTTTTCTTGTTTGAAGCAAATGAGATACCAGATGCTCCCAAAACTTTTGTGAAATTTTTGGGAAAGTGTGTTCAGTGTATTGAAGCGGAGAAAGGAAGTTTGTCAATGCAAGCTTAAAAAAAATCTTTTTTAAATGCTTTTATCATTAAAAATTAGAAAGAAAATGTAAACGGTTGACATTATTTTTATATGTAACCGTAATATTAGGAAGTTGGTTAGTCACCAATGAGAAAATTTTGATGAAAATGTATAAATGTAGTTTCTAAAGACTGAGAAAGGGCTTCAGGATTTTTGGAGAGAGTCGATTGTAATAACAGTTTTCAAATACATCATAATATAGATTACAAACGAGATTATGAATCCTGCAAATTTGTAGCTATGTGTTCTTCAACCCTATTTACTATACTTTATTGTATTTTTCTTTCAATGTTTTTCTAATGAATAATCAATTTGAAGTTATCTACATCTTTGATTTCTAGTTCAGATTGGTTTGGATATCAAATTATTTACAGTTTTTCCTCTAAAATTGCTATCAGTACTTTTAAGACCTGTAAATCATTTGAACCTTAATACTTAACTTTCATTAGAAACCTCATTTTCTTTCATTATTATCTGTCGAAATATGAGATTCTTTCTTGATTAAAGCCTCATATTTTTCTGTAGTATTTATTTGTTATTTTATAATTCTCAAATTGTTACAAATCCAGGAAACGGCCTCGAATGTATTTATGTTAGTGTTTTGAATTTCAAAATTGTTTTTCCTATTCTCATCTCTGGAAATTTTGAAGTAACGTTTGATTAAAATTCTTTTACAAATAAATAAAGTTTTATCATCCATGACTGTTCCAAGTAGCAGACAACCCAACATTGAACATGGCCTTCAAGATCAAACCAGTATTTCCTTGAATCTATTTAATACCATTTTACAAACAGCAACTAACCGGGTTGAATTAGAACGTTCATGGGCTGCTATTGAGAGAGATATTAGCATCCAAGAACAACAGGAAGCAAGATAGAGACAGTTGAGAAACTGATTTTGCTTCACCCTTCCTTTTAAATTCTTATTCTCAAATTATTTCCTTAAACATTTACTGATGCCTTGATGGTATACTTTACAGCCTTAAATTATAAACTCAGGAACAACATCTTTTTTGCGCTGTTGTCGGGGAACAAAGAAACGAATTTTTTCCCTGGGAAGAACGACATTGACATTTTCTGTTTTTTATAGTGAACAAGGATAGAAAACCTTCTAAGGATTAATATTTTTCACTTGGTGACTCCACAATAACTAAACTGGCTATTAGCTAAAAGAACACCAGAAAAAACCCAGATAGCAAGTAGACCTCGCCATTCTCTGATCCAGAAAATATTTTAAAATCACGAAAATCACTTAAACAAGTATTTTTACCTACATATACTATATTTCATCTTGACTTTACGCAGTTAAACATTTCGGAAACTAGATTGAAATATCACTTTCACTTCCCCTCTCATACGATATGTTCTCATTTCCTGAAGTTTCTTCCCCTGATTTCCGAGAATCTTCTCCTCACACACTCCGAACTTTAGCCTCAAATCTAACCATGGTTGCACAAGGAGGTGTTGGAGCTGGGGGTGGTGCCCCTAGAGGTGGTCAAGTACCTCTTCCTGGAATCTTCGCTAAAGTAGCTGCTAGTTATGCTCCACCTGTTCTTCCCGTTCCTCTTCATGATCTCCCCGAGAATTATATGAAAATCCTTCCGAAATTTATAGGGGAAGGTGATATGACTACCCAAGAACATATAAACTTTTTTGATCAATTTGTTGACATCCTCGGAATAGAACATGAAGATGTATGTTCTAGACTCCTCGTTCAAACTTTTAAAGGACAGGTGAGGACCTGGTTCTGATCCTTAGCAGCTGGATCTTTAAGATCTTATGAAGAACTTGAAAGAGCATTTATTAGACAATGGGGAGAGAGGAAGGACCACCTCTACTACTTGACTGAATTTGGAGCCCTTAGAAAGAAAAACTCTGAATCAGTTCTAGAATTCACAAAAAGGTTCAACAAGTTGTATAATAAAATCCCAGTTGAGGTTAAACCTTCACAACCTACAACAAAAGTGACTTTTGCTAGCGCTTTTGATCCCGAATTCGCCTTATTATTGAGAGAAAGGAGATCAACAGATCTCACGAAAATGCAGGATGATGCGCTTGATATTGAATCAAACATGATGGCATCAGGGAAATTAAAAGCAAAGACTGAAACTGGAAACAAAGAAAATAGGAAATTCAAAGAACAAGGTGGACCTTCAGGATCCGGGAAATCCTCGGGATATAGAATAGACGAGATGGCTAGGGTTATTAGAGAACTTTCAAACAAGATCTCAAAAATGGAACTAGAGAAATCGAAAAGAGATAATTTCTCCAGAAAGGATTTTAGAAGAAATCCTGATCCTCAGGGACCACAGAAAATAATTAAAAACGAAGATCAAAAAATTCCAACACCCTTCAAAAGTGAAAACTTCATTGGAGAGGAAGATTTAGGAGATTTTGAAGAAATCGATGAAGATATTAATAATCTTGGCGACGATAATAAATCACCTTATTTATTGAGACAGGATTACGAAGCATCTTTAAGTAAAGAAATTACATCGGAAGACCATGTTAGCAATAATATGTCTGAAGATTTCACATATCAAGATATCGCAGATGATATCATAGCTAAACTACAG
>JZKD02S1866372.1:306356-334078 GCA_000966675.3 Picea glauca
CCTACAACCCCAACCAGAGGAGGTTGAAGATTGTAATATAGGAACTAAAGAAAATCCCCGAATGGTTAAACTATCCAAATATCTATCAACAGAAAACAAAAATAAATACACGGAGATGTTAAGAAAATACAAAGACATTTTCGCATGGTCATATGAAGAACTTAAAACATATGACACTTCTATGATCGAACATAAGATACCCCTCAAACCTGGTGTCAAACCTTTTAAACAAAAACTCTGACAAATTAACCCCAATTTATTACCTGTTATCGAATGAGAAGTCAAAAAACTCTTTGTTGCTAAGATAATTGTACCACTGAGATATTCTGATTAGGTAGCTAATCTGGTCCCAGTTAGAAAGAAAAACGGGGAAATTAGACTGTGTGTCGATTTCAGGAATCTTAATAAATCTTCTCTCAAAGATAATTATCCTCTACCTAAAATGGACCATGTTCTTGAAAAAGTAGTAGGAGCTAATAGGATGTCAATGATTGACAGATTTTCAGGTTACAATCAAATTTTCGTCAGTGATCTCGATAAAGAAAAAACTGCATTTACCACTCTTTGGGGCACGTTTATGTACGATAAAATGTCGTTTGGATTGATGAATACAGGTGCTACTTTTCAACGCGCAATGGATATTTCTTTCGTTGGTGAACGAGACAAGTTTGTAGTCATATATTTGGATGATCTTACTGTTTTTTCTAAATCGGATGAAGACCATATGATTCATCTCAAACAGACATTTGAAAAATGTCGCAGGTTTGGTCTATCCTTAAATCCTAAGAAGTCTCATTTACCTATGCAAGAAGGCAAGTTGTTGGGTCACATCGTATCTCGAGATGGAATTAGAATTGACCCTAAAAGAGTAGAAGCTATAGATACAACAACTATTCCTAGGAATGTGAAAGAAATCCAATCATTTTTAGGAAAAATAAATTTTTTGAGAAGATTTATTTCTAACTTCGCTGAAATTGAGAAATTGATTACAGATATGCTCAGAAAAAATAGTGAAGTAAAATGGATAGCAGAAGCTAAAGCATCCTTTGCCCATTTCAAGAAGGTTATAAGTGAGGCGTCGGTACTAGCGAAACTCGATTATCTCAAAGATTTTCTTATTTTTTCATTTGCCTCTGAACACACACTTGTTGTTGTACTCCTTCAGAAGAATGAAGAAGGTTTCAAGCAACTGATAGCCTTCTTTAGCAAAAGTATCCGAGATGTTGAACTCAAATATAATATAATGGAAAAGCAAGCATATGCTATGGTAAAAGCATTGAAAGCTTTCAGAACTTATGTTTTACATTCTAAGGTGATTGCATATGTACCCACTAGTTCTGTAAAAGATATTTTGGTTCAAGCAGACAGTGATGGCAAAAGAGGAAGATGGCTTGCCAAAATTCAAGAGTTCGACTTGGAGGTTAAACCGACAAAATTGGTAAAGGGGCAAGGCTTAGCTAAAATTTTAGCTGAATCCAATTTCAGAGATCTTGGGATAAATAGCTCTTAGGAGGAGGAAGAATGGGTAGACGTGAATGAACTTGAGGACCAAATAGCTGAAAATAGAATCGAGGAGAAATTCGCGTCGTCAAATTGGTACAAGGTCCAAGTAACATACTTACTGACATTGAAATGTCCAACTAACTTGTCTCCATCCAAAGATAGAACGCTAAAGCTGCATGCAATCAAATACTATATTTCCGAAAAATGATTATATTGGAAAGACTCGCTTGGCTTCCTCTTGGTTTGTCTAGTCGAGTCGGAAACAGAAGAAGTTATAGATCAATTTCACGAAGGAGTATGTGGAGGACACCATGCTTGGAGGGCTACGTCATATAAATTCCTGAGGGCTGGTTATTACTAGCCCAAACTTTTCCTAGATGTCAATGCTAAGGTACGAGCTTGTAGCCCTTGCCAATTTTTTGCAGGAAAACATAAACTACCAGCGATGCCATTGGTCCCAGTTAAGACAGAAGCTCCTTTTCAGCAATGGGGACTAGATTTCATAGGTGAAATTAATCCTCATTCTAGTGCTCAACACAGATGGATCCTGACCACTACAGACTATTTCACCAAATGGGTGGAAGCTATCCCAACAAGAAAGGCTACTGATTCGGTGGTTTTAGACTTCTTAGAAGAAAATATTTTGCTTGGTTTGGCTGTCCCAGAAAGATAGTCACAGACAATGCGCAGGCTTTTAAGTCTATGGCAATGGTCAGCTTTTGCCAGAAATATAATATTGTGCTGGGTCATTCCACAACATACTATCCTCAGGGAAATGGTCTGGCAGAATCTTCAAACAAGAGCTTAATCAGTATAATCAAGAAAGTGTTAAACGAAAATAAAAAGTCTTGGCATTTGCATTTAAAATACGCTCTGTGGGAAAATCGGATAGGCACAAAAAAGTCTATCGGTACTTCTCCCTTTCAAATGGTATATGGAACAGATGTAGTGTTGCCTATAAACCTAGCACTTCCTGTGATGAAACTATGACAGGACGAGAAGGAAGAACCGAATCCTCTAACAAGAAGGATAAACCAGTTGATTGAAGTTCAGTAGCACCGGGCAGTAGTGGATGAAAAGTTGCAGAAGTACCAGGATGACATGAAGGTATTATTTGATCGTAAAGCCAAGGACATGAATTTTCTCCCCGGGGATCTGGATTTGAGATAGGATGCTTGAAAAGAGGATTCGAGAAAAATTGGTAAATTCGATCATAATTGGTACAGACCATTTAAGGTAGCATCTCCTGAAGGAAAACATTCATTTCTTCTTGAAAATTTGGATGGTAAAATCTTGAATGCCCCTGTCAACGGGCGTTTTTTAAAACATTATATGGAATAATTAATTTCCAGAAATTTTCATTGTATATACCATTTTGTTTTTTATTTTCATAATTTTCTTTAGAAAGTCTATTCTCATTTTGTAAATAAATAAAAATTAAATTAAATTAATTAAGGTTTTATACCAACAAAATGATATTTTTGATATTGTTTTGTTTACAGGATTCAAACAAACAGCTTGAACTGAGAGGATTAATTTGCCAAAAAATAGGTGATAGATAGTACTTTATGTTATTTAAAAAAAAATAAAAATGATAATGGTAAGGCAAATTTATGAGTTACAGCAAAGTCTATTCTTTTAATAAATAATAAAAAAATAAAAAAAATGTGTTGCTTATCCCGTAAGCTGATAAGTAAATAAAAAACGTTTTTCAATACTTAAACCTTAAGGGTTTCACTTAGAACAAGTTTAAAGGCTTTCAAAGTAAAAATCTTTATGAGAAGAGTCCAAAGGGTTATTTTTGAATTTATAACCTATGTTTTCTGACTTACAGATTGTTGGACATCTCCTTTTATACCCTCAGTTCTGTCTTTCACTTTTTCGGGTTTTCCCATCGAAGTAGGAGAGATTATGTATTAACTTTTGAAATCGAAAAATAGTTAAAAATCAGTAAGACCAGTCCTCATAGTTCTTATTCTTTGATTAAAAGTGGTTATGTTTAGGTTGATTCTGACTCTCTTAGGTTTCTTAACAATTTGTCTGAGGATTTAAGCTTGCTCAAAAGAAAACCCCTCAAAATAATATTTCCCTTCTTTCTCTACAGACTAAGGGGTTTTGAGAGTTGAGAAAAGATTGGTCTAGAGTAATCAAAACAAGTTGAAAAACCTCTACTGTAAATGTTTACACAGATAACCACCCCTGATATTTTAAGTATCACTGATTGCCCCCGCTTCGTGTTTATAAGCTAAATATAAGACAGATGGTGAAAGGAAATTCATAATTGATTGCCCTCATCTAGTCCCAAAGATGATGAAAGGAAATTCATTTAAATGATTGCCCTCGTCTAATATAAAAGAAACAAATAACTTCACCAGGGTACTGAACAGGCCCGCTGGAAGTGAAGCAATATCTGAGTATAAATATATAATTAGCACTCGAAGTGGTGAAAGGAAATTCAGTAAAAAAGGGACAGATAACTTCATCGGGGTACTGAACAGGCCCGCTGGCAGTGAAGCAATATTTGAGGTGTCTGTAAAGTTGTCATACTTATCTATCACTCTATTCTAGTTGCCAGTTTTTCGAAACCGGATTTTCATCTTAAGTCAAGATAGAGCTCCCCAGTTAAAATTATAAATTTTATTTCGATCAATGCAAGCTCAAATTTACAAATCTGTTGAGTTTCCTAAGATTGTTTTAATCATCTTAATACTAACTTAATTTCAGACAAGAAGGAGAATATTATGAAGAAGACTACAACTGATATTAAAGCAAATAAGTTTTGAAAAGATTTTCAGAAGTTGAAATGAAATCTTTTTTTCCTCTCCTTTAGCAGTTTCAGCAGTGATAAACCCTTGACACCATTTACCCAATGAAGGCACTGAGTCTACATGTTCTCCTCATCCCACAAGGAGACGAGGTCCCCAGTTGGACCCTATGTTGAAACATATCTTAAATTTTTATCCCTAAGGCCTAAATTTTTCTTTTTTGGGTTTCGGCTTTTCATAAAACACGAGTTTCATATCATTTCTAAGTACACGATACCTTTTTCTTCAAATTTTTTAATTTTTTGGATAATAAAAGGGAAAAAGGTTTACAAAAATTATAAGACTCCCGACGCTTTTTATTTGAAAATTATTTCAAACGTGTTAAATTTTAAACTAACGATTTTTAAATTAAGCTTAAAAGAATTTTCGGGATTCGGGGTTTACTACAAACAAATTTTTCGATGCAAATTGAAATCGCGAAATCCCGATCCCCAATTTCCCGAAACGTTGAAATCATAATTAAAACATGAATTTATTAATTCTCTTATAAGAAAGGTTAAGGGTTAATATAATTATGTCGCGATTTCGGGATTCGTGGTTCAGTGAGATCACATCTCCTGTCATCATGTTTCTCAAAATCCTAAATTACGAAACCCCGATCCACAGTTCATGTTAAATCTAACTAATTCTATGTTGGCCTTAATCATGATAAGTTAGATAATTAAGATGAGTTATGTCCTGTTTAAAAAGCAAGCCATCGCGATTTTGTGATTTCAGAGATTGGATTTGATTGATACCATACTTCTCAACATCAGGATTTTCGAAATCTCGAAAACGTCTAATCTCAATTAATTAATGTGCTAAAATCCTTTAAATTTTAATTAAAACATCGTGATTTCGTGATTTCGTGATTTCAGAAATCATTTTTCATCGACAACATACCTCTCGAGATCAGGATTTCTAAAACCCCGAAAAGCAAAGTTTTCAGCTTTAATCTATGATTAACACTAATTAACCTTTTTTCAAAAATAGGATTAATGGTAATCATTCTTTAAGTGTTCATTCATGCTTCACTTTCTGATTAAGTAAGTTTCTCGTTTTCTTTAAAAACCCGAAGGCGCTTAAATACGGACATTAAATGCGTATCTCGAAAAAATATCTTCCGCATTAAGAGCTTTAAATTCGTGACAGCTGTGTAAATCTTGTCATTTTTAAATGTATTCAAAATACACATTTACAAGATAAAATTATTTCTATTACTAATCAAGTAGTAGAACATGAAAATTTCAGGACACAAGCATTGGGTATATATTTGAAAATAGAGGAAGAACAACAAAAAGTGTTTTTGAATATGGAAGTAATCCAGAATTATTTTCAAGAAACAAATAAGTCTTTGGAGAATGTTTTCCAAAAGGAAAGGGAGGTGAAAGAAGCTAGAACAACTTTTCAAAAGTCAGTGGCCTTCTCAACAAAGGAGGAAGTTGGAAAGATTCAGAAATTATCCATTTCTGAACAGGTTAAAGGGGACATAATATTAAAAGTGTGGGAAGTAAACCTGGCCGAATATAAAAGAATAACCAGAGAGGTCAATGATGATTGCCAAGGAATTTTTGATCTCTTAGAAAGAACTTCATTGAATATCGGAACAGATGATTGTTCCAGATTATTAGGTGAGATTAATATTGCCAAGCACCAGCTAAGGTTCAAAGAAGAGCTGGAGGAAATGAAGATAGAGATTTCAAAAATTAAATTAATCAATATCACAGAGATCAACAAATGGATGGTGACGCCGAATCTAAAGTTGAAAACTATTAAATTCACAGAGAAGATGATTGAAAATCGTTTGCCTGAATTACAGAAAAGATTTTTCTTGTTTGAAGCAAATCAGATACCAGATGCTCCCAGAACTTTTGTGAAATTTTTGGGAAAGTGTGTTCAATGTATTGAAGCGGAGAAAGGAAGTTCGTCAACACAAGCTTAAAAAAAATCTTTTTTAAATTCTTTTATCATTAGAAATTAGAAAGAAAATGTAAACGGTTGACATTATTTTTATATGTAACCGTAATATTAGGAAGTTGGTTAGTCACCAACAAGAAAATTTTGATGAAAATGTATAAATGTAGTTTCTAAAGACTGAGAAAGGGCTTCAGGATTTTTTTGGAGAGAGCCGATTGTAATAACAGTTTTCAAATACATCATAATATAGATTACAAATGAGATTCTGAATCCTGCAAATTTGTAGCTATGTGTTCTTCAACCCTGTTTATTATACTTTATTGTATTTTTCTTTCAATATTTTTCTAATGAATAATCAATTTGAAGTTATCTACATCTTTGATTTCTAGTTCAGATTGGTTTGGATATCAAATTATTTATAGTTTTTCCTCTGAAATTGCTATCAGTACTTTTAAGACCTGTAAATAATTTGAACCTTAATACTTAACTTTCATTAGAAACCTCGTTTTCTTTCATTATTATCTGTCAAAATATGAGATTCTTGAAATGGCCTCGAATGTATTTATGTTAGTGTTTTCAATTTCAAAATTGTTTTTCCTATTCTCATCTCTTGAATGTTTGAAGTAACGTTTGATTAAAATTCTTTTACAAATAAATAAAGTTTTATCCTCCATGATTGTTCCAAGTAGCAGACAACCCAACATTGAACCTGGCCTTCAAGATCAAACCAGTATTGCCTTGAATCTATTTAATACCATTTTACAAACAACAACTAACCAGGTTGAATTAGAACGTTCATGGGCTGCTATTGAAGGAGATATTAGCATCCAAGAACAACAAGAAGCAAGACAAAGACAGTTGAGAAACTGATTCTGCTTCACCCTTCCTTTTAAATTCTTATTCTCAAATTATTCCTTTAAAAATTTACGGATGCCTTGATGGTATACTTTACAGCCTTAAAGTATAAACTTAGGAACAACACCTTTATTGCTCTAACCCACCAGGTGGGATTTTGCTAATATTTCCTTGAACACATGGTCTTTGAGAGATTTATGAAATGAACAATGATGTGTCCTATTTCAAAGCATGCTCTAAATCCAAAGGTCACTTTTTCATAGTCCAACTTTTAATTCTATATATAGTTTTTGGCAACTAGCTTGATTTTTCCATAAAGTCCTTATTAAAATCCATGTCCGCACATATTCACACAAATGTTGTGATACATCAATGGTCTATTTCCTCACTTATAAAATGAAATTTTCCTAGTGTTTCCAATATAAATTTGGGATCTAACCCTAGAAATGAAAAGGAAGGTTAGACAATCTAACTCAAGCAAGTGTCATATAGAGATATTTCAAATAAGGATCAAATGTTGGAATCCAAGGATTCATACAAAGTCCCTAGAACAATGGGTTAAAGTAGAGGATCTAATCTATATCTTATGCTAGGTCAAACTCTACTATGAAAATTTATTTGGCATAAATATAGATATAATATTCTTCCTCCATATCTAGTTTCTAGGAGTAGGAAATCCATTGATGGAGTTATGTAAGCTTTGGCCAAAAACCATTGAATCTACAAATCAACCGATTGTCTTTGTAGAATGTTGATTACTCGATTGTTTCATTAGCTATGACAATAGATAGAACCAAAGATTCATTGACGATGTGAAGTTGATGGGGCTCGAGTTCATCAAGGACCCCTTTTACACAATATCTTTGAAACAAATTTCGAATCCCTCAAACGTTAGGGAAATCTTGCTCCAATGGTAATCGAAGCACCTTTGGGTGATGTTAGAGATGCAATCATCTTCTAGGATGAATGATATATATTTAGGAGCGGAACGAACTGATTAACAGACTGAATACAATAAACACAAAGATATGAAGAATAACACAAATATCTAGTGAACAATATCTCCTATTAAATAATGAAATAGGTTGAAACTGTAAAACTGCAGAACTGAAACACTTGCTCGAATGGTGGTAGCTATCTCTGAGAAGAGATGTGGTTGTTACACTCATCTGTCTGAGCATAAATGGATTACAATGAGACTCCAGAGGCCTTTTTGATATTACTCATGAATGTCAAAACCCTAGACATCCAAAAACCCAAGCCTAGAAGGTGAAACACCAAAAGTCATGTAGGCACTATGGGCAAGTTGGTGTAATTTGGTACCTCAACTTCCAAGGGTCATAACTTTTTCATACGACCTCCTTTTTAGGCACGTGATAACCCATTGGAAAGGTTGTTCAGAGAGATACACATTCCGCTATCAAACTTTGACTCTGTCTATAGTTTGACTGTGGTGAGACAAAAAAACAAAATTTTGGGCCCCAAAACAGCCCTGGAAGTACAACAAGATGTGCTGACATGAAAACATACAAAATAATCCAGTTGGATTAGGCAAGAGGCCACTCGTATCCACCCGAAGGATGTGTGGGGCTTCAGACATCCCTAGAAGTGTAGAACCCATAATTAAAAAGTAGTACAGAAGAACGTGTTAAACAAAAAATGAACACAAGGAGCTAGTTGGAATAGGTCGGTGGCCACCAATATCCACCTAGATCAATCCTCCCCCCTTAGGAAGAAATGGTCTCTATTGCATTGAGTTCCCCCATCAGGTGAGTAAAATTCTACTGGATTTGGCCCCGGGTGAGCCACTTGCCTTGGTGTAGGATTTGCTCTGCCTTGACAACCCGATAAAGTTGGATTCGTTGTTGGCGAGTTCCCTTGACGTATGATATGATCAGTTGATGCTTGTTCCATGCAGTCAGGGTTGAGATCTGTTGGTGTCATTTGTTCTGCAATGTCGAAGGTGTCCAATAATGGAGGAAAATATGGTCGAAGGAGGTCCACAATGAATATTGGATGTAGACCAAGGAAGGGTGGAGTGTTTAGCTCAAAAGAATTGCTACCCACAACCTTGGTGATAGTGTAAGGCCCATAACGAAGTGGGCGAAGATTTTTATGGGGCCCAATGGGATGCTCCTTCTGCAAATGCAACTAGACTTTGTCGCCAACCTGAAACTGGTGTGGTACCCTGTGTTCATCATGGCACATCTTGTAATTAGCATTGGATTTCTGCAGAATATCCTGGACCTGTTGGCAGATGTGTTGAATTTGCACAATGAATCTGGTGTCTTTTTCGATCACAAACTGATCAGGAGAAGATTTGGCCTGTGCGGTGGCAAGAGAAAGTGCAACATCAATGGGTCCCAAGGGTTGGAATCCCAGACCCACCTGAAATGGGCTACGGCCGGTGGAACTATGGAGAGCCCTATTGTAACTATGTTGGACATATGGGAGACTCCCATCCCATGTACGTGGATGCTTAGAATTGTACATGTGCAGGATGTGCACAATCATCCAATTGATGACCTCTGTTTGGCCATCGATTTGGGGGTGGAAAGCAGTGGAATTTCTGAGCTTGGTGTCCAACAGAGACTAGAGACTCGACCAAAAGGTGTTGAGGAACCTACTGTCTCAGTCAAAGATGATGGTCTATGGTATCCCGAAGTCGACCCACACTCGTTCAAATAAGAGATTAGCAATGTCTGTCACTATGACATTCTTCTTACAGGCTGTGAGGATGGCCATATTCAAAAAACAATTAATGACCACAAACACACAGTCATTTCCTTTCTTGGTGGATGACAACCCAAACATGTAATCCATTGAGATTTATTCCCAAGGCTTCTCAGGAATAGGAAGACGGGTGTATAATCCTTTCTTCTTGAAAGTTGGCTTGGAAATGGCACAGGCAGTGCAAGATCTGATATACTTGCTAACATCTTGTCCAAGATTTGGCCAATAAAAATATTTCTGAAGAACGACCATAGTTTTCTCCACACCAAAATGTCCTACCACCCGACTGCAGTGGGCTTCCCAAATCATCTTTGCACGCTCGCTTGTAGGAACACAAAGATGTCCAGGTGTCATAAGAGTCCATCCTGAATGTGAAAATCAGTGAAAGTTGCGCCTGTACCCAAGAGCTGATAGGTGGTGGTGAAGACTGGATCTTGCTGATAAACTTGGGGGCATTCAGATGCTTCATGTCCACGGGAATGGAGCACAGTTGTGAGTGCAGCCATAGGAAGCTGACTAAGGCAGTCAATGACATGATTGGACATAAATGTCTTATAATTTATGTTGATATGGAATTGTTGCAGGTAGGTGGACCACTTCTGATGGTGGTCATTCTACAATTTCCCTTGTGTCTGTATGAACTACAGAGGCTTGTGATCAATGTGTATGATCATCTCTTTCCCCATAATGTAATGTTTCCATTGACGACAGGCTTGTAAAATGGATTACATTTCCTTTTCATAGGTGGGGTATTTCCGGACGGTGTCAGAGAGTGTCTCACTATGGTATGCCACCAGATGCCCATGTTGAGTGAGAACTCCACCCACAACATAGTCAAATGCATCAATCTCAATCTCGAATCATTGTTGCAAATCGGGCAAGGAGAGTATTGGAGTTGAGCATAAGCGATGCTTTAGATCATCGAATGTTTGTTGCTTCTTCTTCCCGCACATGAACTTGGCCCTACCACCTCCCTTGGTCACCTGGCTGAGGGCCCATGCAATATCCGAGAATCCCAACATGAACCGTCAGTAGAAGTTGGCTAGTCCCAAAAATATCCGAAGCTCAGTTAGTGTGGTCGAGGCTGACCAGTCACGGATAACTTGGATATTAGCTATATCAACATGTAATCCATGCTCATCAACAATGTATCCCAATTATATGACCCTTTTCATTCCAAAAGAGAATTTTTCCAAGTTGGCCTAAAGCTTGTGTTGTCGCAAAGTGCTTAAAACCTGTTGAATATGTCACATGTGCTCCTCCCGTGTTCTAATGAAGATGAGGATGTCATCCAAATATACTACCACAAAGGAGTTGGTGAAGGGTCTCAATACATCATCCATCAACCTCATGAAAGTGGATGGTGCATTTGTTAAGCCAAAGGGCATGACTAGCCATTCATAGAGACCTTCTTTAGACTTGAAGGTTGTCTTCCATACATCAGTTGGTTCGATGAGAACCTGGTAGTAGCCAAACTTCAGGTCAATCTTGCTGAAGAACTTTTCCCCCTTGAGTTGGTCAAGAAGGTCATCAATCCTAGGAATGGGGTAGTGGTTCCTAATCGTGACTTTGTTTAAGGCTCTGTAATAAATGCATTGTCACCAAGTCCTTTCCTTCTTCTGTACTAGTACAATTGGGCTTCTGCAAGGGGAGGAGTTGGTTTCGATGTGCCCCTTTTGAGGAAGCTCTTGGATCTGACACATAGTTTCATCATTCTCCATCAATGAGCGTAGATACACTGGTCCATTAGGTAGAGGTACGTCGGGGGTTAGATCAATTGGATGCAATACTTGGTAGTGTGTTGGTACCCCTGTACGTGATGAGAAGATGTCTCTGTATTCTTTCACGATCCTATCCACTTGCTTATGCTGCAAAGAGAGGCATTGTGTAGAGGACATGGATGTGGCGGTGACCTTATTCTTACTGTGAGCACGGATCACAAAGAAGAAGAACTCCTCGATCTGTGAAATGAACTTACTGCATTGCTTAGCAGCATTTAAAGAAATAGCAATAGGCGACGCTACCTCTGTGATCCTGTACAATTATCTACCCAAAGTAATAATAACACTGTGTGGTCTAGACTCATACACAATGTGACACTTCCACAAATATGGTTGTCCTAAGAGAACATCACAAAATTCAAGGGGAGAAATATCACACAATACCTCATCTTTTAAAGGCTTGATGTTGTAGGGAAAACGACATTGTTGGCTAACACAAAGATCTCTACCCTGGTGAAGCCAGCCAATGGCGTAGGGTTGCGGGTGCGGTGTCGTTGGCAGGTCTAGCCACTTGACGACCTCTACTGAAATCAGGTTCTTCTGACTACCACTATTGACAATGAAATGAAATGGAGCCACCTTGACCCACATCTATGAGTGAAATAGGCGTTCCCCTTCCTCTAGTTCTTCTGGTTCACTTGGCTGGACTTTGGTAGTAGCGAAAGTGGCACTGGTTTCAACATCGATAATCTAATTCCCTCCTTCAGGATTTGACTCGGAATCAAAATCAACCTCTGACTTGGAAGCCTTCAGCTCGGCCACAAGGGACTGCTTGGAGCGACATTCTTCGGTGTTGTGCCAAGGAATTTTATGGTACTCATACCATTTTCTCGTGTCCTTCTTCGTCTTCTCATTTCCCTTCTTTTGTTGCGTCTTGGACTAGTTGTCCTGAAGGAGGCCATCTTGACTTGGTCCCTTGTTGTGTGGGTTGGGCTGTTTTTTCTCTGCTTCAGCTGTGAGGGGTTTGCAGATCCAAACTCTCACTTTTTCTTCTTAAATTTCTGCTCGATCTTGACAGTGTATATATAAGCCATGCCCAATGAGGTGATGTCCAGGAACTCCATTTCTGTTGAATGTATCTATGCAAACAACCGTGTTATTTGAGCACCAGATGATGCTCAAAGTCTTTGATACCCAATTTGGTGTGTAGGGTATGGAAAATATTGGTGAAATCTAGTACTGTCTGGTCTGTTTCTTGATGTAGGGTGATCCATCTAGTGTACTGGTCCTCGTAGCTTCCAACAGGGTAGTATTATTCTTTAATGGCGTCCCGAAAGGAATCCCATGTAGGGGCCACCAAAAAAATTGTAGATTCCTCCACGACCCTTTTCTCAGAGTAAATATCCCACAAGTATTTAACATGGGGAATGACCTTGAGGAGTGCAAAAGTGATCTTTTCCTTATCGGAGAAGTTGTGGACCGAAAAATATCGTTCAAGCATATTCAACCGTTTATCTACAACAACCACATCTATCAGTCCTTCAAATAATGGAATATAAAAATTTACCTATACCTTGAAGGGGGTTGCATGGCTTCTTGATGAAGATGTTTCTCCTATGGGCAGTCATCGAAGGATCTGCGTGAAGTTTTCCATCATTTTGTTCCTTTGTCGCGCTAGGCCTTCCTCGAGCAACATGTTAATAGGATCTTCTGCTCCATCATATTTATTTTTGTCCCCCACGGGTTGTTGTCAGGCTCGGCGCAACCGATCTTGTAATGGCTCGATTGGTTCGAGTCCCAACTTCTTGTACCCAGATCTTGTCAGGGACATGCACGAAGAAAAATAAATGAAGAGTAGACCGCTCTGATACCTTTGATCCAGATTTAAGAGCGGAACGGACTGATTAACAGACTGAATACAATAAACACAGAGATATGAAGAATAACACAAATATCCAGTGAACAATATATTCTATTAAATAATGAAATAGGTTGAAACTGTAAAACTTCACGACTGAAACACTTGCTCAAATGGTGGTAGTTATCTCTAAGAAGAGATGTGGTTGCTACATGCATCCATTTGAGCAGAAATGAATTACAATGAGGCTCCAGAGGCCTTTTTGATATTACTCATGAATGCCAAAACCCTTGACATCCAAAAACCTAACCCTAGGAGGTGAAACGTCAAAATTCATGTGGGCCCTATGGGTAAGTTGGTGTAATTTGGTACCTCAACTTCCAAGGATCGTAACTTTTGCATACGACCTTCATTTTAGGTGTGTGATAGCCCATTGGAAAGGTATTTCAGAGAGCTACACATTCTGTTGTCAAACTCTAACTTTGTCTACAATTTGACTACAGCGAGCCAAAAAAACAATGTTTAGGGCCCCAAAACGACCCTGGAAGTACAACAAGATGTGCTAACATGAAAACATACAAAATAAGGCAGTTGGTTTAGGCGAGAGGCCAACTGTATCCACTTGGAGGATGTGTGGGGCTTCAAACATTCCCAGAAGTGTAGAACCCACAATTACAAAGCAGTATAGAAGAACGTGTTGAACAAAAAACGGACACTAGGAGCCAGTTGGAATAGGTGGGTGGCCATCAATATCCATCTAGATCAATGAAAGAGAGGAGGCCGACTCTGCCATGATTGAGGGGGAAATCTATAAGGCTACAAGAGCCAATGCAGTCGAGACAAGGATTGTGGTGGCTACCAAGAGAGAGCTATGCATTAATGTAGAACATGCCATTCTCTATATTGGTTGGTTGCTAGGGAAAACCCTAGCTGTGACATTCCTAATAGGCTCGAGCTCCATTTTCCCTTTAATTTATGCAAACTTTTACTAATTTTATGATAGGTAAAAAATAAATTGATACACAATCATGCATTAAAACTATTATGCATTTAAATTAACAATATATTTTTGTTATAAAATATTTATAAATAAAGCTAAAAAAAATTCAAGCATTATTGGAAGAATTCTAAATATGGAATTGAAATGCATTATATACATAAACATGTCCAAATAGAATGTTAAAATGTAGCCATTGTACCAAAAGTCATCTTGGAAGGGTAAGCTATTATTAAAATGTAATGCATGGTTTGGAAAATGAAAAGTTAAGAAGTTGTTCAATGAAGGAAGCAAGAGAATGAAACTGCTTATTTTTTTTATAAAGCATTCATTCAATAAATACACTATCAATAAATAATTCATGAATTTCTAAAATATTATGAGTAAAAAAGTTCAGCTTTAAATAATTGTTAAGAGTATCATTTTTTCTCATTTTACTTTTTATTTTTAAATCTCTAAAATAGGATGAAAATTTTGCAAACATAATGATAAATTTGCAAGAATACAAAATCTCTTTAGATTGATCTCTTCCTCAATTCTTTAACAATGCCAAACTTTAAAAAAAAAACTAAATACTAAACAAGAAATTGTTGTAAATGAATTGAAAAAAAAACACAATTAAAAGTTCAGATATCTACACCAATTCCACACACATGATATTATGAATAATTGGTACATACCTATAATAGCCTACAACTTTATTGTAGGATTTTTTTTTGAAATCTAACTTATAAGTAATGAAGATAATATCTCAACCATCCTCTAACAACATTAAACCTATTGTATAAGTGACTTAGTAATTAACATTAATAGGTTTAACAACATTAAACCTATTAATGTTAATTACTAAGTCACTTATACAATATGTGAATATGTGACTTTATTAGAAAAAAATAAGTCTTAAATTCTAAGAAAAGAGCCCTCATAAAAGTGTTCGATCTTAATTAAATGACACAGCATCAATTTTTCACATTGTACGCTTGCCATTTTCCACTTCATAGCTGTCACATGGCTCCATCCAGAGGATTCACTTTTTTCCTTCGCACATTACAGCCCTGGAATTACAAATATTTAAAAGGAAAAAGAAATCAGATCACCATTCAAAACATCTAAACGAATCCGAGCAAAGTGTGACGAGTCTCGTGTTTTTATTCCAGCTAGCAGTGTCGTGAGTCCCATTTCCCAAAATCTTGGCAGCTACGATGTTAGTGGGTTATTCTAAGTAGTCCTAAAAAGTAGTCCTAAATTTTATTAGAAAAGATTTCATAAAATTTTAAATAATAATAATAATAATAATAATCTATTTTTAAGGTCACAGCCAAGCCAGCACACCAAATTGGTGTATAAGATCCCTTTGTTTCTGGGACAACGAACCCTTCTCCACTCAGTGATTTGAGTGGTAAAGTCTACGAAAATATACATACTTTTAATATTGAAAAGTATACATATGACATTATTTACAATTCTCGTTGTAGTCAATATTTACTTTTAATACAAATTCTTGAAAATTACTTAAAACTCTTTACCAGAAAAAGATTCCATAAAATCTTAAAATAAAAGTAGGATTACTTTTAATTCCATAAAATCTTAAAACAAAGTATGATTAGTTTTAAATTTAATATTAGGCATCATATACAAATTCTCGTTGTAGTCAGTATTTATATTTACCTTTATTTTTAACTTTTTGCTTATAATTTTATATTATAGAAATATTTTAATATAAAAAAAAAAAAAATTAATATTATTTTATATGAAAAAATAACATATAATTTTAATAGAAAAGTGTGCATTTTATAAATATAAAAATATATATTATATTTTAAAATTGAGAAAGTTTTTATTATTATTAATATATACAAAATAATAATTTTAATATTTAAAAACAATTATTTAATTTATATTATAAAATTTTAATCTTGTTAAATATTTTAAATTTTATCAAGAATGATAGTGCTCCATATTCAAAGACAAGTGCTAAAAGACAATAATAAACACATAAGTGGAAGCTTCCCATGAAGAGCAATCATTCATTTTGAGATTGCATTCCCCTTCACGTCAACACAAATGATTGATATGATAATGGAACAATAGTATGATGTGATTAAATCTATTGAAGTAGCAACCATACATGCATCCCATCCATCAAAATGGTGTGCTTTTTTTTTTCCGTGAAGGCCAAGCAAAGTATTCAATATGGTTTTTATTATACTTGTGTGGTTTTCGTAACTTTAAATTTTGTAATACTTTTTCTTTTGTTATCAATTTTTGTTAAAATTAAAAATAATTATTTATTAGTTTAATTTATTATAAATTAATTTGGTGTTTGGTTTGGTTGTGATCTTAAAAATAGATTATGTGGGTCTAATGGTTAAGAATATTTGTTTCTTCATAAGATATCACAAGTTCAAATCACAATATAAATCTGCATGAAATCACAATTCATATAAATAATTAGCATGATTTTTCCATTAGACAGTTAACTAAAATAAAAAGCAAAACAACGCTTGTTAGTCAGAAATAAAGCAACAAGTCTCTTGTTGTTGTTGTAAAGAAAAAATCGCCCAGTCTAATAAAAAGGGTGTCTTCTTCTTGAAATACAACGAATGGTCACTTCTTCTCACTTCTAGTATTGTTCCCTTTCATTCTATGTGTATTTTGTATTGTGCAATGTTTTATTCTTATGTGCCAATCTATTTTGTTGTTTCATTTTAAATTTTTCATATAGAATTGCAGATCAATTGGTATCAGAGCCTGGATCCAATCTAGCTTCTGCTCAACCACGCAATTCAGAAGAGAGGCCATCAAAAGAAAAAAATCTCAAATCCAGACATCCTTCTAAGGACTTCCAGTGTTCCCTCCTCAAGGCTTCCAACACGTTCATCTTTCACCACTCTCCAGCATCCAGTGACAGATCGACATTCATGGTGAATGAAAATTATGTCGCCGCAAAGAGAGTCGTCTACAGAGGATTCCACATCCACTGCCACAACTCCAATGCAGGATTTAAAGATGACTCTCCAGGAGTTACTCCGTCTATAACAACGTCGAGCTCCGACACCGATGTAGCTCGATACACGCTTCCAATTACTGAATTTTGCAGGCCAAATGAATGGAGAGAATGTTGAATCTTGGCTTTGCAGTCTTTCCACATACTTCCGTACATGTCTTAAGATGACATAAGACATGATACTTCAGATCGTCAGTCTGCAACTCAAGGGAATTACACAGACATGGTGGGACATTCAACTGGAGACTTATTCATGGGTCATGGACATATGCACCCCGATTGAGACACAAATATCACACATTACGATGTGGAATGGATTTTTCGAGGCTCTCAAATAGTGATTTTACCCACCAAGATATCGCTGGAACCTCCTCGCTAGATGGTTACAGCTCCAACAACTGACCAATCAATCCATACAAGGATACATCGACATCTTCTGCAAATTGTGCATCCAACTCCACATCACTGATTTGGAAGAGGTGTTGATTGTCAAGTTCAATTATGGATTATTACAAAGCATATGTCATGAAGTTGATTTGTTTGAGAGTTCTTCCTTAGACAAGGCCTTTCTTAGGGCCTTGGACATCGAGCATAAAGTGGCTCCTCGAAGCCACTCACACAACCCGGATATAACCCTTCTACTATTGGCCCTTCTCAGGTTACCCCTACTTCCACCTCTACACCTCGAACGACGCCCCTGTGTACCTTCCACAAGACGAACTTGCATGCTTTTGCTGACTGTTGAGCACTTCAAAACCTTTGCTCCAACAAAAATCTTTTTGCAGAGGTCGCTCAACCTGATTTCGTTGATCCTCTTGAAGTCATTTCTCTCAAAAATCCTACAAAAGTTGACCCGTCTCTAATTAGGATGACCACCAATGAAAACGACACCTCTCCCGTGCCCCTGTTTACCCACAATTGTCAAATTAAGCACAAATTGGCTACTCTTGTCCTAGATAACGGAAGCCAAAATAACCTCATTTCCTAGGATTTGGTCCACTAGCTACAACTCCCAACTACTCCACACCCCGAACCATATCAACTCAGATGGGTACAAAAGGAAGGCCCACACCTCACTGTCTCCCTGTGTTATGCGTTGACCTTCGTTATTGGCCATTTCCGGGATATTATGGTGTGTGATGTTTCTCTTTTATATTGTGTTGATCTGTTACTTAGACTCCCCTACCAACATGCCTGAAAACATTGTTTATCATGCTAAATTCCATAAATACCACATGCAACATGAAGGGCCCACCTATGTTCTCACCTCCTCTACCCCTCACTCCACACAACCTCTGAATGGATAAGTAGTCATTAAGCAAGTAAATATGAACAAATATGTTTCCTTGTGTTTGGTTCGCTCCATTAAACCAGACCATCTCACCAACCCAACACCTCGGGACATGGCTTCCTCGCTCCTAGAAGTTGCCAATTCCTTTCCCCAACCCACGGGACTGCCCCCATCTTGCCCTCTTGAGCACACCAATGATCTCATTTCGAAAGCCTCTTCTACTCCACCTTCATCTTCGCTTTGTGCATCTCCAATATTTCTTATGCCAAAACAAGATTTTCTTCCAGTAGTCTCCGCCGGTAGGTTATGTACTCCAACACAAGTGTCGTCATATTACAACACTTTTCCTGGTAGTTCCTCTTTTTCCAAACAGATTATTGAGAAATCTTGAGCCAAGTAAAATTCTTACAAATGCAGTGTAGCAGGGAAAACTCATATGTAGAGGCATCTCTTCTTAGTTAGAGCAGTTAGTCAGACATGGTGTATTGGACACACCCGTTGTTATTCCAAGGAGCTTGTATTTAAGGGAAACATTGACGCAAATAATGAAGTGATGGTTGATTATTACTGAGTGGGGTCTGGACATAAAAAAAAAAGAACAACACTTAGCATAATGTTATACCCACACTTTCGCTCAGTTCCATCTTCACTTAGCCACTGCATAAGAGCGTGCAAAACAAAGGCCTCATAAAATTCACACCCCATTGTTCTTTCACCCAGAAGCTCGTGTATGGATCTTGTGGGACAAGCACCGATTTAGAGGAAACTATCATCAATTGTGCCCACTTAGATATGATCTTGACATAGTTCAAGAAATCATTGCAGAGAATGCAATGCAAATTTCCTCATTTTTTGGCAGAAGCAGGAACACTTTTGGATCTAAACAGGGAGGAATTGGGCCACCAAAGAGGTTACCCATCTCCTTTCGCATAGTAGTTTCTACTGTAACTTCCCTCGCCATTCCAATTGAGAAGGGCAGTTCCTAATAAATAATTAGCATGATTTTTCCGTTAGGCGGTTAACTAAAATAAAAAACAAAACAACGCTTGTCAGTCATAAATAAAGCAGCAAGTCTCTTGTTGTTGTTGTAAAGCAAAAATCGCCCAGTCTGATAAAAAGGGTGTCTTCTTGCTTAAATACAATGAATGGTCACTTCTTCTCACTTCTAATATTGTTCTCTTTCATTCTCTATGTGTTTTTTATTGTGCAACATTTTATTCTTATGTGTCAGTCTATTCTATTGTTGCATTTTAAATTTTGCATATAGAAGTGCAGATCATATCCCATTTTGCACTAATTTTCCTTAGCTTGAGAAAAATCCATTTCTACATATGTTTGATTTCCTTTACTTTAATGATCAAAATATACCTGTCCATATTCCCCAAGACGTGGTGACATATCAATGCATAGTGTGTTTTTCCACACTTCCACATTGAATATTTAATTGATCTATAAAATTCATGACATAAATCTAAGTGTCTTCATATTGAAGATTTATGAAATTTATGAAATTTATGGCATGAATTTCATAAATCAAAAGTGCTAATGAAAGACATACTACACTTTTTATGTGTTCTTCCCATGATTTGATCCTTCTATTGTTCTTATTGTTATCCAATTTGGCAAGAATAACATATGAACAAATTACCCATTATTAACCAAGTTGTAAGGCCTCCTATGACACCTCTCGAGGGCACACACTCCTTGGGAAAACTTGGGGATGAATTGGGCAAGAGAACATAAAGGTCATGTGATCAGTTGGGAAAACAAAGACATGTGATTGTGGGTAGGAGCACCTTGGGCACATGATGGTGACGTGTGGCACCAAGAGGGAACACACCTTAATATCCTTGTGGCAGTTGATGGAGACTTGGGTTTTGTTTGGGAAAGGATGAGACGACTTGGGTGTATGCCCAAGGAGTAGACCTGCCTTCCCTTGGCAACATGGTTGCATTGGAGAGGTTGGATGACCCCATCAGCACACCCACAAAGAGTCATATCGATCGACACAAGGAAGAGCACGAGACACGAGACAAGGGATGTGTTCCCAAGGATGGGGCGTGTCGGTCTAAGAGATGCGATGGTTGATGGGTGCACAGGTTTGTTTGGGTGCATTGGGTCTGCGAAGGGGCATGTCCGTTCATTTGGGAATACTGGTCCATGAAGGGGTGTGAATCACCAAAGGGTGTGACGATTTTTGAAGGTGACATTTGGAGTCCATATAAGAACAAGGGAACTCAACCAAGGATGAGAATTGAGCAAGAAGTCATAGAGAGAAATTCAAGCAACTGAGGAAAAGTTATGAGGCAAGATAGAAATGAGGTAGAGTTGCAAAGATGGAAGACAAGTAGCCAAGGGTGGGGCGCACAAGGAGAGCTTGGGGAAGTATGAATGTAGGTCTATGGGAGGTATGCCACGAGTTAGAACCAAAGCCTGTGTTAGCTTGGTGAAGTTTGCGACATAGAAGTGACAACAAACCTGTGGTGGGCGCACGTCTGGGGCACACCACAAAGGTTGTGAATGTAGTTGCGATAGAGAGTCTTGGTGTGATGAATCTATGTATGAGTTTCTTGGTGAGGTGAGGCAAGTCGTGTGACTCTTCCCAAGTTGTAACCAAGCCGATAGTTCTCATATTGTAAATGTTTCGCAATAATAAGACTTAGTCCGGTGTTAGGCATGTCTTATGCCACCCACACTATTTATGTGTGTATCTCTTGTCTGTTTTCGCAAGTGTTCTCTTGGTTTCACATGTTCTTGGATGTATGATTAAATGACTAAGTGTTAAGTTGTTAACAAGATTTCCTAAGTATACAAGTGATTTTCATAGAGTTAAAATGTGACTCCCCTGTAGCCTAGAACAGAGTATGGGTGTGCTCTAGGTGAAGAGCCATAGTCCAGATGAAGTATTCTTAGTGTTACCAACTAGCCAAGTAAGAATCATTGTGGTGTCACACACTCTCAAGAGGTGCATGATCACAATATCTGAGCAGGCGTCATGTGGGGTCATGACAGGTGGTATTAAAGAAAACTTTGAAGAAACTTTGGGCATGGGATTGGTGAAGGTTCGGACAAGTGGCCTGACCTATTGCAGAGACAGACTAGAAACAAACTTAGTGGTTTGGTTTGCAATGGAAGTGAAGTGTCAAGTTGTGAATGAAGCCATGGGTTGTCAATAGACCTGTGTGCACCCCTTGAACAAACCAGGCACAGATTTCTTAGGGTGAACCGAGAACTTGGGCAAGGTGGACTTATGCAAGACTTGTCACAACACTTGGTGCAAGCCTGATCCCAGAAGCGTTCATCATAGAACTCATCGTAGAATTTTGAAGAAGTCTTGAGATGAATTCTTGGGTGCCTTGGATGAACCCTTTGTAATAGAGTAAAGATACATGGAGGGCCATCCATGGATAGGTCGCATGCAGATGGAAGTAACACCAAGAAAGAGCCCAAGACAGGAAAAATGAAGGATCGACTCATTATCTTGGAAAGGATTCTTGAGCGGATGATGGACACAATGTATTAACATGGTGAGAAGGTTGAACATGACTAGGATAGGAAAGATGAAGCATGGGTTTAATGAAGTCATCTAGGAGTTCTAGGTAACCACAAACTTGATTACTTGCACCTTGATCGATGACATTCATGATAGACTCAATGCAATAGAGGATTCTCTTGTCTCGGTCACACAGAAGTTGAAGGATCAAGATGACACCATCAGATTGTTGAAACAATCTTTGGCCAATGGATAGAGCTTTATTTTCATGCTGATGAGGATCAAGATAAAGGAACATGAGCCATATGATGATAATCACAATGCTAATTTTCTTTGAAACTTTTGTTAGGACATTGAGAATTACGTGGAGCAGTTGAACAGAACTTCAGAAAAAGATAAGGTGAATGTTGTTGCAATGTTCTTCACAGGGACTGCTAGGATCTGATGGAGGAATTGGGTGGAAGACTTGGCATCTTGGAGAACCCTTGAGAAAATTGAAAATAGGGCACAGATGAAGGTAGCCTTGAAGACATAGTTTGGTCTAGGAAACCAAGCGTGGATCGCAATAAATCAGTTGTTGGCTCTCAAGCACATTGTTAAGATCCAAGACTACATCAAAGAGTTCACTAGGGTAATGTTGGATATCAAAGACATGTCATAAGAAGAAAAAAATCTCCACTTCATGAATGGTCCACAACCATGGGTGCAAAGTGATTTGCGACACCAGAACATGAAAAATCATGTGACAACCATCTCCATGACATATAAATTGTTGGACTTTAGGGGTGATCCCAAGATAGGTCCTAGGATCAATGAGGACACCTAAGGTGAGAAGCAACAACAAGGGAAGGTAAGAGAAAGGACAAAAGAAAGACAAAGAAATCCAAGGGTAGTGAGGATAATTCCAAGCAAACAAATGCAACAATAGAGAAGAAGTTGATTTCTTGTTGGATTTGTGCCAAGAAACATTATGTGAAGAATTGTCCCTTGAAACAAAAGTCAAATTCTTCAGAGAAGGCAAAAAGCCCATATGTTGGGGTCTTGTAGGTATTTAATGTTATCATGGAAGGTTGTCATGGAAGGTGAATACACATAGAGCAAAGAGAAATATGAGATAAAACTTTGTTATGTGCAAGTTGAACTCAATAGGAAGTTAGTGACAACCATGGTGGATAGTGAGGTGACTCATAACTTCTTGAGGGAGGATATGGTGCAAAGGATTGGGCTGCAACCTGAACCAACACACACAACCTTTAAGACAGTAAACATAGGTGTAGAGAGTGTCGTTGGTGTAGCCAAGGATGTCTCATTGAAACTTGGTGACTGGTGCAGAAGGATGAGTTTCACCATTTTTCCTATGGATGATTTTGAAGTTGTGTTTGGATAGGAGTTCATGGGGAAGGAAAAAGAAACACTTATTCCTCACATGAACAGTTTGGACATTTTCTCAATACATACTCCATGTTTGATTTTGGCCATAAGGATAAAGGAAAGGGGTATGCATATGTCCTCTTTACCGATGGTTGTTGCAGATAGTTAGAGTAGAGTAGATAGCCTTGTGGGTATGGACTTGGACAATGTGGGGTGATGGTTGGATAACCTAACATAGAGAATGAAAGGAGACTTGTGTTGATGGAACAAAGGCTCGCCAATGTTGAAGACATAGTTGAATATTTGGCTAAGAAAGTGGATGGCTTGGCTTATTTTTGTTTGAAGTTTGATGAATCATAACAAAGATTAGAGGAAATCACAGAGATGAGTATGTTGGACTAGTTCGTTGAACATGAGAAAAGACCATCCGTGGACCAAGAGGATGTGAGGGAGATGAAACTGTTGATGTTTACATCTTCGTGAGACATCCTCCAGGACACAGACTAAGTGATTTGGCTTGTGAGAGAGCCCATGAGTTGGGTGTGCCTATGAGATGGGTGTGTCGTTCCTCTCTGAGACTGAGATGGAACGTTGTGTGCCCTTGTGTGGGGTAAGGATTCTCATGAGATGTGTGTGTCAATGTATGTGACCCTCTGTGGGGTGAGAATTCACATGAGATGGGTGTGTCGTTTGAGATGAAACAATTTGTACCCCCATGAGGGGTGAATGTTCCCATGTGATGGGTGTATCGTTCTCCTCTGTGTAGAGAGTTGAGACGATGTGGTACTCCAGATGATTCTCCTGTGAGACTCAGTGAGATAGATATTTGTTGAGTAGGACGTCCTTGTGGCTGAGAACAGGTGGATGTGCCCCTAATGGCTGAGCACTAGTAGGTGTGTGAGATCCCTTGCTATATTTTCTAAGACTAATATTTACATGTAACCCTAATTGTGATGTAAAGGGTACAAGTCGACCCCACCATAAACTGAAAGATAATTAATGTAAAAGATAAATAATATTGTAATTATTAATTATATTCTGAGTTATTAAGGTCGGTCTTGTTGTGCCAATAGACACCACTTTTGATGTGTCTAGTCTAGTATAAATAAAGGTGATTTCCCCATTGAGGAAACACAAAAATCACATGTAATTTCGTAATTTCAGCAAGTACATCTTCTAGGGCTGAAGTGCACACCTCTCTTGGGCGCTAGCTTCTTGGTTTTTGAGAGCACCCTTTTGTGTTCTAAGTCTATGGTGTGGGAGGTATTTCTCTTGAGAATATAGCAAAGGGTTGTTGGGTTTTCTTCCCTTGTTGAGAAGGGTTTCCAAGGATATTTATTGTGTTCTTGTGCATGGTATTTCTTCTTGTGATCTTGGTTATTGCTGCAATTGTGAATGGTGTAGCTGCATTTGTTTATGGTTCAAGTAAATGCTAAAATTACCTCATGCTTGAGCCTAGCATAGTGAAAATTCAACAGAAACAACCTTGGTAGAGGAGAACCAAGGAAGAGGATGATTCCTCCTATAGTGAACTTGGGCATGGTGAATGGTTGTATGACCCTGAGTTAGAATGACTCGTTAAGGAGTATGAAGGAAGAATTGGTTCAAGTGTATCGTTTCTTATGTATATAATGAAGAAGTACGGTGAATCTTCGTCGATCATATTGGGACTGATTGGAGATGAGGAAGATGGCCCAACCAACTATCCTCCTTCACCTTCAAACTAGACATTACCACATTTCCTCACTATCTTGGTGAGGGATAGTGAGGCCTTTGGGGTGCCTTGAGGAGGTTCTTTGGTGAAGTCCGTTGGGAACAAAGTTGGGAGAATTGATAGGTTGGAGGAAATGAGGAGTTGCAAATGCGATGACTTTGCAGACATAAAACGATGTTTGAACGTGAAGATGTGAGTTCTTGAGACAAAGGCACAACGATTGGACTAGCTACCCAATCGACCAAAGTCACAAGGGGATTCAATGCATGGAAGAATGAGATGGAATTATGGAACTATAAATAAGTCAGTGAGATGTGACACTTTGTAGACTCATGTAACTTGCTAAGGGAATTTTTCCTTGACGACAATAGTGGGAGACAAGACTTGTTGAGTAATGATGAGATTCGAAGATAGGGCAGAGGCACCATGCAGATAGACAGATGTTTTTGAGGATGGAAACAACCTGGAGTGGGGGAGGATGTAATGCCTCGCATGACATCCATTGAGGGAACAAACTCCTTGGGTATACTTGGGCACTAGTCGGGCAAGAGAACACAAGGGGCATGTAATCGGTTTGGAAAATGAATACATGTGGGTGTGGGCAGGAGTACCTTGGGCGCACGATGGTGATGTGAGATGCCAAGGGGGCACACACCTTACTTGCATTGATATGGTTGATGGAGACTTGGTTTGTATTTGGGAAAGGAAAGGGAAACTTGGGCTTGCACCCAAGGAGTGGACGTGCCTACCCTTGGAATCATGGGTGCGTTGGAGAGGTTGGATGACCCTATCAACACACCCACAAAGATTCACATGAATCATGATAAGGAATAACACAAGTCATAGGGTGCACACCCAAGGATGGGGTACATTGGTCCAAGAGATGTGATGGTTAATGGGTGCACAGGTTTGTTTGGGCGCATTGGGTCTGTGAAGGGGCATGTCGGTTCATTAGGGCACATTGGTCCATGAAGGGTCATGACACACTCAAAGGATGAATGATTCTTGAAGGTGATGTTTGGATTCCATATAATAACAAGGGAACACAACAAAGGAAGGAAGAGAATTGATAAAGAAGGCTTAGAGAGCAAGTCAAGAAATTGAGACAAATTTCTAAGGCAAGGCAGAACTGAGGCGGAGTTGCGAAGATGGAATATAAGTAACCAAGGGTGGGATGCACAAGGAGAGTTTGGGGAAATCTGAACACAGGTCTATGGGAGGCATGTTATGAGGCATAACTAAAGTCTGTGTTAACTTGGTGAAATATGTGATAGAGAATGGATGACAAGTCTGTGGTAGGCCACACCACAGAGGTTGTGAAAGTGGTTACGACAGAGAGTCTTGGTGTGATGAATCTATGTATGAGTGTCTTGGTGAGATGAGGTGAGTCAAGTGACTCAGCCCAAGTTGTAAACTGAGTCAGTAGTGCTCATATTATAATTGTTTTGCAATAATAAGACTTAGCCAGGTGTTAGGCATGACTTATGACACTCACACTATTTTGGTGCGTGTCTCTTGTTTGTTTCACAAGTGTTCTCTTTGTTTCACATGTTCTTGGGTGTATTCTTAAATGACAAAGTGTTAAGATATTAACAAGATTGTCTAATTATACAAGTGAGTTGCACAAAATTGGAGTGTGACTCCCACGTAGCCTAGAACAGAGTACGGGTATGATGTAGGTGAATAGGCATAGTCTGGATGAAGTATTCTTGGTGTTTCCAAGAAGCCAAGTAATAACCATCACGGTGTCGCATGCCCTCAAGAGGTGCACGATCATGAGATATGGGAATACATCCTATGGGGTCATGATACAAGTGACTTAGATAATTCAAGGAAGACAAACATAAGCATTTAACAATTTTGAGGTTTTAGTTACATAGAAAATTCATGTTATAATGGGACCTTTCCTATGAAAATAAACAAACTCATAAGGGAAAGATATTATAAAATTACTTAGATTCCAAAGAACAATTTTTTCTTTGACCAACATTGTAGGAATTCATTGTTAGCATACTATTCTTGTGCTATATTTATACTGTTTTTTATTTGATGTAGATGAACCTCAAAATTCTTATGTTCACTAGATAGTTAAAAGGTGTGTAAATATATACTTGGTTTTAAAATTTTCCAATCACCAAGAACACTAGCTTGGAAGTTTCATTGGAATAAAGACTGTAAACCCAAACATATAACTAATTCAGTCTTCATCATAAAAGGAAACCCTAAAGGAAGAACAAATTCAATGCCAATCAATGTAGATTTGTCATATAAAGAATACCAATTAAAAAGTGTTGCACTAAGAGGAGAAAAAAACATGTGTGATGTAAAGACTGGACAAATATGCAATTTGGAATCTATGCAAAAATAATAAAACTTGACCTAATGAGAGTGGATTCATAATATTGAAACTAATTTGAAGACAATTTAAATATTCAAATATAAAAATAGCAAAGTTGTA